>VXAU01000081.1:2701463-2789448 GCA_013399695.1 Formicarius rufipectus | reverse complement strand
TTTTTTTTTTTAATAACCTCTGTCATGTAGCTTTGAATGTATAAATGTGAGGATTGAAGACCAGATGCTTTTTTATAGTGAAAATGACAAGTCTGGTTTTATATTTTGACTAATTTAAGGAAAAAAAAAAAGACAGCAGACAATTGCACTTAAGGCCTTTAGTCTCTCCCCTTTGGCAGCGATTAGGAAAATGCAAGATTTATGAGATTTTAGAAATCTTCTTCTGTTTTTCCTTTCACAGAGAACAACAGTTTAAACATCTTCCACAGCTTTTTTACTTCTTCCAAAACAAAATTTGGTATGAGAACACTATGCTGTTGTTAAATTAATGCAATTAAGCAGTTTGGTTTGGTTTTAGTTTCTGCTCTTTATAGAATGTCTTGCAAAATCCATTGGGAGACACTTCCAATCTAGGAGAGGGCAAGAATTTGGACAGGATTTGCTTCAATGTTACCTCAGGTAAGAACCTATTGTTTACAGAAGAGGCTTGATATGTGTGTAGATGTAGACCAAAGACAACTGAAAGATCAATATCCCTGTCCCCAGCTGCAGAAAAATGCAAGATGAAGACAAAGAAGTGAAGACAAGGCCACAAAGTGAACAGGCAAAGAGATCCAGGTGATACCTGAATTTCAGAAAATGAGAGAATTTGACTATGGCAAATCTGAAAACCAGCATGTAATTTAAAACTGTTACCCTGACAGTGGCTCTGGGAAGTCTGTGCTAGAGGTGGTGGAGGAGTGTGGTGGAGGGGGAGAAGTTAAGGTAGTACTTAGCAGAGCAGCAGAGCATAGCCATAGTGTTGAAGCTTTGTGTTTGTTTAGTACTGCATATGGGGAACTGCAGAAGTTGGGCAGGAAATAATTTTGATGTGAATAACGGTGTATTGAGGAGGCCTGATACAAGGGATACTGTAGTGCACATTTGTGGTGCGCTATTGCTTCTATTCTAATGCAAATTGATGTTTGTAAATGTAAAACACAAGCTTTGGAGAGAACAGGTGTGTTTTGGATATGATCTTGGTGAAAACAGTAGATAGGCCACGGATGCTTATAATACAACTGTTCAAAATAGTATCCAGCAATTCAGCAAGGTGGTTGATGTTTTTGCATAGTAAGTGCTCCAAAGAGAGTTCAGGCTGAGTTGCAGCAGCTGAATGTGCATTCCATCCTGACTGACTTTTTGTTTTTGTTTGTCTGTTTGTCGAGGTGTTTTTTTTTGCTTTGTTTGTTGTTTGTTGTTTTTTCTTTTCCCCTCAGTGGCTGACAAAACATATTCTTTCTTCCTTTACCCTAAGAACTGAAGAAAATACCTTAAAGCAAAAAGAAGGAGTAGTAGGAGATTTTAGTTCAAAATAGGGTGTGAAGTTACAATTAAAAACAGGCAAGCTCAAACTTCCTGGAATGAAGGAATGCAGCATGTGGATTATAAGGAAGCAGCGATGGGATAGTTGTTGCCTAGAGCCTGTAGCTGTTTTGCATGGCCTGCACATCAAACAGAAAAGTTTTGGACACTCTTGATTTAAATGAAACTGACAGTTTTCCTTGTATCACTTTAAAGCCGCAATGTTATTACATCAGTTTATTTAAACTTGTTTTGAGTTATCCTAATACATGAATTCTTTCTGTCCACTAAGCAGTAAGATTTACAAAAGAACTGAAGCCTGTTGGAAGACTATCATAGAAATGCTGCTGAGGCTTCTGCAGGACTATACCTCATTTAAAAAGCTTATTAAAGCATCTGCTATCACTTTGTGAGGGTATAATCACTGCAAATTTGCCTTGTTTTCCTTTTGACTGTTTTCAAGGTCCAAATTAAATCTGTTATTGCCATGCTGCCTATGTTTGCTATAAGCATTGGGATACTTTCTTGTGGGTATGACATCTGTGAGAACAATTCTGATTTTCCAGAAACAGTGACGTTTCCTCTAGTGTAAGTTATTTGATTAATATTCCTTTAGTTCATCAAAGGTGATATATCACTGAGAATATATACCTTCTGCAGGTATACAATTCAATAGGATTTATAAATGAGTTCCCAAATTTAGAAATAATTAAGATTTGCTTGGTATCTCTGTTTAATACAATACAGTTTTAGAAGCATCTGTGGAATTGTCACAGTATTTCAAACTGAATTGGTTTTGCTAGATATATGTGTACCTTTTAGTGTGAACTGGAAAGTGTGAAAACTTGCTGATGTTTTCAGAGTTCATAGGGGATCCGAAAATTCACTAGGCTCTGAACATTTTAATTATGCTGTTTTTTGGATAAGTAGAACTGAAAAAATGGACTGCACATTCAGGACATGGTAATGTTATGGTTAACTCATATTGAGTTCAGTGAAAGTCAATAGGAAAGCTTCTGACTTCTGAAAATAAAATTAATTAGATGAGGGTCTTAAAATGCTAGAGTCACAAACTTAAGGCCCTCCCAAACCATTTAAAAGCCTGTACTCATGTGAGATACTTATTTTCTTGCAACTCTGTGTATTACTGGGATTTGCTGTTCCTACTGTTAATTTGACCAGTTTTGAGCCGTCAAGATAGATTTCTGTGTGTAGTAAAATGAAAATTAGAAAAAAATGGCCAAAAGAAACTTCTTTCTGTTGTCAGTAGCAAACAAAATGTCATTCATTAAATTAATGGAGATAAGTGCTTATGAGCAGTCAATATTTTAGCTGTATAAAGTATTTGTTTGGAAATGTGGAAGATAGTACTTCAGATGATTAAAAGGACCTGACACAAATCGCATTTGAAAATGTTTATGCAGGATATGTACTAAAAAGTCATTGTGCACATGAATACAAATACTGTTAGATGTTTTCCTAGGAGTTGTGAATAATATACAAGGTTTTTTGTAAGAGATATCAATGGTGAAACATTTCCTATTTTCTATGAGTTTATAGTTACAACATTATGACTAAAATACTGGCCTGAATTAATCTTGAAGTGTCAGGAATATCATCTTTTAAAGTTCTGTGAGTTTATTTTGTATAAGGAGGTAGTAATTTGGACTCCTTTAAACTTACAGGAAAACAAAGTGCAGGAATCATTTAACTTCTCTTTGTCTTTTACATGATCATACATTTGATAGCCCTTAATGTATGTGAATTTATTTAATCTTTTGCTACATGGAGGTGGTATTTGAATATAAAGAAACTTGTTAGGCAAACATAGCTGTATTTATTTATTTATTTATCTATCTATCTATCTATCTATCTATCTATTTATTTATTTATTTATTTGAGAGATCTCTGCTTTGTTTTCAAGTAATAAAAAATACAAGTTTAACCAGTATTTAACAAGGCCCTAAGAATACACATTTAACCAGTGTTATTTAAAGCTTGATAGAGGTCAATTATAGGAAATGTGGGAGGACAAAACTAGTTATTGCTTATGGCAAGATTCATGTTTAAAAACAGACATCATTTTTTCTGTCTTTAGAGGCAATCTATTTTTTGCAAATAAAATATGATGGTGTTTTGAAGATGCTGCTTCTAATAATCCAGTCATTACACTTAATTTCAGTATCATTGTTCTGAACTAGAAAACAACTTTCAGCAAGGCACCATTACATTTGCCATCATTTTTATGAGTGCATGTGGTACTTCTGCACTTTTTATTTAAGTAGTGCATTTTTTCATGATCCTCCTTTAAAGAAAATGAGACCTATAAAAGCAAGGTGTAATCAGTGCTGTAGTGGGCATAGGAGCAGTGTATATCTTTTGGTGCTGTGTCCTTCACTGTTCTGATTGGGTAGAAAGAAGAATTTCACTTTTCATGATCCAGCAAAAAGTGACGCGATTCTGGTTGAAGTTTCTCTGTGTACAAAATAGTCAGAGCCACGTTTTAGTATAATGAGTTCAGCTCTTCAGATGCTTCCTGATCCTCCCCAAAGCGCGGTGTGTGTGTGTGTGTGTGTGTGTGTGTGTGTGTGTGTGTGTGTGTGTGCCGACTACCTCCTCTCAAAACAGTTCCCTGAATTGGGAACTCTCTACAGCCACCAACTTCTTGCTGTGATCAACAGTAAAAGCTTCTGTTACGCCAATGTAAGTGAACATAATTCCAATTGTTCTTTGACTTTCCGTAGTTTAATCATCACACCAGCCACAATATTTCCATTCCTATGGTCATCTTTAAATGACTGTTCAGGTACACATTGTGCATATGTACTACAATATAACCTTAGCTGTAATGTTTCAGCTACTATTTCTCCTTAAATAGTGCAAATGATCCAACATTTATGCATTTTTATAGAATAAGCAGATAAATCTGTAAAATTATTAAATGCTATTTTATTTTGGCAAGCATAATTACGTATCCTTAGTAATAGGTGGAAGTTACATAGATTTCTATCAATTTAATTAAAGCTCCACCAAGGGAGTTGTTGTTCAAACGTGTGTGGAATGATTGCACACTAGATCTTTGTACAGGGACTTTTGGAAGTAGTGGTCCCCTACGGAGGATTTCTCTTTTCTGGGGGGTGTGTGGGAAGGGTGGTGAAGGGTAGGTCCTGATAACAAAGTAGTAATATTTTATCCCTGGATTTGCAATGTTTCTGATTGTAACAAAAGAATATATTTTCAGCATGGGGCATCTTTTAGGGAAGTGGAAAGCATAAGTCCTTAATTGATACAACAATTTAGTAGTGTTTGCTTCTACATGTTAAAATCAAAGCCCAGTAAAAAGAATGTGTGTGCTTATGAATGAGCTGGTCTGGGAGACACACTTAAACCAAAGCAAAAACCTCCTATATTGTCATCTTTTATGTGTATAGTATAGTAAATTATCGCTGTATGGGAACCAGAAATAGTTTTATGTGAACAAACTTGGACCAGAGTGTACCTGTGCTGCCACCTGAATGCTGTGGTCCCTGCCCTGGAATACCCTTGCTTACTCTCCTTCTGTCTCTGCCACTTCTCAATGACTGGAACAACTGTGACCTGTTTCAGAAACCTCCCTCCCTCCTTCACTAGCATCCAGGTAGAGCTCCTCACTGTGAGCTGCTTAAGGCAGTCTGCAGGGATTTTGTAGTTTTGGCTGTGGTGGTTAACATACTACACACTTTAACTTACCCACAGGTGTTCCTGCTGTTGGGCAGTTGTACGAAAAACTGTGTTTGGTGGTTTCTTTTGGCCTATGTTAGCAACATACTGATCACACCCATAGTTTCAGGCTCTCATAGGTGTTTAGGCACCTTTTTGCAACTCTGGTCGCAGAAGCAGTGTTCCCTAAGTTTTTTCATGTTGTGTTTCTTTCATTTAGAGAAAACTAAAATAGATTAGAATATGTAGTAGATGCATGCCCTAAGCAAGAAGAAAAGATTTTTCTTTTCTGAATACTAGAGGAGAAAAATGTTTTCTGTATTTGAATAACAGGAGAAATGTTTGTCCCATTTAGATGTATTACTACATAAATCTTCTAGCAGTTGATCTCTAAGGATTTTCATCGTTTTAAAAAATGAAGATGACCACAAACCAGAAATTCATTAAGTTGCTATGTTATATATATGACAACTAGAAATAATGTAATGTTGACCATTATTTTTTAAAATTATCTTCTAAATTCAAAGATATGCCACATTGCCAGGAGGAAGCAGACTATCATGCCGTATGTTTACGGTGGTTTTTTTGGTCAGTCTGTACAGAGTTTGTGCTATATATACACTTTATGCGCATTTAGAATGTAATTTCTTTGGGATAAAGAAAATGCTGAGGAATACAATAGATTTCCAAAGAAATGCCTTTCTAGGTCGTAGCATTATCTAGCATAAAAATCCAACAAAGCAAATTAAATCCACTCCTCCCACCCAAATTCCACCAAACTCAGGTATTTTATTTGCCTTCTGTAGTAATTTTAAGTTCATTAAGTATTCTCAATATGTTCTTTGGTTGACAAAAAGTTGATACTGTGTGCAAAACACTAAAAAATGGATTTAACATTAACTGGTGAGCTCCAACAAATAAAATTTGCTAATTTTCTTAAAGAACAAAAAAAAAATTACCTTGTGATTTTTCCGCTTTTATGCTGAATTGGAAAATTAAAACAACTAAAACTTAATGTTACCTAGCAGATGTTGAACTTCGTGGAAAATTCTATTCTTCTTTAAATTCTTTATTCAAGATAATTATTTTTCACATTAGTAAAACCACTATTTGGGATATAGTCTTTAGAGAAAGTGCTTCTTATTGGGAGGATTTTATTTTTTTTTTTTGTTATACTGTTCTTTTTCTGAAGAAATGCTACATATGTTAATCCACATGACTCTGTAAACCTTTCAGTGGACAGGGAAACATGGAATGAGTTTTAATATTTGTATTTGTAAATGATGGTTTTTACTAACATATTGTCTATAGTTTTAAAAGTTCCTAATGAAGCACATAAGTGCTCAATGAGGAGGGGTTATGCACAAAACTGTTCTTGAATGGCAGTTTTGACTCCACTGTTTCTGTGTCTCTCTGGTGTCATTTCAGTTTGGCTAGGTAGCCTTCTTTGGTTGAAAAACACTGCGTGATTTCTCCTTAATTTTATTTTGCTTGACTCTAAGGAAGTTTATGTTACTTGTAGTATATATTCTTTAATGGTTTGCCAGGTAAATTGATTAGTAAGGTTGTAGTGCTTCTAGCACTTCTAATAAGGAGCTGTTAAAGAAAGAAGCATATGTCTGCATATTGCATAATAGAGGAATTTTGAGTGGCATAGAGATGTGGGCTCTCTCCACTCGTACTTTCTGGCAAATATAGCTTTGTTGAAATAAAAGTGTAAATACGTTACAATAGAAAGATGAGTTATGAGTTAATTCAGTTTACATATTTCACAATACTAAAGAAAATAAACTACTAAGTAATAAAATGAAAAACAAACAAAAATATCCCAAATTTTCATTCTCCTGAAAAGTTGTCTTTTTAATACTGTTTACAAATAAAAGCCAATTTCAGCACGTTTGAATATTTTTGTTTCTTGGAAAATTCTACTTTCTAGCTACTTATAAGAAACTGATTTGATTTGGGTATATTTAATAAGTACTTGTTTATTGCATCCAAAAAGCATGTTGGATGATTTTTTCTGGACATTATGTACTTGCAAGTTAAACTGTAGCTACATGGCCTCTCAGACAGCATGCATTAATTCTACCACATTTTAGGCTGTAACTCAGAATCATTGTAGAACAGAGATTATCAATGTTGCTCTGTGAAGAGATCCTGTTTTCCTCAACCTGGACTGCTTATTCCTACCCTCATGCCCCTCAAGTTTGCTTTTGCGTTTTCTGTGTGCTTTCTCCCACCTTTGCTCTGCCCATTTACCCATGGTGAGAAGTATGGAACCCTGTGACCTTTTCCTTCTGATAATATATCCAGTATTTCTTGAGTTCTCTCTATGACAAAAGGGGATGACTGTGCCTAAAGAATTTGAATCGATGCAGTTTTCATCAGCCCTTTGCTTGCCTCTGTTCCTTTTACTAATCTCTGCACACACATACACACCCCTCCACGCGCACCCCCACCCAATTAAAAATCCGTACAGATTAGAATTTTCCCAGCTGCTGTCATGCTAAATGCACTCAATTTACTAATGAAAATATTTTCTGTCTACTGACCTCACAATGCTTGGATATCTTGTGACGAAGTTAGAGTTTCTGTGTCACAGTCATTTAAACAGAAGCATTGCAGGATTACTTGTTTGCAGAAAGACATGTTGGGGTCTTGGATGAATTTGGCTATCAAGGGTGTTCGTTAGCTCGTGTAGTAATGTGAACAGCACCAGCAGTGCTGTTCACAAAATTACTAAGCCACTACTCTGTAAAATAACGTGACAATGGTATTAAAGGCAAAACAGTAATGTACTGTTATTTATGACTACTTTTGTCATTGACACCATATCCCTGAGAACCCCCCTGCTGCCATTTTTCTTGCACTACAACATGGAGTCATTTTTCAGTTATCTTGGTTGCACTGGGTTTTCTCCAGATCTTTCATGCCACTGTCAATTAAATTGAATAGTATTAAAATTTATATTCTCTAGCCTACAGAAGTTGCAATCCTGGAGGCTTTCCCAGAGTGAATATGAATATGAAAGATTTTAAAAATGTGGAAAACTACCTATTTGTTAAATCTCTCTTATTTTGTCTGATTTGAAATTTTTGAAGTCCCTTTTTTTACATTGCCTATTTGATATATTATGCTACATCGTTTTACTAGCTAGTTTTGGCAGTGGGTCAGTCTGTTTATGTATAATCAACGTGATTGTTAAGGTATTGTTTTAGAATTTTTGTTTTGTCATTGTAAGATATTGTAAAGTGCCCATTATGATCTCATGACAACTGTTTGGTTCGCCGGCGAGCTGGACAGAATTCAGAATCTCAGCCCCTCTAGAGGGGAAATTTATGACCAGGCCTGTGAAAATGTGCCTCAATTTCCTCTTTTAGAGTGTCTGTCTTACATGGACATGTTTATAGTTTTAGAGTGTTTTCTAAATGTAGTCAGTGGCCAAGTTCAAGCCAGCCTTAGACAAAACCAGGTTATTACAAAGCAATGCTTACAAGTGATTCTACACAAATTTTTTTTTTCCTTATTGAATACTTAATTGTCCTTGCCTGTGAGAAGTTTGTATAAATCATTATAGCAAAGGTACAATGCAGAACCTGTATCCTGTGAATGCGGGAATTTTTTAAGGTGTTTCCTGAGTCCCATATAAACACAAGTTCTCAGTTTTCATCTCTCTAGTTTTCCTTTTCATTGCTGCTCTTTCCAGCACTTCTTCCCCCATGTCCCCATTTCCTTTTTCTTCTAAAGATGAAGATGCTTTTTGGAGATGAACACGTGTTTGTGAGCTACACTGTCTCCAAAACAAATAAAAGAGGGTGGGGATATGATGAAGGGGCGGAGGACAGGGAAAAGATGCAGCTGCTCGTTTTTAATTTTTGAAACTAGCCATGAATTCTTGGCATTTGCTTAAGCTTTATAATAAAAACTAGGGGCATGACTGAAACACTGCATCTTTGTTTCACTGTGGATGCCAAAAAGAAAAATCTGAAAATAGTAACAAATATATTAGTTGATTCCTGTCTAAAATAGTATCGATGGAAGATGCTTTGCCCGATGAGATTGCATGCATAGAGGACTGCCACTCAGTGAAAGCTTTTGGAAAAGCTGCCAACGCCATATGTTGTTTTTTATTCTGTGGTGCCAACATCCAAGTCAGTATAAGGTATTTTCATTTATTTCACCTGCAAGGAAGTAGGAATCCCTATGGCATTGGGTCCTGTAATTCTATCAAACCTACACAAGCAGTGTGTCCCCATAGCAAAGGCCAGAAGCATCCCAGACTGCATTAGGAAGAGCATTGCCAGCAGGTCAAAGGGTGATCCTGGCCATCTCCCTAGCCCTAGTGAGACACATCTTAAGTGCTGGGCCCAGTTTTGTGCTCCCCAGTACAGGAGATGCATGGGCATAGTGGAGGGAAGTCAGTGAAGGGCCATAAAGATGATTGGGACAGGACTGTTCAACCTGGAGAAAAGGAGACCTGGGGAATCTTATCTATGTGTACAAGTTCCTTATGGAGAGTAAATTAGAATAAGTAAAGCCAGATTCTTCTTGGCAGTACCCAGCAACAGGACAAAAGACAATGGGCACAGACTGAAACATGGAGATTTCCACCTGAAGATGTAAAAAACACCTGAACACTGCCACAGAGTGCCCAGAGAGAGTGTGGAGTCTCTCTGCATCCTTGGAGATCCTCAAAGCTGATGGGTCAGAACCAAGCAACCCACTGCGGGTGACCCTGCTTGAGCCGGGAGTGGATTTGGTGACAATCTCTAGAGATGCCTGCCAACCTCAGTGAATCCACAGTTCTTATGTGCCTCTGATTTGGTGTTTAGCTGAAGTACTGGGCTATGTCAGACACCACTGAACAAGTTGTATATTCTCACATATTTTTCTGAGTGGTAACATTAATGAAATAATATTATTAACACTATTAGGGAAAAATTTGTGGTTGAGGAACAAAGCTTGAAATAATGTGTGGAATGAAATGTGTTTAGGGCCTTGTTGCACAACTCTTCATTTGTTAGTGAGCTCTTACCCACATAAGTAGTCTCACTGACGTCAATAGGACTACTCCTATAAGTGTTCACCAGTGCAAATATGGGTTGCACAATGTGTCCTTGTCTGTAATGTACAAGTGTATGTAACACAGTATTTAATTATCACTTCAATACTTCTTTTCTTCAGTTGCATATTCATTTAAATATCCCAAATTATACTGCTTTTCCTAGGCTGACATAGAGATATCATTACATCCATCATAAAATTCAGCAGAGATAGCATCTCTGAAAAATCATCTTTCCTTCTGTTCATTTATACAGCTAAAAAAAAGAGCTGACAGAACAAAGAAAATAATTCTCTTTCTTTATGAGGTTTTTAACAGGTTGAAGTTTCTAACTTTCTTCTGACAGTTCGATGGAGTCAGTGCTGTACTTTCAGTGCTTAATTAGTCTGAAGGTAGGCTTTCTATTCCCCTTAAAAGAAATATTATTTTAAATGTCAGTCAAAGTTCAGTTTTCTATAAAGAGGCATTTTGTATGTATATTTTATAGTAATAGAAAAAGTAGAGTAAAAAGCAGTTTCCAAGATCAGTTATGTGGTACCAACTTTTTGTATTTCAACTTCATTGCTAAACATCTGCTGTAGCATTTTTGGTGGGGTCGAGAGAAGGCTGTGTTGTACTCTTTAACATTCAAGTGATAAAGTCAGTCTCTGTCACAAAAAGACTTTTAGAAGCTTTTGTTTTTTAATATTTCTTTTCTAGTTGTAAGTATTGAAATTTTTGTGAAGCTGCTTGAATTAGGTTAGTCTTCTGGAACTACTGTAGGAAGAGTGGGAGTTAAATCTCTTTGGAACTGTGAAATGTTGTAAGAATACAGTGTTATAATGTGGAAAAATGAGCCTGATCCACTTTGTAAAGAGGATAGATATTATTCAGACCAGTGTTACCTTTACAAAAATATGATCTGTAATGCTGAAAACTTTTTTAAGGTAAACATGAAGAAAACCCCAGAATTGCTGGAAGCTAAAATAAGAAAAAATGATACTGCAATTAGAATGGCATTTAAAATATTTATTTATTTAATCCGTGCACCCATTTTTTATCCATTAGTAACCTGAAGAGATTAAATGGAAAATGTGATAAACTTGTCTACAGCTCAGTCTTTTATATAAAATCAGACACCTTTCAAAAAAAAAAAGATGTGCACCAGCTCAGCCTTCAATTTGTTAGGCTTAATATACATCTAAGAGATGTGTCAGGTTCTTGACAGCACTTTCTATCTGTCTTAAATGAGCTTGTGAATATCATGGCCAATCTTCAGATCAAATAAGAATAGTATTGCAGCCTCCACCTTCCGTACTTTCTGAAGTCTTCCATTCAACAACTCATCAAGTTTATGCATAGTAATCTCTATGGACTTCAGTAAAGCTTTCGGTACTGTCTTCCATAGTGTCCTTCTGGACCAAATGTCCAGCATACAGCTGGATAAACACATAATGCATTGGGTGAGCAATTCCCTCACGGGTGAAGCAAAGTTATAGTGAATGGGGTAACATCACACTGGTGTCCTGTCGCTAGAGGGGTTTTGCATGGCTTTAACCTCAGCCCAGTTCTCTTCTCTTACAACTTCTTCATTAATGACCTGGATGCAAGACTCTAAGGAGTACTAGGTAAGTTTGCTGATGATACCAAATTGGGAGGAGCAGTTGACTCCCTTAAGGACAGAGAGTCCCTGTAGGGAGACTTCAGTAAAACTTTATGAAGTTTAACAGAGGCAAGTGCTGGATTCTACACCTGGGATGGGACAACCCTGGTTGTGTGTGCAGATGAGGGAACAGGAGGCTGGAGAGCAGCACTGTAGAAAGGGACCTGGAGGTCCTGGTCGATGGCAAGTTGAATCTGAGTCAGCAGTGCCCTGGCAGCCAGGAGGGACAACTGAGTCCTGGGGGGCATCAGGCAAAGCATCGCCTGCCGATTGAGGGAGGGAATTGTCCTGCACTGGTGTGGCCTCACCTTGAATATTGTGGGCAGCACAATATAAGAAAGATACTAAGCTATTGGAGAGTGTCCAAAGGAGGACAACAAGGGGTGAAGGACCTTGAGAGGAAGCCATGTGAGGAGCAGCTGAAGTCATGATCTGTTCAACCTGGGGAAGAGGGGAGACCTCATTGCAGTCTTCAACACCTTCATGAGGGGAGTAGGAGGGGCAGGCACAGATCTCTTTTCTTTGGTGACCCAAGGGAATGGTATGAAGCTCTGTCAGAGGAGGTCTAGGTTAAACATCAGGAAAAGGTTCCTCACCCAGAGGGTGGTTGAGGACTGAAACATTCTCCCCAGGGAAGTTGTCACAGCACAAAGCCCATGGTAGTAGTAAAGTCCTCTTCCTCTGTCTTCTTTCTGGCTCAAGCTGGTCTAAGATGAGAGACACTGAAAGTCCAAATTCTGTGGGCTGTGGCTTCACAGCATTTAAGTACCTCACTTGTTTTGGACTCCCATGGACACTAAGCCATTGCTGTTCCTATCTTAGATACAGACATCTCAGGCTATGAGTCCAGCTTGTCCTAAAAGATATATTTTAAACTAATAAAAAAAAATTTACTTTTGATCTATAGTCCCTTTAACCTGTCTTCTGAGGAAGAGTATAAGAACCAGGGTGACTGAGGGAACTAGCATTATCTCCTAACTTCCAGTGAATGACTTTTTCTTTGAATCTGCTATCTGTGCAAGCATCTTTAAACATCCTAAATTTGACCGTAAATTTGAAGGGGATTTAAAAAAGAATGACAAATCCTGGTCTATGGTGCTGCAGTTATGGGCCTAGTACCTCCAAAGTAGAGAATACTCACCTGTCCAGTCTTGTTGCTGAGTAGTGCATTATTTGACTATATGTAGTTGTTATTTAAGAAGAGTCCTGTGCTCTGGGAAATGGTCTTGAAATGTCTACTAATCTAAGTGTTAAGGTGAAGTGGGATGCTCCCTTCAGAAGGGAGAACATTCTCTCCTATTTAGTGAAATAAGAGTGAGACTTGGCAGAGGCATATAGTACATCTCAAAGGAGGTTTTATCATAGTGGATCTTGTTTATGGAGTAAGTTAAGTAGCAGTTTAGTGAAGAGCAATGTACATTTATATTGGTAAGTATATTATAAAGCATTTACAGAACTTGATTAATGAGAGTTCATGTTAAGAAATAAATCAGCAGTAGAACATTGGCAATAAATACAATGAGACTACTCTTCAGTCAGAAGTTTTTACTCATAAAGGAAACTACTCCAGGATCAGGTGTCAGGTGGGAGGAAGACATTACATCAGCCAGTAGGTATTACTGGAGAAGACATAAATCAAGAACTTGGTCCCAACACCTGTTCTCAAGGGAAGAGTTAAGGCATTCTTACCTTGCTTAATCATTAGATCATAAGTAGTTTAATTTGCAGCTGTATATGCTCTTTCCAGAGATTAGTATGTACAAGTTCTGAGTGACTTGACATTTTTCATAATGAGTTATGAATGAACTGTATTTTAGTACTTGTCAACATTAACATACATATTGCTGTTCAGCTGTATTTGGGGCTGAAGACAAGGTAACCTGGTTCTGTGTGTTGCACTAGAGAATAAAAACCCCTAAATAACTATACTGAGGTGTTCCTTCTACATGTACAAATACATGTTAATTTACTTCAGCATAATGTGTTATTTATAAGTAGGTCAACAATTATTTTTATCAGTAACCTTAAAATGATACATAGCTTTCTCCTCAAGCAAGTAGTTGAAATTATTTGATTACAAGTTGCAAGTCCTGAAGCATGTCTGTAGTCTGTTTGTTACATTTTTTTTTTTAGAGTGTTAATTGCATTTCCAAATTTGGTCTCATCATGCATCAGGAAGGAGAATAAAACTTGTTGCAGACCCCTCAGAGTTAGTGCAATGTGCTAATGAGAACTGGAGAGAAGTTGCTCTCAAACTTGGAAAGTAAGTCAGAGTTTTAAAAAGCCCCATGCAGCAACTAGTGGATGATATTACAGTGTAACAGTATACATGCAGAATGATGGCATTCAGACAATTCGAAGTGTGTTTTGAAACCCTGTGAAAAATGATTATTCCAATTGAGAATACATTCACCCCATTAAGTCTGATTCCTGTGGAAAGATTATAGATCTTTTAGCTCTCGCTAATGAAAACTAATTTCATCAACACTCATATATGACTTTTTGGTTTTTAACTTAATGCTGAAGCAGTGCTCAGAGCTGCCAGTACTGTGCAGTTCTTGAGTGTTAGATTTCGGGGGACATAAACAGCTGTGTATCTGCAGATGTCTAGGGCTCAAGCCTACCAGATGCTAGTAATATTAGAAAAAATGCCATGGAAGTTGGTGGAAACTAAAGGTGCTTATGTGCATGGCTTACTTAGCATCTGACATGTTCAGGTGCAAAGGTACATCCATGGCTTTTTCATCAGGAATGTGGAATTTGAATTATGGGAAACAGGATGTGGTAGTTGTTGGTATTCTTTCTGTATGAGCACATTCCAGTTCTGTTTAGCTGAGCTGGTCTTTCTTTTCGGTCTCTAAAACTTTAGCTGTGCTGCTGGCATCCTGGCTGGGAAGTTGCATTGCTACTGCAGTCATCTACATGTATACAGAGCCTGCAGGTTTGTGCAGTGACTGGAGGCTGGCATAGTTAAACATTCATCTTTTAATGAAGACTTGAAATGTTTAATGATAAAATTTATTATATGGAAAACAGACATATGCCCTTTTTAAATACCCAAATCAGCAGTGAGGTGTTTTTGGGTACCGCGTTATTGTTTGACTCTGCTTATGAGGTGGAGTTGTGTATTGTTTTTCTTTTAGCAATGTAGGCAGGAGTTGCAGGAGGAGGGGCAAAAACGGTGAATGAAGCTGCTCACAGATAAAACTGAATTGATTTTTCAAGAAAAGAGAAATCAAAAGAGGTTTGACCATTCTGATTGCTTCTTGTTAGTGATTATACTTTTTGTCAGACCAGTAATGTCAGGTTTCAGAGAGTCTGGGCACTCGGTCACATTACATTCCTGTATACTTAAATGGATTAAGATAAAAAGTCTGACTTGAAAAGGATATTTCAAAACTGACTGGGCCTGTGGTTTTGAATCCTGATGCTTTGAACAAAGAAGGGATTGATTTAATGGGATTAATGCTTAATCCAAATGAAGCAATGTACACACATGCCTTGAATGCTTTTGAGAATAACTACAAATATCACTTAGAAAGTCCTGTAGAAAAATACAGAGAGGTGATCTTTGTGTAAGAGAGAGATGGGGAAAACTTCTTTAAATAAAGAACACAGGCAAAGTTGCGTTCAAATTAGCTCTTCTGGATCACTTTCAGAATTTTTAAGTATTTTTTTATATAAGTATGATATTTATTTTCAAGTGCTAATTTTGAGGAATTTTGAATCTCATAATTTTAATATTTCAGATGAGAGAAAGTATTTTCAAATTAGACATTTTTTCACTTATATTTGAGGCAAGGTTGTTTCCTCTTTCAGATGTTGCTTCATCTTGATCACCATGACTTGATTTTTTTTTCCATTGGCTTGCTGATTTTATGTGTGGCATAATATACTGTTAGTTATTTGGAGAAATTATGATTTTGCTCATATTTGCTGTAACTCTGTGCCCCTCTGATTTCAGGAAGAATTATTTATTTAACCAAGCAAGTCAATTTGTATATGTTTTTTGTTTGTTCGAATTATTTATTTGTTTTTCTCTCTTTTTTAAATTGTTGACAGATGCAACAATGGCAACATTTATGGTGATTTCCTTTCGTCTTTATTAGTAAAAGCTTTATTGATACATAGAGTCCCCCTGATTTCTTATAGTGACCAATGTATACCCTCATAATGTGTTTTCAAAGCATTGGATCCTGTCTAACTGGGTGAAAGGTATGTCATATGCATCAAAGGCTGTT
This sequence comes from Formicarius rufipectus, assembly GCA_013399695.1. Lineage (NCBI taxonomy): Eukaryota > Metazoa > Chordata > Aves > Passeriformes > Formicariidae > Formicarius > Formicarius rufipectus. The sequence continues at coordinate 2,773,460 of VXAU01000081.1, read as the reverse complement.
GCAAAGGTTTTGAGGAAAGCAATGACTGCAGTCTTTCAGTGTAGCTGTTCTAGGATAAAACGCTGACTCTCCATAAGTATTAGGGTGGCTCATCAATTTTTATCCATTCTTCCCTGACTCCCTATGTGCCCCCCAGCCTGGGAGCCAGAAACTTTAGGTGAAAACTAAAATTCTCACCTAATCGTGAGATTTGATTAAGCTAGTGGTTTTAGAAAAAGACCAAATATCACAACACTAATGAAAAAAATTGCGAGAATTGCTAATGATGTGTGTGACTCATGTTGCTAAATGGAGCAGATTTTTAAACATAGCTCTAGGCTTCAATTCTTTCAGCTCATTCACAGTCAGTTCTGCTTTATACTGAGCTCAGTGAAGCTATTCTCAGAGGAGAGTGCAGTGTGACATGGATTAAGAGTCAGAGAGTAGAGCCATTAATCGATTCAGTACTACACAGGCGACCTAATATCTAAGAAATGTATTAAATATTTTAGGCAGCATAAAAAGCTGAAAGCAAAAGTATAAATGTCAAGTGTTTTTTGGCTTTATTCATTTTTTTTTCCAAAGAAAGTCTGTTGGAGACTGGCTCAAAGGCAAGGAATAATTACTGATAATTGTTGTTTGAAGGAAGTTTTGTTTCCTGGTTTATTTTTGATCCCAGATATGCTATATCTGAGTTAGTAAACACTGTGATGGAGCATTCTTATATACTGGAGGTTTTTTTTTTTTGTCTGCAATGGCTTTTGGCAGTGTCTTGCCCCACCCAGCTAATGATTTCCCAGGTGGATCCTGAATGTTGCTCTGGGGTAGGATCAGGTCAGAGATGGTTCCCAGCAGGCAGTCAACCTTTCAATTTTCCCTCAGCTTCATTCTTGGAGATCAAGAAAGCTTAATAGTAAGGATGAAGGAGTTATAAGCCTCTTGATTTCAGGTCAGTGAACAGCCCTAGACATATTCAGTTTACTGGTGTAGATAAGCATGCAGTGCCTCCTTGTAGGACCTTTAATAATTTAAACCTGTAAAGTGATTTTTAAGATGCTGAATTTGGTATACTTTGTCACATCTGAAAAACAAAATTCTCTCTTAAGACAAAAGTAATAGTGTTAATATTCAGTTATTTTCAAAGAGTGTTTTTCTGGCATACTAAGAGGACAGCAGCATATAAGATTGCAACTGTGCTTACAATTTCTGTCTCTCCTAAAACCTAACGTGGACATTATGAGGATTGTGTTAGTCAACAGGGCGATTATTGATCATAATTATTATACGAATCTTCCCATTCCATAAACTTTTTCCCTTGTTAAGCTTTATATTTTACTGGTCATTCAAATATTTATTTTGTTTAGAAATTGTCTTTGTGCACTTGAGGCCTTGGTGAAAAATGTTTGTGTCAGTACCTGTAAAATTATCTACCTGCATAGTAGGCTCTGCTGCAATGATGTTCCCTAATTTTTTCTTAGCACTTTTTTTAGCACTACAGATTTTCTTTTTGATTTATGAAGCTGTTGGTCTACTTACACTGGACAGTGGGAGATTGCTCAGTGAAAGCAGTTGATCTCTTTTAGGGTTCTTCTTGATGTTATCACTAATGAAATATTGGAGTTGTTGAAATGAAAGTTTTCCTGGTAGATCAGAAGGGGAAGCTAGACATGAGCAGGCCAGGTGATCACTAAATGAAGCAGCTTGTAATACACTGGTTTTGTAGGAGACCCAGAAACAGAGGCATTTTGGAAGGTGGTGGTGCAGGTTTTTTAAAATGTTAATCATAGGACCACTGAAAAGATAGTTATTTGTTGAATCAGACTACCATAAGTGTTTTGGCTTTCTAGTTTAAGGTGAAATAAATGGACTGTGATATTTGGTAGCAATAGTTTTAGTTTCTATTATTAGTTTAATAAAATACAAAAAAGGAAGAAATACACCCATAATTGTATCTTCAACTGTGTGTATTTTTACTATTAATTTCAGTGAAAAAGAAGCTATTTCTCCGTTTGTGTAGGGGAAAAACCAAACCAACCAAACAAAAAAACCCTCAAGCACCACCACTACAGAAAAGAAACCCTAACCACAAAACACATTTTGATAAACTGGCATAAGCTATGCCAAGTGAGATGAACAGCTTGAGCTTCAGGCATATGCAAAGTGGAAAAACAGAGCTATGGGGTTTTGGTAGAGTGCACCAATACATCAGTTTATAGAAACACTGCAAGTTAATAAAATTGTTTTTCTATAATTTTGTTTACCCTTCTTACTCCTAACGTCCTAGGATGAATGTCTGTTATAGTTTATTTAGGAGCTGGCAGAATTTTCCTTTCCCCTACCAACGAATTAGTAGTTAATGGCCCTATCTTTCCCCATGACTAGATAACAAAGGAGGAGATGATGGGTGAAGGTGGGTTGCCTAGCGACTTTAATCACTGGGATGGGTGTGGTAAGGGAAGGGGACACTCTTGGTTTTCGGCTGGCACAGGACTGTGGTGTGGAGGGAGAGAGACATGTCCTCGGAGAGAGCCTCTACCCCTGTGGGACTGCTGTCCTTCCCTCTTCTCCCGTCTCCAACCCCCTGGATTTTTTTAGTTCCCGGTGCTTCAGAGAGAGACAGAGACAGAGAGTCGTTTTGCTGCAGGTTTCCTGAGAGAACCGATGGCTGCCATTCAGGAGGTGGCAGAGGGGCCCTGCTCCATCCCCGGCAGCCCAGCGCAGCTCACAGTCCCAGCCAAGGACTAGGAGAGAGTTCTGCCCACAGATAGGGTCCCAGCTCATCCTTCTCTGCGTAGCAGTGCCTCACTGATTCCACACCGCCCATCCCAGAGAGACACGCCTAACCTTTCCGCCTCGGGGGCAGGCCCGCACTGGCCGAGGAGCGACATCGCCACCTGCTGCCCATAAATATTTCTGTGCCCTAACAGGAACAGAGACTGTATCGTGTTCAGAGGAGTTAATTACAAATTGGTTGTTCAGTTCTGATTGAGTTGTTTCTCTTGAAAATATATATATATATATAGTAGTTAAGAACTGTTATCCTTTCTGTTATCAAATGTTAATTTAATTTTTTTTTTTAAATTCAAAGGTTTGTCTTCTTCTTTGGTTTCTAGTCCAACAAATTTCTTAATTTCCTCTAAATTAAAACAATGTCCTGCCAGAAAGGTCGTTTTCTCTGGCAGTAAAAAGACCTTTTGCTGATGAAGGAATTGCCTCTTGGGTGGTGTTGGGAGGACAGGTCATCTTCTACTCTCTGCTTTGCACTGAGCTTTGCCAGTTTTGTATCATCATACCTGTAAATCAATGAGATACACAAGAAGATGAACCACTTGCATAAACCCCACCATTTATTGAAAAGTTGTATTTCTACTTACTGCTCAAAGAAGAGTAGCCTAGAAATGGAAAAAAAATGAACCCAAACCCACCTTGATTTTCCATGCATATGAACAACTTTTAAAAGCAGATGGCATGGCCAAAGGGAACATTTCACACTGAGATTTATGCAACCTAAATGGGTGTGCTGGTCATGAAACAAGGAGCTGCAGAGCTGGCACAAGTGGCAGGCAGTTTGAGCTGTTTCTTTGCCTATGGTTTGTTCAGAGGGAAATTAAAAAGGAAGAGCTTATCTGATATGTGTGTATCCTTTTGCATGATATTTTTATCTTTGTTTTCATTATTTAATCACAAATTTTGAACAAATAGTACGTGTATAAAACATGACAATGGCAAGTTGTGTCAGAAAGATGTCAGTACTGAAGTGTGAGTTTATAATTTTAAAATAAGAATATGAGAGAGAAAGGTGGTTTGGTGTGTGCATTTTTAATTAAACAGGGCATATGTATGAATGAGGAAGGCAAACTCCAGTGCATAAATGGAATGAATGGACATTCAATCCAAATGCTAGATCCCTCTTTTAATTCCAAGAGGAATTATGGTTGGTCTGTTTTTTGTGTGGTTTCTGTCCTGCATGCTAGCCTGTGTGCTGGAGTTCAGCCCTCCTGAGTGAGTGATGGATCTCCTTGGTAACTGTCACAGCTCTGTCAGGACAGGGAGGTTCCACGTAGAAGAGGCAGTGCTTTATGGGGGTGTATGAAAAGAAGAGGTGGGAACTTTTGTTTGGGCTACTTGCAAGCAAGTGTACAGACCAATGCCATTATGAATGTGTGCACTATTGCCTTTTCCTTTGTTCAGAAAATTGCAAAATTACATTAATTAGTCTGATTTTTCAGAATGTGAAGTAATTCCGGTATTGGCTGAAAAATCTTGTTCACTTGGCACCTGTACTTCTGTATTAGAATCATTATGATATAAATTTACAAGCTATCACCTAGGGTTAAACCATCAAAGTAGTGGCGTTTTGCTCGTTTTCACCCCACTTGCCGATTCCCTACTCTTATTGATTCAGGAAGAACCTTTTCTTCTCTACTAATGAAAACCAGGATGCTCAATTAACTCTTGTTCAAATGATCCAGATATGGTGACTCTTGTGTGTAAGTGACAATGTTGTTATTTGAGGCTGTGAAATCTAACAGGAACTGCCCCCTCTGTGGATTAAGAGAAAGGGTAGTTTAAACCAGATATGAACTGTTGGGGAGTGATATGGTGCAAATGATGTGGGGAGAGTGGCATAGATAGTTGGCTTTCTGCAGGTGGGAGATGTTGGTTTGTCTTCTGGTACTGCTTCCTAAAGACTTTCATAGCAAACATTTGTAAGATATCAAAGATTGCCATCACTGACTAGTATTGAAATTGAACTACAGCTGTTTTCACCATGGTCTGATACTGTACAAAACATAAAACAGGAAAATTAATCTTATGTTGTAGCAAGAATGCTCTACAAAAGAGGTCAGTGTTGTTTGGAGGTGGTTTTCTGCTGAACCTTGGCTGCTCTCTGTGGAGAATTTGCTATTACATTTAGATACACCCTACACAAAAGAAGACAGCATATTTAAAGTCATTATCGTGGTTGTTGCATCTCTTCCCCTCAGATCTCTGTAAGGCTTTTGCGCTTAGAATGCCTCTTCCTTCTATGGTTGCCCGGCCACTCATGACAGGTGCTCTTTTTTCTGCCCCCTCCTTTGGAAAGCCTCAGCACTGCTGGATTCATCTCCCTGTGGCTGGTCATTTTGTTTGGGGGATTTGTGAAGTGTATGATCAGATTGTAATTTTATGAATTTGAAAATTTATTTATGATTTTATCCAAGATTCTGGATTTTGCTTCTTTTCCCAAAATGTTTGCTGTAGTTTTTTTCTTGTTGTGGATATTGTAAAGGTCTTTTATCTGCAGTTATTTTTATTTTGATAACTAAATTACTAAAATAATGGAAAATGCTTGTGAAAATACTTTATACATCTAAAGTAACTTAAGTAATTCCAGTACTTGAAAGCTGTGTATGATTTTGGTGTTGCAGAACAGTTTGTGTTGATTCTGCTGCCATTTGCAGAGAGAATACTGAATTTGATGCTCTATGAGACATATCAGTTCACTTCCTTCAGTTTCCTTCTAGCCAGTTTCTTTATTGGTATGTCATCTTGCATGAGACAATGAGTAATTTTATAGTGACAGTCATAGTAATAAATTCCTACCTGGTTATTTCTCATGGGTAGTGTTTATGTGTACCCCTTTAGGGGACTTTTTCAACAGTGTCTTGTATGTGTATGCTTTGCTTCTCCTGTTTTCTATAGGACAGCTCCTTTTTTTTTTTTCTTTTTTTCTTTGTCTAGATATTGCTCTGTCTAAGAGGAGATGATTTAAATAGTCATATATTCAATCAATGTGTTAAACAAAAGAACATTGATTCTTGCTGGTCTCTAGGTATTTTTTCATATGAGGATGTTCATACTGATAATGTAATCAATTAATATTGTCTCTTTCAGGTCTAACAGATGAAAAAGTGAAGGCGTATCTTTCTCTTCACCCCCAGGTACTGGATGAGTTTGTGTCAGAAAGTGTAAGTGCAGAAACTGTGGAAAAATGGCTGAAAAGGAAAAATAACAGACAAGAAGGTAAGTCCTTTTAATTTGCGATTAGTAGTTAGCTTTGAACAGCTCAGTAAATTTTAGTTTTAAAAAGGAAACCTAGTTTTTGTAAAACTTGACTGTTACAGTTTTTGTGTTTAGGTTCCACCACTTTTTCAATGGCAGAAAAAACCCTTTTTTTAAAAAAAAAAATATTTTCAGTCTTTTGGTATTTCTATTTTGAAATACACTGGTATTCATTTTGGATGTTTGATTCACCCCTTTTAAGTTGTAGATACTATTTCATCAACCTGCAATGTCTGTTTTGAGAATATAACTTGGTCTTCTTGGATCTAAAAGTGATGTTTTTAACTAAAATTATGCAGAATGTGCAGGGTGTAAGTCTCAGTAAATTACTGGATATAATATCTCAAAAATACATACTTAATACTTACGTCAATTTTAGATAGGAATATTGACATAGAGGTTATAAACCAGTGTGTAGAATTCTGGAGGTGTTTCTCCTGAGTTGCTTTAGGTAAAGTGCCTCACTAAACAGACCCAGAAGACGTTCTTTTGAGTCAGCCTGGGCTGACAATCACTGTAAATTCTGTAATGATCATAAATTTTGTGAGATTGTGTGGAAACATAAGATTCATGCAATTCTGACAATGATTTGGAATGTATGAGGTGAAATGCAAAAGCAGAAATTACCAAAATGAGGGAAGAAACACTGGTTTTGCTTTGCATGTGTATTGCTTTGTGTCTGACTTGTAAGGTGCTTGGGGTTTAATTTCTGATGATAATTCTTATTTTAAATAGAGGGGCTAAGATGATTGTGGGCAAGGGACAGAAAAGTCTATCTTGGTCAGATTTTTGATGGTGATGACTATATATACATGATACTAAAGTGTCAGTAAATTTTTTGTTGATATAAATAGATTGCCTAGTGGAAGAATAGGCGTATATAGCAATAGACCATCTGTTTACTACTTTCTTTGTAGTTTACCAACTGCAAAACTGCAGGATGCTTATTGTTATAATCCACAAAAGCAATCAGAAAGACAGTGTCATGTATCAAAGGAATAAATTACAACAATGCTTTATGTAAACAGAAGATAAAAAATTACTTTAGTGTTACCAGAAACTAATACTTTTCATTTATAAGAGCTAGGTTCATTTAAAAATGATGATTTTCTCTAAGGCATTTGAACTCATCATAAGAAATCATTGTGTCTTTGAAACATAGTTTATAGTCTGGGTCAAGGACCTTCATGCTAAAACCAAATGAATACTTTGGATAATTTTCAACTTCGAGATTCTTATATTACTAAGTGAAATTTATTACCAGTTGCTCAGTTTCCTGTTTTGGGGTGGGGGGGAAGGAAGGTGTAAACTGAAGATACCTTTTTGTGAAAATCCTCATGAAACTTTTGAACCAACTGCAAAAGCAAAGTAACTGTTCACCATTGTCTTAGCAAAGTTTTGACATGAGTAGCTGCGACAGCGTGATTTGTCTTTTTTTTCCTTTAGCTTTAAAACTCCTATATTATGACTAATTCTCACAAACTTGTATTAAAAGTATCAAGCAACAGTTATGCTATCACTGCCATTCAGCTTTGTATCTGTTATCATCAAATGGGTCCTTCTACCTTTCTGCTACTTCCCTTTTGCTGACAGCGATCCTTAAACTGGCCATATTTATTACACTAAAAGCATTTATGTAGATGTGGCTTCCTTAGTGTTGGATTTTAGATGAAAATAAGCAATACCAGATTTAGAAGTACAGTTGCCAAGTCGAAAAGTCACTTGAATGCATTTTGTTAACAGAATAAAACAGATACTGGTGAGCATTGTCTGTGATTTTCTTCTAGAGAGTTAAAGTCTATAGTCATAAAAAAATTATCTTTGATAATGTTTTATTATTCGTTTATTATTATTAATGTTGCATTTGTAAGAATGCAACATTTTTAGGAAAGAAATTTGCTAGATGATTTCCTCCATTTGAGTCATGTATGTACTACTGTCTGAGCTATGGTGGCATTGAGAAATGAGGAGGAGAGGATGGAACTGATATTTTTGGTGTCAGCATGGATCTGTGGTGACTTAAAGTGACTATTTGACTAAGTCACTTTACATGTATAGGAGTATAATTGTCCCTCTACCCTCATGCTTTGGTGTAGTCTACTTTATGAATGTTCACATCATGTAATGTGATACAGACAGAAAAATAAGCTTTATTTTTATTAGAAAGTTGTCAGGCAGACAAAATGCTGTTTTAAGGTCTCTGGCTTAGTGTCTGTACTCTTATACGTTGGTGACGCAGAAGAGTCATTAACCTATATGCCGAAATCATGTGCTGCCTGATTTACAGGCATCCAGCTGTGTGTACTCTTCAGCCAGAAGTCAATGGGCCTATGGCCAGGGTAGTTTATCTGAATTTCATTAGCATGAACATGAACTGAAATGTCTGATTTGGACTTAAATGAACCAAAATTTATCTGTGACTGAGATTCACTGAATTAGTTACTTTAGAAGGATCTTCTTTTTCAATTTTTTTTTAACCTACAGTATTGAAAAGGACTAAGATTCACTGAATTAGTTGCCTAAAGCATTAAAAAGGAAGAAAACCAGTAAATCCTGTGCTATTTAAGGTGTAACTATATCCCAAAATATGATGAGTTTTGTCATCAGTGTGTATGACATAAATCTTGTATCTGTCACTGTAATGTTAACACTGAAAATCACTCATGACAGGTTGATAGTGATGGTGATCTACCTGGGATTATAAGACATTTTTTTCTTTAACTTTTTTTCTTTTTCATAGTATATTGGAGAAAACCTGCAAAAGTAGCACTGGGAAGTAATGAGGCTTCTGCTAATACTTGGGTATGCACTGCAACTTTTTGAACTCTGACTATTATCTACCATTATAATACATGCTCCTTTCTACCATGTGCCCTAGAAGTGGACAGTCAGATTTGGTGCACTTGATGCTTTAAGTTTGGCAGAGGACTGGAAGCAGTCACCCCTTAATATACTCCTTAAAATAATTTGAAAAATCACTGTAACTTCCCCTGCAATAGCTTTCAGTGAGCTAATTGAGTATAGAAAGGATAGAGCTCTGCTCAGGTTAGTTAAATGTTTCTTTTTCTTACTTTATAGTCTGTGCTGAGCTGAAGGCTTTAGTGACTGAAATGGTTCTGGAGCCTGAGCTAGTTTATTTAAAGCTGATCCATTCTGTGGTCTTTAGACACAGAAGCTTTTTCTGTTTATTTTAGTTTGTTTGGGGGTTTTGTTTTTTTGGTTTTGGTTCATTTTTGGGGGGGGCAGTGTTTTTTTGCTTCTTTTTAGTCCTTTGTTTTCTTTACTGGAGAACCATCTGGAGGAGTAGGATCTGTGGCAAGAGACTTTGTCATACCTTGACCTTGAGACTATATAGGTAGAGAGAATTTGTTTATTAATCTGCATCATTGACACATAAAAAAAATAAAATTTCTGTACTGAAATGGTTTCTTTTCTTGGTGCTGCTGTTTCAAGTTTTAAGGTATCAACATAGTGAGCTTTAAAGTTGGCTACAGTTCTGTGATAGGCAAAGTAGTGAGTTTCAGAGAGATGTTCACGTGTAGTGCTATTTACAGAGCAAGTCTGTGCTTAGGTATTTATTGTTAAGCAATTCTGAAGTACACATTTCTACATTAGGTCATATTTATTCCATTATTTTTTTTTAATTAGGTTATTCATTCTGCCTTTTAAAAAACATTGTGTAGAGGAACGTTATTTGCACCTAGCCTAAGGTTGTTAAATATCTGAAAGGATGGCTAACATGCATTGCCATAATCAGAGACAGAGTATATGAAAAGATATATGTAAGCAGGACACATGTCAATGTATGCATGCTAAATATATGTCATCTTGCTGCCAGAATTAGAAAGGAAAAAAAATGGAGCATATGTTTGATTTGTTTAGTTTTTGAGGACTGTGCACACTGACTAAACAGAGAAACTTGTTCTCTAGTACAGGATAGTAGTTGTAGCACTGTAGATGAAGGATACTCAGAATCTGGATATTATCACTCCAGAGCTTGCTGCAGTTCTGACATATCCCCAACCTAGGCAAGAGGAACTGATTTGGCAGCATGTTAATTACCTCCTTGATTTATCATTAGGCTGTCTTAATATTTCATTGACACTGCAGACATGCTGTTTCATTCTGATGCATTCCTGCTGTGCTTGTGTTTGTGACATCCAAGCATGCGACAAATACTTGCCATAAAGCAAGAGAGATTGTGGGAATTATTTGGGCAGTGCATGACTTTGTACCACTGACACCACAGTAGTAACTCTTAATGCTTCTTATTACCAAATCCAACTATTTACGTATTTTGATGCCTTTTTTGGGTTATTTTTATTTTTCTCAAAATAAGACAGAAAATATGAATCCTCCAATTCCATTCTCTCTGGTACCAGTGGAACAATTGCTAGCCCTGTTCTTACTCCGCTTCTTTTAATAGCCAGTTAGAGAAAAGATGTTGGTCTAGGTGGTCTTGAGTGTTTGAACCAAGGTAACTTTTATAATACTGAGAGGTGCTACTATTCTGGAATATTATTCAGACTGGTAAAAGTTCTCTATTGTGAATATTTTTCTCAGAAAAGTTGCAATAATATCTGAGGGCTAGGTAGACCCTGTTAATCTGTGTATTTGGTATAGTCCTCACTTACACAGAGACAAGACTGATTTGTGGTTTCTTGTATGGAATAGTTTACAGGTTGACGTTTTTCACGTGTCTAGGAAGTTTAATTTAGTGTATTGGTATTTCAGAGGCAGCCAGATGGAAGTGAAGGCTCTTCCTGGAGCTGTGGTTGAGCTCCACATAGGCATGCTATTTTACTCCAAATAACAAAAAGACATACAACTGTCACAGGTACGGAAGAATTTGGGAGCAGATTTCTAGGAGACTGTTGTATTATGCTATTGCTTTTAAAAATTGTTATATTGCTGCATAATTTCCTGAAACAGTCAGTATAATTGTGTGAGGTGAAATGGTTTCTTTCCTGTGTGACCAGTTCTATGGGGTTTTTTATTGTTTTCTCTGAGTTAGTGAGAAAAGAGACAGGTTCGAAGTGGGTTCATTTTGGCTGTGAAAGTATTGAGAAGTGAGTGAAAAATGTTCTCCCTGTTGTGTTGTCAGTCTGTTCCTTTGGGCAGAAAAAAAAGTCTAATGCAAAGGATATATAGGTCAGATAGATCAGATTTTTTAAATGTATTGGTAATACAGAAATACTGAGCAGTGGCCTCTTTGTAGCTAATACTGAGGTCTTGACTGGTGATGATGTTTTTTTCCTTCAGTGTGTGTCTTGATGGTGAATCAGTTACTGCTTTCATTATTTGTTATTTGAATAGCTATCACTAGCAAACTCCAAACAACTGGCAAAATGAGGTTGGTACATTTTGTTCTAATTTAATGAAGAATGTGAGAGTTTATTGCCTTTTTTTTTTTTTTTAGTTAATCAAGTGAAGGCGGTGATTTTTCTATTTTTCTGGTGCTCTTCTGGATATTTAGAATTATTTAGATGGTCAGATATTTGCAAAGGGTAATCCTTTAATGACAAGATGTTTGGCCTTAGGAAGTAGACGTCACTGCTTGGTCTGAGTTCCCTCTAGAACTAATTATGTTAATCACATTATATCTAGAGCAATTATTCTCAACATGTACTTAAACTAATGTTTGTTGTGTCTTTGTTAGACTTGAATTAGGAGTGGTTTTGGTTTTTTTCTGTCTAGTCAAAAATACTGCTCCTTGTTTATAAGCCTTACTTCACAGAATAGTTTCCTACACGGTACTTCTAACTGTATTAGAAAATAAACAGACCTTGATTTTCTAAATCTTTCTAGTAATTTAGGACATGGAGCTTCTTTTGGTATCTTACGGAGGAGGAGGTTTCCCAGTTTTCTTATTGTTTCTGTTCATTTTGCTTTTTGAACCTTTCCAGATTATCAATATCCTTTGTAAAGCATGAGCAGTATAGGAGAGATACTGTTGCAATAATGGGTTCATTAGTGTTGTATGCAATACAAAACCATTTCCCTCCTGTGCAAGACAGTACTCCTTAATGTCGTCTGGCCCTGCTGCTCTTTGTTTTCAGGTTGTTTCTCTACTGGAAGAAAGTAGTTTTACATGGATCTTTGTTTATAGTATAAAAATCAGGCAAGCAAAAGAAAAAAAACCAAACATCTCTCACTAATTGGTGGAGAAACCCCATTCTGATGACATGCATGAGGACTGTATACCCACGTAGCCAACACTTTTTAATAATGACTATTTATGTCAATGTCAGCTAACCTGTTTTACCTGCATTGAAACAGAGTAGGAACATTCCCATGGTCTGCAAGCTGAGAAAGCAGTAAATAACAAAAGAATAGTCATTAACTTTTATGGGACAGTAGCTTTTCAATCCAAGTATAGAAGTATTAACTTGAGAAATGTTGGCTAGACAAGGCTTGTAAATAAGGATAAAATGATAAAATGTAAAATAACTATAGATGTGAGCATTGCTTCTTATGTTTATTAAATAAGACTTGCATCTTTGGGGAAAAGAAAGTATGTGGTTATAAATGATAATGCCATACTCTCTAAATGGATGATTTTATGCCTCTGTGGGCAGAAGCAATTAGTATTTGTCTTAACCTCATATTGGCTATTAGTGAAGATTTTCAGCAGAAATTTTACTTCTGAAACTGCTGCACTGTCTTAAGACTTTCAAATCAGATTGTAAACACAGCACAGTAAAGTGCAGACATGCTATGGGCTTAACAAAGAATAAAAATTTACAGTGTGTCATCCTGTAATGATCAGCTAATCATGATGGTAATTCAGTTACTTTATCCATTAAAGTAGCTATGATTAGATGGAATTTTAGACTAGTTGTCCTGTGTTTGTCTATCAGATCAGATTTAATGCAACTGATTCAAAGAGTGTACTTTACATGATGAGTCACTGATAGTCCTTTTATTTCTCCTAGTAGTCATTGGTAGATCAAGTGCTTTGAAGAGGTAGCTTTGTCCAAAAATTACTTCTTCATGCTGTGCATGGTGAAATAAATCCTGGCAATTAATTTTCAACTAGACTGCAATAAACTACTGTTTTTGTATGTGTGTTTTATGGATGCATGTTAAATTTCATTCCCACTTCATCAAGCAAGAGGAAGGCCTAGCCGTGACTTCGTTCTCCTTGATTTATTTCTGTTCTATTCCCTAATTTATTGCTTCAGGTGACGATACCAGTTTAAATATGTTATAGGAGGGATACATGTTTTGCACATAAATGAATGCTGTTACCTCTGTGTAGTTGCCATGGACTTGCTTATGGAAGATTCATATCACAAATATTCAAATATGTAGAGGATGCTATTAAGCATATAGGTGGAAATTATTTGGTTCAAAATGTTTCAGGCAATAAAAAAAGGTAACAGCAAAAAAAACCCACAAGACTTTGAGATGGACCTTTTTCAATGATCTTCTAAGATACAGGTATTGGAGAAAAAGTTTTCCTGTAGATTACTAAGTTGCTAAGAACTGGGAAGTAAGCAGTGGGAATTCCTAGGCGATGTTCACTACAGAGGTCTCTAGTAGTCTCAGAGGGATTTTTATTTTCATAAGCTTTCTGGAAAAAATGGATATATACTAGAATGATAAAGTACTGAAAATTAAAATCATATGTATAGAGACTCAAAAGGATCTTGTAAGGTGTCAGATAGAAATAATTTTGACAGATCTTTGCCTCTCAGGCCTAGTTGCATGGCATGTCCCATCTACAAGACTAAACTGCTTTTCCCTCCCTAACAAATAAAATATTACATGCAAACTACCACCTAGAATAGTCTTGAGTAAGTGTTAGTCCTCTCATCTGATCCCCAGTATTGTTTTGGGAAAATGCAAATTGGCGAGATCCAAGCCGTGCTGTGGGTGCAGTTAATCAGGTCCAAGCCCATTCTACAACCCTCACGCCTCGTTACTTTAAGCTTAGCCTGAATTATCTAATGCAGCTTGGGAAGAGATACTAGGAATATAATAGAAAAATCAACCATAAGAGCTTGGGAACTGGTAGAGAGCTCAGCCAAATACAACCAAAGAGGAAACATCAGTAAGTCCTTGTGGAAATTCGCAATTTATTTGAAGTTCAGATGCTCTGTACAGGTAATGTCACCTCGTCAGGATACACAGAACAGGAAAGATGACCAAATGCATAGATGTCTCTAATCTGTATTTCTGGAAGTCCGGAAAACAAGGAAGAAGTATTTTTTTAACACAGATATTTTTGTGGATGCAATATGAGGCAAGCGAACAGTTCCTTCAGCACAGCTGAGGGAGGCAATGAACTGTTTGACTAGCAGCATGTAAGAATTGGAGGAACCACTTGACTGGACTTTATCAATGGCAAATATACTTGGATAACAGGACTCTGAGTTTAATTATGTTTAATTATTTTAATCATTTAGTCAATCTCAGCAAAATGTGTGACTGTCAATTATGGAACAGAAGGAGATTGTGTATGGCAATTTTCTCTGGCTTTGAGGGAAATGGATTTTTTTTCCCTGTGGAACACTTAAAGCTCAGGTGGAAGGAGGTTTGGTGGGAGATTTTAATGGGTTATAAAATCATTGTCAGTTGGTGTAGACCCAATGACAAGTATAACTTTTATTTGAGGGACTTCTTCAAGCATCAGGACTAAAAAGCAAAAAAAGAATTAGTTGAATAATTAGTTTAAAGAATAATCTTTTCTCAACAGTATTGTTCAGTTTCTGTTCTTTATAAGTGCTATGAAGACATTTGCACTTTCTGAACTAAGTATATGGCATTTGAGGGTACTCATTTACTATCAATAGAGCTTGTATTCTTTTGTAACAGATTTGTCATTGTGGTGGAAGGAGATTACCAAAGCCAAATTTCTTGCACTGCCTAGTGCATCTAGTTCAATTCAGCCACAAAAAGACCCCCCATTCTGATAGCACTATTAACTCTTTACGGAGCCTGCCTTGCTTATTATCTTTACACTATTATGAATTTTACGATGCTGCTACCAAACAGAGGGGGATTTTTCATTCTGAAAAGTCTTGAACTGTAGCAATTTTATAATTTTGGCTGTCATGATGAAGACAGTTGACAGATTTACCTTTCCCATAACAGAAGAACTGAAGGACACCCTGCAAAATGAATTGACTACAGATTTAAAACAACAGGATGTCCTTTTTCACATAACCCATGCCTAAATTATGAATCCATTAGCATAATATGTTTGAGATGTTAAAAATGTAAATGGGTTCAAAAAGTGATTAGACACATTCCAAAGAAGAAATACTTCATCAAGAGCTGTTACATACTATGATCCTGTTTCAGCCTCCAGCTGAGAAAATTCATAAGCGTCTGATTGCTCTGAGGACATACTGGAGTAACTATATTCTGTACATCTGTAGTCTGTGTTCTCTCTCCTTTTCATGTAGTGTAATTTCTTAATACTCTTTTCCTATTTGCTTTCTAAATGAGCTGTTACTAGCCATTGTCATAGACTATGAACTCGAGTAGATAGACTTTTCAGTTTAGCAGAATAGGGTCATTATTCTCTGTCATTGTGCTTCTGCTACCTCTCTGGTGTTTATATATACACCCATTGTTAGAATTGTGAGTCAAATTGTCTTAATAACACATCTGAATATTCTGGAAAAAGAAGTTCTGTTTTTATGTTATAACACATCATTTATGGATCTTTTTAGATAAGCTGCAAGAGGTCTCTTCAGTTGTAACAATTTTTCAAACTCTTTGGAGACAGCACTGCTTTATATTGCTTAGCTAAGGAACTGTCCTAAATTATTTTATTTTACTTCCAACCTGTAGTATGCAGAGATACCCATTAGTGATGATCTTCTCTGGCTTGCAGAAAAAGAGATTTGTCTAGTTGAAATTGCTGGGTAACAGTGATTAACGGCATAACTTTCTCACAGTTTTTTTAAGTGCAAAGCTCGAATGTTTTGTGTGTTGAACTGGTTGTTCAGGTAGCAAAATGGAGCTTTTTACAGGATGCTTGGTCCTCATCCTGAAGTGCTGGTTTCATTTCATTTGTCATTAAGTATGGGGAATGAAAGAGCAAAGAGATGGTTGTGCTGATGAGCAACAAGAGTTAGGAAATTTAGGAGACACGATTCAATAATAGATGTGGGAGGAGGAATGTTGGTAAGTTTTTGAAGGATTTATAGCAATTGGGTGTAACTGACATTAGGCTTTCGTGACTGGGGTGGGGAAATGACGACAGACTGGTTACATTTATACTAATTCAATTCAAGTGGGTTCATCGTGAATTTCTGGGAAATACCTTCATGAAATGCATCAAGTATTTGTATAATAACAGAGATGTTTATTTTGGGAGACTTGCTGGGCAGTGATTTTGGATTTACAGTGAGCACTTGTGGAGGTTTATCAAAACAACATTTTAAGCTAGTAACTACACGGTGACTCTCCATTTTGAATCAGAATTGTCAATGACCCATGCAGTGAATTCCTCTGTAGGACAGGAGATTACTTCAAAGGTTTTAAATTACTGGAATGTGCTTTTTTTTGCATTGTATAACCTAGGAAACCATGTCATTGTGACACCTGCTGGTTTACCATCATGTATATATTTCATGGTCTATCATATGAATGTTTGAGGAATAATCTGAATGCTTCCTATTGTCTATTACTTAAACACAATTTTAGTTTTAAGGGTGATAGTTTCTTTTTACAGACATATACTATTACCAGGTTGCCTTTTCCAACTGTTTCCTGGCCAAAACCATTTTAATAGAAAATAACTATTATCCTCCCCTCTGCCAGCATGATTGCTTTCCTCAAAAAAAATTGTACTTCTGAGTAGTTATCAGTGACAATAAATATCTGATCTATTTCAATGTTTGAAGTCCTGTTGTAGCAGCCAACTATATACACAAAGTTGAGTGAATATGTGTACACATTCCAGTACAGTGAAAATGGCAACAGACAACATGGGAGAAGGGTATTACAAATATTTTCTCAAGTTCGGTTTTTTTCCTTCTTTTTTCAATCAAAAACTCTTTGTTGCCCAGATTGAGAGCAGCTATCAAATTTTGAATCAATGTGATTTGAACAGGTGTAGAAACAATTAAGACTATACAAAATTCCCAGTAAGTGACATGGAGCAATATTGTCGAGTCACCAAAACATAGGAAATATCAGAAATACTGTTATCTGTCATGGTCCAGTCCACCATCTTTTAGTGACCATTTTCAGAGATAAACACTGATGAATGGACTACTGGCCCATGCTGGCAGTTTTGTACTTCACAGATAGGTCTTTGGTATTTGAGAATGGATAGACACAAATTTTAGAATACATATTACAACTGTATGTTTCCTCACAGGCAGATTTATTTAAACATTGCCAAGATTGGCCTTTTGGTATAGAGATATAAATAAGATGCTTTTAAACACAGGTGGGAGAAACTAGCCAAACCTATGCTTTTTTTTTTTTTTCTGGTTGGAGTAGGTTATTTGAATGTTTACTTTGCAATGTGGCAGTGACAATGATGATTCTATATGCAAATGGGAATGACTTATCATGATTCTGAACTCATCATTTGTGAGTTTATGTAGCTGTCCATCAGTTGATAACCTGGAGATGCTTCTGGAGCACTTCTAGGAAAATAGAAGGGCTGACAGAATCTAGAAGTGTTTCTGAAGTCAGCTGAAAAAATTCATTGCACAGGTTTCTGATTTTTAGCAGAGTCAAAATAATTCTTTTAATAGAAACAATGAAAGAAGAAAAACTGTATACACAGAATTGCCTGGAATTAATGTCATGTTAGAAGTTAAGTTTTTTCTTTTCTTTTTCCTTTGTAAATCTGCTTAAATGGAGATCGGACATTTGATTTAGTTTTTCTTCATTCTTAATAAATGGGCATAAAATTGTGGAGAAACGTATCTTAGTACTCAGGTTATTAAACTTGTTTTTATTTTTGTGATGCATCTTAAAGACTTATTTCAAATAATACAGTATTTTCTCTGAAAATTTTCTCAATTGCAGAATTTATTAGTTGAGTCTATGAAGTGCTCTCTCTTCTACAGACTGTTAAGAGAAGATTGGCTTTTGATTGATTACCTCTATGTAGATCTTCTCTTTAGGCATAGAAATGAATACCTGCTTAGGTCAGCACTGTCTTGTTTGTATTTGTACCTTACTTGTCTTTTCATAAATAGGCAGAATAAAGCCTGGTGTTACTTAATTTCCTCGTCCTTTAATTTTTTTAATATATGTTAATGTATTTCTCAATTCTAAGATCATTGGGAGATACGCAGGTTTAGTAGGTTTTCATTCCAAGGTTTCTGAATTCTTTTTATATGTCACAGTGGTGGAATGATTTTCCTCGGTCTCAAGGTTCTCCCTCTCATGTTATGTCCAGATCTCTCAAACATGGTTCTCTGCCTTTAATTATTCTTTCTGAAGATGGATTTTCTTAAACAGTGCAGAAACAGAAGCCTCTTTTGTACAGTAGTTAGGTGAGATTTATCTCAGAGCCAGGCAGTCAGAGGCTTTCTGACGTCATTTAATAAAACTTTGGTGAGTTCAGACTACAGTTTTACCTCTTAGGAAAAAAAAATATCTTTATTAAGGGCTTCTGTTCTTAGAATTTTTATATCTTTGAGCCTTCATCTGTACTTTATAAAAGGTTAAGGAAAACCTTTGCTGTAGTAAGTGACAAGGACACATGTTTTCTCATAAGGAGAATCAAGTAAAAGAAGGGCAGACATTTCTTCATTCTTACACGTCCTTTATTGTGATATTTGCATCAGATATCACCTTGGGTTTTGCAAAAGTTTTAAAAACATGTCCAGGATCCAAACCTGGAAGAGGAATCAGTTGATACTGGCTTGGTAACTCTTGTTTCCTCAAGGAAACCGATTAAGAATCTAGAGAAGAGTATTGAATTTCAGTTCTGACCTTTCAGTAATCCTGTTATCATCTCAGTCTAACTTCTGTTTTGAAAATACCTCAGATTAGTTGCAAGAGATATCATATTTAACTAAATGTAATTCATTTGGCATCTTTAATCTTTGCAAATTTTTAGTGGTTGCACAAGGTACATGTTGCATTCCAAATGCTGGCATCCCTATAGACAGGAAAAAAAGTCACATAGCTCCAGTTCATTTCATTAATTCTAATAGAAAAGTCTAGGTTAATGCAAAAGCAGAATGTACTTTTTCATAGAAAAATATGTGGAATTCCTTATGACCAGTTGAAATTCTGCAGGAAAACACATGTTGGACAATGGTGCTTTTCTTTGAGTTGTGTTACAAATCACTTGTTGTTTTGATCCTAGAACATATATAAAGATGAAGTCTCAGTGACTTTGGCCGAAAAGATATTGTATGTGAAGATTATTTGTGTTAAAAGAAATTGTCAGTATCTAAGTATTTAGTCCTGCCTTTCATACAGAACTACTATCTGAAGAACACTCCCAGCTTGTTTATAGATCCTCACCTTACTGAGTCCTTGAACAAATTCAGAATCTTACAAATTTTTTACTACTAGAATTAGCCGAAAAATTACTGCTCTGTAGATTAATGTTTCAAAGATATTGTGGCATAAAACATGACAAAATGTTGGGTCAAATTATGTAGAATATGATTATGACTGGCATTGACCAGGTGATAGATTAAATTGAAAGACTATTTTTCTTAATTTTTAGACTCTAAGCAGCCTCCCAGTGTTTTGCCAAAGTGAATGTGCCTTTGGGGACAGAACCCATTCTGCACCACACAGCAGACTGCCAAGTCTTTTCACTGGAAAGCGAGCCATTATTTTCAACTTACTACTGCACAGTAGGGTGCATCCATCCATTTACGATATTGAGCCATAGCTTTTTATTTTACAGTAATCTTTTGTATTAGATATTCACAGGAATATATCTTCTCCAGCCATGTAGGCCATATTTCTTCCAAGACAAAATTAAAATATAATAAAAGCATTTCTTTCCTAAAGTGTCTTCAAAAAAATTGTAGTCTCTAGCAAGGGTTTTTCTTAGAACTGAACAAATTTTTACTCTGTCATAGATATTATAGGCATACCTTATCCAATTTCATTGCCATACTATGGTAGGCAAACAAACAAATGGAAATTAGGGAGTTATGTTTACATTCCTTCACTATATCTGGAATTCTAATGGAAAAAGTAAGTATTAAAGATAATAATACAATGTAAATCAGTAATTGGAATCACAGACATATTTTAGAATGCAGTTAGGGAATTTGTCATTGGCTGTGAAAGCAAGTTTCTCTCCATGCTTGATTTCATCTTGAGATTTGACTAAGTAATTCAAAACCAGGAAGCTAACAATAATTTTCGATCTTAATCCTCTCCATCTTTAACTGCTCCTAAAAATCTTCTCATCTAAAGAATCAAAGCTAAATCATTTAAATGTAGGATGGACCAAAAGAAGGTGTATACTCAGGGGTATGACTTAGCAGTGTTTGTCTTGGCTGTTAAAAGTTTCAAGATTTGAAGAGAGTAGTGTGAATTCTTAAATAAACCTTCCTCTGCATGCTGTACAGGTATCTAAAACGTATTAAAACTTCTTTTTCATTCCACTACTATGCTAAAGGAAACTAATAAATAGAAATGAATGTTGATGTAGATCATCATGTGCTTTGAATGGAAGAATGCATTAAATCTATACATCTCTGCAACTGCTAGGTTTCACTAAAGAGAATGTGTTTGTGTCTCTAGCCTGAAGGAAGCCATAATTACATTTTTTTTTAATTAAATATTAAACTTATATATGAAGGAACTTGTTATACTCATAAAAATTATTAGCAATCATCTTAGCAAAGGGAATTTTCAATGCCTACTTAAGAGTCTTCAAAATTTCAGGCTCCTTTAGTCAGTCTTGAATAGGCCAGTTACTAAGAAACTGAGATGCCAATGGGTCCTGTCTGCTCAAGTGGTATTGGCTCCGGCAGAACCTTCTTGTTCCTGGAAAATAATTCTGTGGACGAACGAAGCCTGTACTGCCTACCCTCAACTTCCTTCCATGAACATGTGTATCCAACCTTTCCCATGCATTGATCACATCGCTTATGTAATTGTAGATTATATCTACAGTTCACTGAGTTACTGCAGTTGTAAACTGCCCCGAGGCGGTGGGAAGAGCGTAGTGGTGGCAGTTCAGGCTTAAATTGGTTTCTGCTGGAGCGAACCTGCAGTTTGCCATTCCTTTTGAGATAGGTTCATCTCTTCAGGAAGAAACAGTTTCATATATTCTAATCTGAGATAGTATCAGTTGTATAGACACACATTGACAAAATGCTGAATAAAACGTGGGTAATAGAATCATAGAATGGTTTGGGTTGCAGTGGACCTTAAAGATCATCTAGTTCTAACCCCATGGGCAGGGCCACCTTCCACTAGACTAGGTTGCTCAGAGCTCCATCCAATCTGGCCTTAAACACTTCCAAGGATGTGACATCTACAGCTTCTCTGGGTAACCTGTTCTCTTTCAGCCATTTCCCCCTTTTCCTGTAATTACATGCTCTTGTAAATAGTCTCTCTGCATCTTTCTTGTAGACTTCCATCAGATACTGAAAGGCACACCCGAATGCCTTCTATTTTCTAGGCTGAAAAGTCCCAATTCTCTTAACCTTTCCTCATATGAAATGTGATCCATCCCGCTGATCAGCTTGGTGGTTCTCCTCTGGACTCATTCCAACAGATCAATGTCCTCCTGTGCTAATGGATCCATCAAAAGAAGAAACGCCATACAATTCTTTAATTAGGAAAAGATACATGCTTTGAAATAGTGCATATCCCTCTTTGAGTAATTTTCCGTGTAAGTATCAAAGCAAGGACTTTCCAAGAATGACTTAGGCTGGATAGAATATGCTCAGAGAGGACAGGGTGCTTAAAGGAGTTAAACATTAACACAGATTTTACTAGTAGAAGTTGCAGAGAGAAGTGGTGTACATTTGAATAAATCAGCACATATGGGAACTGATATATATTAGCTTGGAGTGAAAGCTGGAATTTCAGTGTGTTAGCTATCTCTTTTTATAGTAAATCCATTTTGGCACATTTTGAAGGTGACAGGAATTTGCGTCTTGTTCAAGTAAATTAGAATACTAACAGACACTACTTTACCAAGTTGAGACATTGCTATGACTGGAAGAAAGACAATAGGAAGGAATGTAACCAATTACGAATCAGTGATACCAAAGTGAATTCAGTGTAGGCTAATAATTCAAGATGGTGAAGTGAAGAGCAAATAAAGCATCTCAGGTATCAAATAAGCCAGTCTGGCACAGCATTTTAAAACACTGATGCTAGATGCATTTGGCTGACCTTTTGTTTGTTTTCTGAGAACATCACCTCAGAGAATAAGACTTACATTTCTGTGTGGATTATTTCTAAAGCAATTTCATTGTTACTTATTGTACATCATAATATGAATTTTATATACATTTATATATTTAAAGAAAAGTAAATGTAACAGGCTTTTTCCCTCTCAGCTGTCTTAGAGACTGTTGCTCTTGAAGCCCTTTTAATAGAATTCAGGCTCAGAATGCATGAAGTAACTTGGAAGTGACTCTGGAAAATAAATTACTATTTTATAGAGATTTTTATGCATTTCTTGTGTTCTTTTGTTTCATTTAGCATTATTGTTTTTATATACTAACTCATAAATGTGATTTTATAATCCTTATTTGTACTTCTATGCTATTTTGAATCCAGCAGCTTTATTTGCAATATTACTGTCTGGTTGGTTTTCTTATTTTTTTTTATTTTTTGTTTTTTTTTTTTATTTTTTTTTTCCTTGGGTGTNTTTTTTTTTTTTTTTTTTTATACTTAGTGTTGTCTAATGAACTTATAAATACTTCATTCTACTAGAATTTTAATAATGCCATCTGTTCACTTGATGGAGAATGGCAAAGTACATTGAAGCAACTACCTTTTTATTCCTGGCAGCTGTATTTTTAAAGCTAAAGATTTAAGTTTCTAGGGTTTTTTCATTAACAGTGGCAATGAAAAATATTGGGGGAAAAGAAGGATTTTTTGGGTGCAAATCTTACTTTGTGAATTGCACACATGATTTTCTGTATATATGATTTGTATTTTTGATCTGTAATAAAGAGTATTGTTTTTTTCTTTTTATTGGAACTTGTTTTCTACCGTGGCAGAAAGTAAAGTAATCCTAGAGAGGTCAGTAAAGTACATCACTATTAGAAGCATCTGATATCTTTGTCCAAGCTGCTTGCTCATCCCAGCATCTCTATCTCTCTCTGCCAGCATGTCCTTTTGAAACTGTTTTGGAGCTCTTTTCTTTGGCTCTTTTTCCCACTTTCAGTCTTGCTTTTTTCAATTATGTAAACATTTGTCTTTTGAATCACCAGCTTATTGTGAAGTTATTAGGCTGTTCTCTTTGTTATACTGTTTTGTAACTTAATCTCACTTCTGCAATTAGTTGCCAAAACAAGCGACCTGATGCGTAGAAGTGGTCAGGTCCCCTAGTAGCTCCTGAGTGAATTAGTGCTGCATGTGAAAATCAGGTGGCCGTATATATATATATATATATATATATATACATATATATATATATATATATATGTCTGAATATATGTGAGATTCAAATGTATTAACTAACACAGCTCTACTGTTCCTTAACTAGGTAGATGCAGAATATAAAGAAGTGTTTAAGGAGCAGTTGTGTCATGGGGTGGTTTTTCCAAATTTCCCTTCCAGGTGGTTGTGTGATGCTTGCTTATGTAAGAAACTCAGGTTAGTGTTGACAGAACTCTGTGACAGGCCTGATGAAGGAAGCTGGGAAGAATGATGCTGTCACTGACAAATGATGAGATTCCTCAATCATGACTGTTTCAAAACTATTTTGAAGGCATGGTGAGAAGGGACTTAGATTATGAATTACCCTTTTCATACTTGCAGGAATAGATTTCTCGCTTGGTTGCCTGCACTCAGTGTGTGATCATTAGTAGTTCTCTTGGATTGACAATTTGGGAGATAGACACAGCTCCTTATCCCAGCAGGTGGCAACTTCAGCTGTGATGAAGCGGTATGGTTGGCACTGGTTCCCTTTATTCCACCAACAGAAGTGGTACTTCCACTTTCTCTTACTGCTGTGTTAGATATAGTTTATTAGCTTTCCAGCTGATTTCTTTATGTATTTCCTGAGTTCTTATTAGTATTTCAATTAATTTACCATCTCCATTGGATTTTGTTAGTTAAATAAGAAAAAAAACACATGGAAGTGATTTTGTCTAGCATGAACACATCTAGTTCTTCTTTTACTCTAAACTTACACATCTGAATGTGCAGGGTTTTTACCTTTTTTTTTTTTCTACTTTAATATCTGTCTCTTAGGTAGGCTGTTAGCATAGAATTCCTTCTGAAATTGACAGTGTAATCTCTTCTCTGTATGTCTGTGTCTGAGGCACATTTGCCTTGCAGCCTCTAAAGGGGATGATATCTGTCACCAAGGCTTTCTCATGTTCCTAATTTCAGACATACAGTGACTTACCTCCCTTGTTTATAGTCGAGTGTTTCAAGCTGCTGGATTCTTACAATGAGACAATTACCTGTGGCTGATAGTACAGCTGGTCTTTGTTTGCAGCCTGTGTCAAAGTTCCTGTACTGAAAGTTGATATGCATTAGATTTGTTGGCATAATGGAGCATGAGGATGTGCTGGTAGGTATACTCAGAAATGCGAAAATCGTCAATCCATTGAGGACTGGCTTCTGCCTTTCAGTTTTTGTGGGATCTCTTGGAGAGCCACTTTGGATAAAAGGACTAAGGAATCTGGGTGCTGATGTGCCAAGGTATTTAATGACCATGATTCCTGATGCATGTGGACCATAGGTGCCATGACTTTGTAATGTGTTCTGGTCTTGAAGTGTCTGATGTTGGCTGTCACAGTTTTTCACAAGGTTTACATAAGACCAATCAGAGGTATATAAGCAGAGCTTCATTGGGAACAGTATGGTTTTCAGCTAAGGACAACTGGTATTTGTAACATTTTTATCTGTTTTTTTCAGTAAGCTCACTATTAAATATTACAACCTTCAGCAATTGTTTCAGACACTGCAAAGCCTTAACATTGTGTTATAGGATCAAAAGTGACTGAGTCCTTACAATGTAGTGAATTACTGTTCTCATTTGAGCAGTGGTAAATCAACATGGCTGCTCATCATTGAGGTGTTTAACTTCCTTTGATTTCAAGGAAGTGGATACCAGAGTTGTTTAGAGGTGGTTTTGGAATCACAGTGCATGTATCCCTGCCTGAAAACTTTCATAAGTCTAGGCAAGCATTTTTAATATTGCACCTGTTACTAGGGAGAGTTAAAACCTTGCATTTGTTGAAATGTCAGTACAAGAATACTGAACTCCACAACATCTTGGATTTTTGTTGTAGTTGTACAACATCCAAGAGGTGGTTTTTTATTACTCTTTTTGTGTATAATTCCTGTGGATTATAATTACCTGTCATTATAAAATCTTTTTAGAATAAAACTGCCTAGTTCAGAAATTCAGAAGGTGCTGTCATTATCTTTCATGGAGAGCTGTGTATAATTTTGTAGTTACATATTATGTTCCTTTCCACTCAACACAGTTATAATTTTTTTTTTGACAGTCTTCTCATTGCAAGGAAAATGTTTTACTCACAGTGGTGCTACTCGTAACTAGTAAATAGTTCAATCTTCATTTCAGTCTGTTCATCATGTTAGTGTAACATGTCATTTTTCAAAGACTCCAAAGTCCTGAATTATATGCACATCATTATTGGGTAACATTCAACAGAGTCACTGAGAGCTTGATTATGATTACTAACAAATCAACTGAAATATACTAAAAGCTAAAGGGCTTGATTTGTTAATTTTATTCTGTCACTTTTTCTTCTTCAGTTTATCCTGATTAATTTGAACATTTTCTCAGTTTTCAGTTTTCGGAGCAAAGTAAATAAAATACGTACATCTCTATTGCAAATGTATGTATGTTGTAGTTACAATACGGTTTCTTCAGAGGGATTGAAATGATTCCCCTGACGTAAATACTCGTTTCACACTGGATCACTGCACCCTCCCATGTGGTAAGCTATCATCTCGAGTTCTAATGATCCCTTACCCTTGTTGACGTTAGCAAACTTTTCCTCTGGGGCATTTTCTTTTGTTTCTTTTGTCAGCTGGTCTAAAGAGAAGAAAACTGCTCACTGTTGATTTTTCTGTGGATTGTGAGGACTTTACTGCAAAGTGAAGTAACATGACATTTGTTTTCAATTTAATCAGAGGTGCAGAAAGAAGAAATCAGGTGGGCTGTAAAGCTACTTGTCCTAATTTCATTTGTCTGTGGCAGATAAACACTGGAATCTGAAATTTTTTTATCAACTTCTATAGAGTGTGATAGCTTACAATTTTATCACATTTTTCCATTAAGAAACCCCCAAACTTCCATGTTTCTAAACTGCAAGAGGGGAGAATACAGTAATCAAAAAGGTAGGGATGAGAACCAATTGTAAATAATTAAAGTTTAGTAAAAATTTTGGCATCTGATACTCTACTTCCCTAGCCTAGGGTAAGTGAAAGATAACATTTTTTCCAACATGTGTGAGATTATTATTTCTCTTGCTGTCACTGAGCCATATGCAGTATTTCCTGCTCCAGAGGCTGACAACCTGCTGAAATTTCTTGGCCTTTTTGGGCCAAAAAATCTTTGAAACCTCGCTCCATGCCAGGAGTAGGAACTTCATGACACTGAGCTGTGTGATCCCATCCCTTGCCTCGTTGGGCTCAGAGTGGACTGTGGGCTCTATATAGATGATGGGAAAGGAGGAGAAAGTGTCTTTCCTTAAAGTTCTCCGGGCAGCTTATCAGCTGGGAAGAGGTATTCCTGGGCTAGGAACAAACAAACCAAACCCAAGACACCCATCAGAGTCCAAAAAGTATGCATGTTTTAAAAACATCCAAATGTCTCACAGTGGACAAGATCCAATGGGGCTTTCTCAGGTTATTGGAGCTTTGTAGGACCTACTTCAAGTAATGTTCCCTTCCAACTGTCTCCTTCAGCCCTGAATCACTGTATATAACAGAAATGTCATGACATTTAATACATAAAAGCATTTCTGGTTTCCAATACATACTGTAGCAATTCTATTGATTTAATGGAATTGTTTAAGGTATATGTCTGAGTAATGTTTAAGCCAACAGTTACGTAATTTTTTCCTTCTCATTGAAAACACCTGCTGAACACAATAAAATTTTAAACTTTGTATATTTGAAAAACAATTGAAAGTGAAGGAACAACTCTATTCAAAAGTGAGAGGATAAATAGTGATAATGCTGTTTCTTAGATTCATTAATTGTAGTAAACTTTAAAGACACCTTGTGCTTAGCAACCATCAGGATTCTGGAACAAAAGAAATAGGAGAAAATCAAGTTTGATTTAAAAAGAGTAATACTGAAATGGTCTTACTACTGAATGAGAGACTTCACCAAACATATTTGCAAGACTTGTAATCAATTTTAAAGAAAGCTGCCTATAAAGGTTAAGTGCAGTGAATGCCAAAGAGATTTGCGTGTCAGACAGGAAAAGCAGTAGATGTAGGCAAAAAGATATGGCTGTAAATTGGTACCTATAAAAAATGGTAAATTGTTATACATGCTCTTCAGCCCATTGTCTTCTGGCTGCATTCCAGCAATAAACAATGGTGATTGCACCTTGTTGACTGATAAGAAAGATGGGCTAATCAGTTTAACTCTCTTGTCATTCAGCAGTTGTGTTGAATAGGATGTGGAGTCATAGGCAAATTACCATGTAAAACACAATAATAGATTTTCTTGGTAAAGTATATTTACTGCTGGAAAGTATTAAGTTTCTTCCTGTTAGTCAGAGCTCAGGTTCTGACATAATGTTTGCTGAGATGTATTCAACTTGAGAGAATTCTGCAGACTTTTATGAAACTTTTAGCTGATGTGGGGAAGATGCCACTCCTCAAGTTCAGGGGCACATCCATCATCCTGCTATTTAAACAGAAGGGAGGAGCTAAACCTATGTTAATTATAAAATAATTTTTAAAATTATAATTTTGTGGAACTACCCTGCTTAGATTAGTCTAAATTGTCACAAGTATACAGTTGGGAAATTTTTTGACCATTAATGTGTAAGTGTGGAGCTCCTCTCAGTAGGCTTTGTTACTACTAAGCAATTTTGGAAACAGAAGCAAAATCTGGATTTTTTGCATGCTTTTCTGTTCTCAAAAGAACTGGTGATAGTTTCAAAAGATGCCTTTTTGAAATATTATGACCAAAATAAGTCATGCTGTAAAATTGCTTCTAAATATTTCATCGGTTTTTGTGATTAAGACCATAGAAAACAATGAACTTCCAAACATTTAGGTGTCAAATGCACTGTCTCCTGGATCCTCTTTTATGTCGTGCCTTATTTTCTTGTCTTCAAATGAGTGTATAAAAATGTTAATATACCTAGCAGACAGTATATTTATCTGCTTACCATCTGCAATGAAGTCTAGGTTCAGGACTTATTTTCTGATGCATGTTACTTTTTTTGCTGAAGAACAGGAAGAACTGAGCATCCTTTTCCAGGAACTTTAAAAACTAAAATAAAATTTAAAAAAAGGATCTTATTGTTATTGCAGTGATTTTGGTCTGCAGACATAGTGTGTGGAGATCAGAGAATCGCAGAATACGCCGAGGTATAAGGGACCCACAAAGATCATTGAGTCCCGCTCCTGGCCCTGCCCAAGACCATCTCCAAGAGTCACACCACATGCCTGAGAGTGTTGTCCACATGCTTCTTGAGAGACAGGGGAAGCCCTTGAAATTTAGTCCTGTTCCATGCAGTTTCCTGTTTTTCCTGTTGTGATATCAGTGTTTGCTTATGCTCAAATTAGCAAGGCATTAACATACTGGAGTTTATAGCAGGGTGTTCTGCTAGATTACTGATGCAAACCTAGAGCTTCTGGAGCGCTCCTCTTGCTCAAGTTTTGTACTCCTTTGAGTTGTCACCATCACTCTGCTGTTGGCCACCTACCTTTGTGTGCAGCAAGCCCCATTGTGAATCATTGTGTAAAAAAAGGCAGCTTCCAACAGCCTTGACTAAGCCATACAACCAAGTTAATGTATTTGTGTATAGTGATTTCTTTCTAAGAATTTATCACTTTTTTTTAGAAACTATTAAGAACCATGTCAATCTATTCAGAGGGCCAGAACTAAATCATATAAGTTTCTTCTACTACTTTGTCTTAGTAATGATGTCAAATATCCCCAAATATCAGCATGAGTTTCCTAAATTCTATGAACTGCAACATACTACCAACAAGAAGGATTTATGTTTTATATATATGTACACTTATTCATGTATCATGCTTGATTGTATTTGATGTCTAAAGGAAATGTGAACTCCAACTGAAAACTTTCAAGTGGTTGGAGCATTTGTGTGGTCTCATTCACAAACACTTGCTTTCTCCCAGGGTGTTTACTTCTCTCAACGTAGACACTAATATGATACTTTCCTGTATCTGGCTGTTTTCCCACAAAATATGCCATAATAAATGAGGACCTTTATATTTAAACAGACTTTTGTTCTGAGATTTAGTTCTGTACTAAGCTACTATTTATCAATGTCCTTCATGCCTATGAATTTATTTTAATGGTTAATCTGTTTCTTTAAAAGCTTCATATTTTCCAGGGATGGAACCTGATTAACAGTAAAGAGATTGGTGTGTTTGTACCTTTTAAACAGACTGAATTAATCGCTTTTGAGTGAACAGGAGTATGCAAATTGAGGGTGTTTTTTTTGTAAGTCCCCTGTTACTTTCATATATTAACTAGTCCTGTATTTTGGCTATGATTTATGGGGAAAACTGCAGTTCCAAGTCAAAAGGGAAGTAACATACTATGTGCTGTGGTGCCAGCACTGAGGTGTATGTACATCCCATCACTCAATGTGTACCTCGGCCTGAGAAAATCCATCTCTGGGAAAGCAATTTGACTCACTCCAGGTTCATGGGACCTTGCTTCTTTGCTCTTGGGGTAAAGAAAAGTTGTGTTGCTTAGACCTTTAGTTTCTTCTAATATGAAAAAATTACCTCCTAGCTCATTGTGTAGTGATTCCACTTGTATCTGTATGTATTGACACAATATTTGATACTTCTTTTTCCCTTCTCCCCCTCACCTTTTGTTTTCCTCCTTCTCCTAAATAAATCTTCCAATTTTACCACCAGTTCATTTTCTCCTGAATTGCAAACCTCGTATGTGAAGCTCTAACACCAAACTTCCCAAAACACTTTATCTTTTTTTCTGAAAAAATGGCACTGATTTTTTTTTAAATGATAACTCAAATAGACATTATGTAGTTTTATACTGTGTAGTAAGTCTTAGATTTAGTACATTTAATCTGTCCACTGTCATTGTGAGTTGCACTGCCAGTTAAGTCTCGCAATGGTGTGAAAGCCATGGAACTGTGATGGTAGTCATTTATATTATATATATTACAATTAATTGATTTTGTTCCACTAGAGGATCATTACTAGTATGATTTACCCATGCTTTTCGGTATGTACATATGTGAGTTGTGTAAGAGGATGCAAGGTTGAAATTAATTTGGAAAATGAGATTTTAAATTTTTTTTTTTATTTTTCTTAGCATATGAAGTTAGGGTGCTAAAAGTACTGAGAGAGAGGTGACAAAGTTGTCATAAATGCTGACTACTTTGCATGAGGGAAGTAATTTTATGTATACAGTAATGGGCTTTCAGTTATAAGCACTCTGGAGAGAGAGACATTGGCATTACAGATTATAAATGTTTGAAAATGTTAGCCCAGTGTTTAGTAACTATCAAGAAACAAGCAAAATGTTAGGAATTATTCTATTATTTCTTTCAAATAGAAACTCCCTAAAGCATCACTGTGTCATTCTCTAAGTCCTAGTTTTGTTTTCCTGAGCTGCAGTACAGTCTGTAATTCTGGACTTCCCACCTGAGCAAGATGAAGTGGGATGCAGGAAGTAGGAGCCGCGAGAGTGACTTGCTTGACACCAACTGTGAACCAGACCAGACCTCTCAAGCCAGGAAAGGTTTAGATGGAATATGAAGCAGAGAAGGATTTGCTTGAGAGATCTGAAGAATCACAGGTTCCATAGATAAGGCGAATAGAGGGCATCAGATGAAATTCATAATGCACAGATTCAAAATAAAATAGAGATAGCGTTTCTCCTATTATGTATTTAAACTGTGGAATGCTGAAGGTTGGTGACTCATATTAAATAACCAACCAACCAAAATCTAATATCCCTCCTGCTTGGCAAAAATGTGAGGAAGAAAACCCCATCCTTTAAACAGGAAAGTATCATCACTGATTCAAGAAATATTTGATCCATTGGTAATTGGAAGCTGAGAGCATATTCCAGCAAAAGTGTCATGTCATCATTCTGTTTTTTGTGGTTCACATTTTCTGTTGCTCAGTGTCAAAAGTCAAGTAGTAGGCAAGATGGACTTTGAGTCTAGCTTTGGCTGTTCTCATAACTGGTATGGAGATTTATTTGGTTCAGGAAGATAACATCAATGAAAGTGGCAAGGTATGTTGTACATATTACATTGAAAGCAACAGAACTAGCTTAAATAGCTCAATTAAGTTTACATCTTTGTTCTTCATTTGTAAAGTACTGGTATGTCATTTGACTGGAGTTAAAAGGCTATTCACTCATGGATTTGAAAGATACTATTTTGCTTGGCATCATTCAGTTCAGGAGAAATGTGTATTATTATAGAAAATTCTTTCATCGGAAATTGTGTATTAAAAGGGCTTTCGAGAAATTTTTTTGTTTTCTACCTTATTGTTTTAAAGCTCATCTTAAATGGCAAGATATGAGAAGCCTTTGGAAAATATAAACTTATAATATTTCTCTGTGAGATTAAATATATTTGCTGCCTTAATTTTTATTTCTGAAGCATAGTAATTTGATTCCTAGGATCAAATGAAAGGTTACAAATGGTTCTTTTCTTGTTTTCAGTAACAGCTAAGCAACTGGAAGTTTGTAAATGTGTGCTTAAGCTGCTTCTGGTGTGGTTAAACTGGAAGTTGGAAACTCCTCCTCTGGCAGATGTGTTCTTGCTGTATAGCTGCTTTCCCTTCATTTTCACAAATACTGCTCAGTGTTTTAGCTAGTGCTCTGGTATTGTACCTGTGTTTATTTATATGTATTTAACTTACAAAAAAATTCATGAGTCTACATCCATTTGAAAGACTGAAACATTATAGCATGTGTGTTTATATATAAAATCTTGTAATCTATTTTTTTAATGTGTTATGCGAGATCATATCAGTAAAATTCTTATGGTCTTATGGCTACAGGACTTTTTTTTCGTATTCAAAGTCAACGGGAATGGTATCTTTGATTCAGAGCAGAAGGTCTAAGTCTGCTCACTAGCCTTTTTTTATATGTGGGGTGTCGTTGGCATATATTTGATTTCAAAGGCCTTTACTTCTCTGACTATTCAGTGTTAACAATTGAACTATAATGTAGGGTTTAGGTGGTCTGCACCAGCTTACCTCTGAGTTCTTAAATGTATGAAATTTTGTATTCTTATTAAGTCAGTATGGAATTTCTAAATACTTTATGATAATTTTAATTAACTTTTAACTTTAGAAGTTTTAAAAGATTGTAAATGCAAGGCTGCCTCAGGATATTTCAATCACTTTATTGAACCATGTTAGAAAAGTTTTTTACAAAGATGCAAAAATCGTTTAAGGTTTGTTACCTTGTTCTTCATTCAGTCTAAAAACTTCCCGGAGTGCCTAATTGTTTGGTTTGTTTCCTTTTAGATGAATCAACTCGTAAAGAAGTCAGCAGGGTAAGTGCTACTCTCTATTCCCTCTACAATGAAGTGTAGTATCTGAGACTCACTGTTCACTTGAGATGATTTTTGTGTAGTCTGTAGTCAAAACTTGACTCTATTCCCTGGATATAGTGGATCTCCAGAGGAGAAAAGATGTTATACAGACTGACTAGAGAACAGTTAATGAAGAAAATAAATATTAAGAAGGCTTAATTTGCTGTAAATAAATTAAAGGGTATTGTGCATTTAGAGTTGTCTCAGTGCTATTTTCATGATCTATTTTAAAAAAACAGGAGATTCGTGGGACTTTGAGCTTAACATCAGACTACTTAATCCATGTTACTGCCTCAATAGATGGCAAGCATAAGAGGAAACAAGGGAAGAAATCTGCCTTATCTAATAACTCCCTTTTGAGATATGGTTGTGGTAGAGATGAGCTGAATTCTCTGACTTGAAATATTTTACACTGTTGTGTATGAAATGTACTGTAAAATCCTAAAAAAAATATTCGGTAATAAATTCCCTACTCCACTCTGACATCTGATTGACACTGTCTCCTGCATAATATCTGTCCATGATTGAGGACTAATTGCACGGATCTCTTAGAAATGAGTGCCTTTATTGGGAATGAACAGGACAATCTGTTGCCTTCAGATGGGTCCAGCCATCCTGAAGGACCCCATAAGATGGGGGAGCCACTTACAACTTTCTGAAGTGGAATCACAGTCCTGTTTTGCTCCACTTCTTCAGTGAATTGCACACATTATTTCTTGTTCCCAGGAGAACAGTGGTGCCAGACACATATTAAAAATAAGGTTGACTGGAAGACTGCAAAAGCTGGCTGAGTGCTCCCAGTAGGAGTCCTTTGGAAAATACTAGAGTATGGAAGAGTGCAGACCTAAGGCTGGTAGTGGAAACTCAGTTCGGTAACCGTGTCAGCAGAGGGCTGGTATAAGGGGAAACTGACGTTCACCTTGCATATGACTATGAAAAGAGATTAGATGTTGTCTAAAATGAATTGCTTCAAGCAGTTCTCCTTGTACATGATGTGCCATGGATGTATAAGGTTGTTGGGAATTTAGGTGAAAATTAATATGTTTTAGTAATTTATTAACTTATAGCATAGTTTTTGTTCATCCTGTAGCATCCAACTGTTATGACAACTAAGTGAATACCTACCACTGTAACATAAGATTATTGTTATCAGGATATCTATATATATTGTTTTGATTTCAAAATAATTGAAGATCTGCCTAAGATCTCAGAAGCTCTAATTATGTGTGTGGTAGAAAGTTCCTTTCAATTGTCATTAATGTGGTAAATAGATTAACATTTACCTAAAACTCTGTAAAAAGTTGCAAAACATATCTTGGTTACCATATTTGAGCTAATTAAGGCACAGAAGGCAAGTTCTGGAGCCCTGAACCTCCCCAGGTCTGCCTTGCCAGTCACCCCCTCTGTCTTTTGGACACTCTAGTTGCAGCCATCTCAACCTCTCAAAGTCTTATGTAGTGGCTTAAGAGTTTTCCTGAAGACGCATGGGCTGTCACGTGAAGCCCTGGAATGAGTGGGGTGCAGATGATAATTCAGATGTTCTTAAGTAAACATTTTCTCCCTTGTTTTTTTGGCCATCAATCATTGTGCACTTGGTGCGTATACTTTCTTGTGCTGCTATTTAGTTTTTCTTTTCATGGGAAGTACTTGAAGGCACTCAGTAATGCACCATGCTACAAATTAACAGGTTTGTTAGCTTGTAGTAATTGTGAATAATGCCATATTTAATAGTGTAGACCATTATAGTACATCCTCTTCCTTCAGCAGCAACTCAAATACTAGTTTAATTGAAATATGGACATAAATTAGAATTTAAATTTGGAAAGTTCTGCACATGAGTATGTTTGTCAGACAAAAAGGCACGTTCGTACTGACTGAATTGTTTTTAAAAATGCTGATTGAGTTTTAAAATCATTAAGTGTTACATTTTTAATTCTTAAAAATGTCTGCAAGAAACAGCTTGTGTCATAGGGAAGCAAAAATTAGGGTTAGTGAAAGGAAATTTATTGCATGAGTAAATCACCACTATTTAAAAGTATTATGTCAGCTAGAAAACAAGGTAGAAATATACTGGAAAAAATTCTTTAATTATTGGAAGGAAATTTCAGTATTTTCAAGGGCTTTATGTCACAGTTTTACACTGAAAATTTAAGAAGTCTTGAAATAGAAGCTTTGAAATTCTATTCTATAGAGGCTGCATTTTTAATATTTTCTAATTTTTATCATCTTAGTAAAAAAATAAAGCAGCTATCTTGGTTATCAGCAGTACACTGCAAGTTTTTGAAGCAAAGAGAGAGGAAAAAGTAGGAGAAAACATCCACGTATTTTAAATGTTGAGATTTTTAGAATAGAAAAGAAGCTTTTCAAAATTTACTATTTTTAATTCTTATCTACTAATGGAAAATTCATCAATATTGTGGTGTTCAAAAGTTTTATGTAAAGATTTCCTAGTTTGGCCTGACATTGCATCTGATGGGTAGAGGGAGTGGAAATTTCCCTTATTCCTGTAGACTGCTTTTGGCATAAGAACAGCTCTGGTTACAAAATATCTCATGAGCATCTGTGACCAAATAGTGAACCTGTGAACTTTTTTCTGCATACTAGATTCCAGTGCTTATGAAATATATGTAACTGGGGACAGAATCTCCTTTTCACATGATATAGTCTTGGGAACATCCTTGGAAATGCTGAGTTTCTTCTGCTTATTGTGCAGATGTGTGTTGGCTTATCCCATCCACCCTATCTACATAAGTGGTTTTCTGGGCAGAGGGATTTCAGAAAGGAAACTAACTATTGAACTATTTTGATGAAAATTTGAGCTGAATTTTATACTTTGGTTTTTGCTGGTTTTTTTTCTGTAAAAGAAATGAAAACAGAGGAGTGTGAATTTGAGCACTATGTGCATGTGTATTCACGTACATGCAGACTAAAGATGTAGATCTTTGACAGCATTAGTGAAAACAGTGTGCGTTGGAGATGTTATTCTTTTCAGTTGGCAAAAATAACCCCATTCCTTCATGAGCTATAGCCAGGATTCTGTCCTACGTGCTGCTAAGTTTCCCATGATCACTTTGTTCTCTTTTGTACATCAGATTCTGAAGTTTAAACGAAAATACTCAATGTTCCTGATACGATCACAGCAAAATTAGCTGTTCATTTTGCTTAATAACTTTCCATTCCATGTTTACTTGAATGATACTTTCAGTCAAGCTGCCTTTTGGCAAGTACCTTTGCTTTGTAAACTCTGGTGATGCCAACAGCAATTCACTTTGCAGAAATTTACCATATAAACACCAGAAAATTATTACCTTGCAAGTGACTAGCTCATTTACAGTACTTTATTCTTGGAAACAGGAATGATACTTTAATCTTCTCCTTTCCCGCTTTTGGAGTTGGAGCTTTTGGCAGCTGCCTTGGCACCAGCCAGCACCCAGCACAGTATGTCAGTGACAGCAACAGAATTAGCAATGTGTTTTCAGTAAATAATTGCAGTAATTGCATGTATCTTCACCATGTGACTGTTAATAGAAGTTTGGGCTCTTTATAACACGTTGGTAAAGCAAGCTCATTCCTTGTAGTATCTCCTTGTTATACATAGGATTTAAATGTTTTCGCACAGTACCAGAACTGACGACTGTGACAAGTTAGTCAAAAAGTTTTGGGAACTAGGAAAATTAAATAAATAAATAAATAAATATCTATATTTAGCCTTTAGAAGTGTTGCGAATGGCATTGCACCCATTGTCACGAGAAGAAGATGCTTGTATGAGCTGATTTCTTTAAAAAGAAAATCTTAAGTATACTGTGGTAGTGATAAGCAACAGTGGTAGGAGAATGAGGGAATTTATTTTTAATTTTGTACATGGTGTCTTTAAAGTGCTTGCAAGTCAAGTATTAGGAGGGGATGTTATTTTATAAAAAGCTTTTTAAAAAGAGGAGCAGTATTCAGCCTTGTCAAGTTAAAATGAATCTCATTATGCTGTTTCATTATATAATCTGGAGAGATGATATATTTGAGATATTCATGAAGTTTTATGAGCCTTACAGTTAATAAGAGATTATCTGGTTACTTCTATATAATCATAATGTTCTTTTCTCGTAAGTGAAGCCTTTGCTTTTTATTATGTATTTTTCCTATTAGTAGTGAAGCAATTTATTTCAGTGTTACTATTTGGTAACAGGGAAGGAGCTGATGGAAGGACTGGAATTAGATACCAGTAAATGGGACCTAGGTGACAAGAAGCTTCTTCTAGGAAAGGTGTTCACTGTCCCTTTGAGGCTTGAAAATCAGCTACATAAAAAGGCTGGCAAATGCATACTTTCAAAATTATTGAGTCCTTTCTGCATAGAGTGATAGAGGTGGTTTGCATCTTTTGTAATAAGAGGGCCTGTCCTGCCAAATACCGTGCTGTATTTTCCCTTTGTTTTCTTTTTGTTGTGAAGGCATTTGATGAGCAAACAAACAATTCATAAATATCTCTGTATGGTGTGGCAATGCTTAACTTTATTTACCATACAAGTTCTAACCCATGTCCTCTCCAGTCAAAACAAGAAGAATAGACGTCAGACAAATGCGTGTAGAAGCAGTTTTCTCCGAGGCTATGTACAAGCATTAAAATTAATCACCTCAGCTAAGTTTGCGCTTTACAGTTTCTTGCTTTCCAGTGTGCAGATTTAAAGAAAACTGGTTACTCCAGCCAACTCCAGTTATCTCTTCTGATTTTTTTGAAGCAAAGAGATTTTTCTGAGTTTTCTCTCCAAGCTCATTGCTCCTCTGAAAGCAAACGCTGCACTGCAAGCTTGCTTATCACATCCTTTCTACTTTTATTTTTCAGTTGGAGGATTTGACATCTTTTGGCTGAGCATTTTCACCTTGAAGCAAGCAAGCAGTTTTATTAGCCTTTTCTGGGGTTGGTTTTTCTTGTGTGTGCCTTTTTTTTGTTTGGGTTTTTTGTTGTTGTTTTTTTTTTTTTAATGAAGCCAAGATCCATATTTTTGGTTTTTTGTATGTGCAGTTTAAAAGTGTTTTTACCATTATGAGGGTGCAGTTATCTCTGAGTTATCTGTGCCCAAAAATAACAAACACCAGTTTCCATGCAAGATGTGGAACAACCATCAATGCAGATAAACAATGCAAAATATCACAGCCAGTGAAAGCACCAGGCCTACTCAAGGTAGCAGTACACATAAACATACATAGCAAAAATTTAATTTATACACATAAAAATGACCTGAATAAATTTTATTACTGGTTTAATTAAATAGGTTAGTTTTTTTTTTTTTTTTTTCCTGCAACTATTTCTTTTTCTATACCCACTGGTTATCAGAATTGCAATAACATTACTATAGCTAAAGTACAGTAATGTCTTGCATTTAAAGAAGTAGGTGACTATTGTAATTCTTCTAGGTCTGGCCTTTTTTGTTTCTGCACTGTCTGAATACTCATTGCGGTAAAGTCAAGTGACACATATTTTAGATACTTTTAAACAAAATGTCTTTTACAAGGCTGCCTTTTCCTGCAAGGGACCAGGTTTAGTCACCAGTATGTTCCTCTTTAATATTGCATTGCTTTGTAGGGAAAACAAACAAACAAACAAACCATAGAACACTCTTCAGTTTAAAAAACCAGCTTGTTATTTGGGCAAATAAAGTAATAGAATTCTTAAAGGGCATATAGCATTTCCTTAGAAAAGATACAGTAATTGATTATTGATTATCTTTCCGGAAGATAAGTTATGGATGCAACTGGAAAATTATGTAGTTCAAGTCTCTTGAATCAGGTAGTAACTGTGGATCTGGGATTTTTCATAATGCTACCTGAGGGAAGGGAAAATGGATCTATTTCAACAAAAGGCATGATACATTTTAGTTTGTTTATTTCTTTTTGTGACCACAATAATTGCATTTAAGATTTATCTAAATGTTGCTGTGGGGAATTCTTGTTTTATAATACAAGTATCAATGGCATTGGGAACTTAGGTATTTAAGACCAGTCTTTCTATACTTATGATCAACTATGAGCATATCTGGCATGATGTAGTTCAGACTGACATCTCAGTCAAATGTTAAGTAAATATTCAGACCATTGAGACTGCACACAAATGCTCCATTTCTTATTTGAAGATTTTTTTTTTTCAGTTCATCAGTTCATCTTTAAATTCTTTCCCTTATGACTCTTGTTGCCAAGACTATAGTTTTATAGGAAAGAAAACTTCTGTTGGCTCAAAGTTTATCAAGAGATTTTGGTTGTTTTTAGTTCAGCAGCTGCCTGTGTTCTGTAGTGTAGTTCATAGAGAAGAGATGAGCTGTCAGTTTTAAAGAGGTAACTGAAGAAACTTGGGTACAGGTGGTCACATTTTGGATCCTATGACTTACATATTTGTGATGAAATCCAATCCCTACCTAAGGACATTATTTTATGTAAAATGTGTCAGATCACATGAATTGACTATCTGCAAGTCTTGGTGCTGCTATTGACGGATGAATTTATGTGGTTTGTAGAAGTTGGTTATCTGAAATGATAAGTGAGAGAATAGGTATTATAGGCTCTTGTGTCTATATACGCTATCCTTGGCCTATATACATCCTTTATTCTTAGTGATTTAGCACCCTTGAACAACTGAGGCTCTCTACAAGAACCTCTATTCATCCCAACAATCGTAATTTTTTGTTATTGTTTGTTTTTTTCTTTCTTTTTGGCCTGCTTACATGTCTTGGATTAAATTTATGACCTTTGTGTCAAGTGTCCCTACATCTGTCCAGGGTGTGGCCCCTTGGACACCTATAGAGTACCTTGCAATTGGATAGGGTAGCACTGGATACAACTTTGGCTCACTCAATACTGCACAAGGGTGAGAGTCAGGCAGTGCCCCTCACCTCCCAACTCCTCTGCCATAGCAAATGGGGAAACTTGGGATGGCACTAGTTACAAAGATCCATACTGTTTTCCCGGGACTTTCCCAGTTTGTTGGTTTTTTTCTTCTCATCCTTTGACATTCTGCATCCCCAAAGTACATTTGGCCATCTCTCTCCATATTTAGTGGAATTTGGACTCCTTGTTTATTCTAACTCTAGTCTGCAATAAGGTCATACACTGCGAGATCTGTAAAAGGACCAGGTTCTGTTGCAGAACCAGACAATTGTCAGTCTGGAGAAAGAGCTCTGTAGTAGGGAGTTAAGTATTACATAGAAACTTGCTCTTCTCATTGCTATTCAGAAGACATTTTAAGAATTTACGGAGGTAACATCAACTTCTGGATTATGTTGGCAGTTACAGACCCTGTGCTGTGTTAATGAATTCTATTTGTTATAGCAGAAGGACTTTTTCTTTTCTGGAGGACCATAAAATGCCTCTGGCACAACTACCCTATAAGCAATAAAGGATGGAAAGTAATGTTTGTGTCAGTTTGTTGTACATAAAATTTACTTTAGATATTAAATTGTGTCCCGAAACACTAGTTTTTCCGTGTGTCTTAATTGTTTAGAATGAATGCTTAAAATTCATCTCCCTCTGTGATACTTCAGTATCTTCTTTCATGTTTATGTTCTAAGCCTCCTTGTATAGTCCTAAGTCACAACACTGTTCTTAAATCACCTGTCATGGGTTGTTGTCTTCTGTTACACCACAGTATTCTAAAGACAAACAATCATAGAAATATTTTTATATAAATACTGTAAAAGCATCCTATTTATAAATTTTAACATGAATATTTATAACAGATTTTTTCTTCTTAATTTTTAGTTCATTTTCATAGCTTTATAACATATGCAGCTACCAGAAATACAATGCTGGTATGATAGTGCTAAACTAGTTTTTAGTTCACTTGAATTATTTTGCGTAATGTCTCTGAAATTCAGAATTCTATGAAATTCAGAATTTATAAATATGCCAAAATACTTACAGACACAGTCTTAAATAGAAGAAAATCAGCAATGAGAAGAATGAATTAAGGAAAAGTTGATGAGTACTAATAATGTGTAAGTTGAAAAACTGAACTACCATAGCAAATTAAGAAACAGTACTTGCTCCATATAATAGTGTGCATTTATATAATAAATAATCCTTTTCACAAAGTGTGGGGAATTTTTTTGAGGAGTTGCTTTCCTGAAGTAAGTTTTACACCAACTGCTCACAAGTCTGTGTTAGCAACCACATTGAATAGTACTTGTACCAAGGTTTGCTGATGACTTAGTCAGTGTTTAAATACTTGGTTTCATAAAGACTATTGTGGCTTTTCAACCAAACATAATTGTGGTTATCCAATCTAAAATGCCTAGAACCAAATAAAAGAAATATAACTTTCACTCTAATAAAAAGTAAACCACTTCACAGCATGATGGAGTAATTCTTTGTTGATGATGGATCTGATAGAATTACTTAATTGTGAATCAGGACAAATTGTATTCATCTGGCCAGTTGTGGATCCACAGATTGTCAGCCACAGAAATCTGCCGTGTAACAGATGCGTGTATTGCGCAGCTACCGTCTTTTTAGTAACATAGATGCATGCAGTGGTTTGCCCTGCTTATGAAATATTTGCAAGCATATGTTGCAGAGGTGAGGATAAAGGGCACATAGGTTGCTATGTAATTACTATGCACGTAAAACGACTCCTTGATTACAGGGAAAGCAGTGATGCCACCGCCGCTGTTTTGCCAGTGGGCTCACTTTGGTGATGCATTCTCAAATGTGTTAGCTTTAATCTTTGAAGATTTCATTTAAATCCTGACTGTGTATCACAGGTGAAGAGGTGTGCATTCATTTCCTAGTATTGAGAAGGCATTTTTCCACATGATAAAGGTGTGTGTGTACTTGATTAGCCGTTGTTTCTTTAGGGTTTATTGCTACACATGCGTTTGAGTTAACATATGTGAATAATATAGACTCTTGTTCACCATTTTCCTGATGTATGTGCCATATCATAAGTATAAAAGCTCCACTTTCATGAAACTATGCGATTGTTTTCTCCCTTTGAATAATTGTACAGTAGTAAATGTGGAACACAACAAAGGCCAGTCAGTGGAATCTTGCCAGCTGCCATATGGTGCTAATATTGGTGATGGCATGCTGTATTGTAAACTCAAGACTTGCAGCAGTTTATGCATTTAGGCAGTGT
This sequence comes from Formicarius rufipectus, assembly GCA_013399695.1. Lineage (NCBI taxonomy): Eukaryota > Metazoa > Chordata > Aves > Passeriformes > Formicariidae > Formicarius > Formicarius rufipectus. Next base: position 2,731,436 of record VXAU01000081.1, on the reverse strand, counting down.
GACCTTACATCGCTGTCAAAATTTATAATCATCACATCATTTTATGGAAAGAATTATTAAGTGTCAGGTTTGTTATACATAGAGAATATTTTGGACACTCTAGGTCTCAAATGTTCTAATATGTCCATGTTGAGCAATAGATGAAGAAGAGGTCATGGCAAAGATTGTATATTGGCAGGAGCCATTTTAAAGTCAAGGTTGAGATCTGCTTCATTTAAAGAAATTAGGAATTGAAATTAAACCAGCAAACACTTGATTTTTTTTTTGTTTGTTGTGGAGCTTTTTTGTTTGTTTGTTTTTCTGAGATGAAGCAGCAGAATGTATCCAAAATATGTGTACATATGGTTATATGTATTCTCTGTATTCCTGACATAGTGCGTTGTATGTCGAAATGCATGAAAGTAATAGTGGGAATAAAAATTACATCATGGAATATATTGTGCAAGTTACATGCTTAGTCCAAGTTCTGAAGGGCTAATAAATGCAGTAAATGTGCATGTGTAGCATGACAGTATCATGAGCAATAATTCCACAGAAAACAGTACTTGATACTAAGTAAAGATGCAGGACATGTTTAAGTATGACATGTACAGACGGGAAAGATCTAGAGATACTGAGCAGAGTCACATACATGCACATAAATGTGGGAGTAGTGGGTAGACTGTGGCACTCTGAACATTTGTGGCATTTTCCAGTGTAGTTTATATTAGTCTGGTCTATATTAAATTTGGCGCTGAAGTATGAATGAGCAGAAGCATAAGTCTTAGTCTTTCAAGCAACATTAATTTGTTGAAATATCACGAGCTTAATTTTTAGTTTAAGCAGTGTAGTTTACTGCATCACAGAGTTCAGTAAGTAATTGACCATATTGCTTTCCTCAGTTACATCACCAGTTTTGGGGAGGGTAATGAATCTTTACTTAGTGCCAAAGTTTGCTTTCTGTGAAATTTTTGCTTATGATACTGTCATGCTACACACACGAATTTACTGCCAGTTTTATCAGCCCTTCAGGACTTTGTTTCAGAACTGGGGAAATGGATAAACAAATGCAGCTGGGCCCCTGAAGGGAAGTTTCATCTCCTTTCCTATGAGATTTTAACCATGTCATGCTGTTCCTTCATGCCAGCAAGCAGCACCCCATGGCTCCCATCTAAATATCTTAATTGATTTGTAATCTACCAACAGTTTGATTTGTGCCTGTCCATCATCAGTTGAAACAAATGCCTATGAAGTCACAGTAGCTAGCAGGATTTCAACTCGTGTGACTTTAGTCCTTTGATTTGTTGGGGTTAATTTTTGCTGTATCTGAAAAGCTGAGCTCCCTGAGCTACCACCTGAAAGCTCTGGCACTTGGCACAGTTGTGTCATTTGATTCGAATTTGAGGCGGAAGATGCTAGCTAAGGCAGTTGCTTGTTTCCTTTCATGGTGAACTAGGAGCTTAAAAGGAAGGAGTTGAAGGCTACTTACTTTGTAATATTTTGTCATATCTCCCAGTTTCTTCTTGAGACATTGTTCATGACCCTGTCCCAGTTTAAGCAATTATTAATTGCTCAGTGATGTTCTCAATATGCTTTGAACAAATGCCTAATGGAGCACAAAGTGGAATGCTTTGTCTCTTGCTTAGCAGCGACCTTGTTCTTCAGGCAGCTGGATTAGGATGGTTCTGATTGACAGTACTGAAATCTTAACACACTGTTTTTAATGATTCTGTGTTTAAAACCTGCAAATTACATCTGAGTTATTGTTAAATGTTCTTATCTTTGCTTCCATAGTACCAGGATACGAATATGCAAGGTGTAGTGTATGAATTGAACAGCTACATAGAACAGCGCCTGGATACAGGAGGAGATAACCAACTGCTTCTGTATGAACTGAGCAGCATTATTAAAATAGGTAAGAAAGAGAAGCAGATGTCTCTGAGCTGTTCCTTAGGATCAGTGCACAGCACATTTCTTACGTGGTTTAGTTAATAAAGTCAGGTATTGAGGCATAATGGTGTTCCCATTGGATGTTCTCTGTATGAGAGAGGTGAGAAGGTGAACTTACTTCACCTTCTGTCCCTCAGTGAATCCCTAACTACACTTAAGTGAATGTCAGCTTTGGAGAGAGTTGCATATCCAATTGCAAAATTAGTGTCTCCTGTTAAATGAATGAAGGAACAAACTATTCCAGTTATGATGGTATTGTGATGTCAATATTTAAAGTTGAAAAAAATCTACTGGTAATATCATTGCATACTTAAATTCCTTTTGAAACAAAAATGTTGCTGAAAGAAGACATATCTTTTGTGTGATCTCAAATTAAACTCATTTCTTCAACTATTTTTTTCTATCAGATTTAAGTAGTTTTTATGGTAAGAAAATATTACATATGATCAAAAGTTTAAAAATAAAAACAAACAAATAAAAAATAATGCGTAATTCAGCTTCTTTTGTAGCAAGAGTGGATGTACTCACACTTCAGTAGGAAGTATCACAGTAGCTTTGATCAGTATAGCTTCCAGTCAACTCTTTAGAAAGATTTTATTGTCCCTACTACTTCATAAGTTTGTAATGATGAATAATGGTTCTTTTTTATATATATGACTTTTTAAGCAGACCACTTCTGTTTACTGATTTTGCTTAAATTATTATTCGGATATTGATGTCCAGCACACAGCAAATCAAACCGGATTTTGTTAAAATACAGCCCAAGAGAATTGACAAGATAGAGTGCTGGTTTTACATTTTTTTCCCTTTTGTAAAGCAGATGAGTGTTTTTTTAATATATAGTATTCCTTCACAGTGCTCATTTGCTGTGTAACTCAAAATACTTACATACTACAGCTGAAGGGTTTAAAATCTGAATGCAAATTATCATGCCCTCAGCTCCTACTGGTGTTGTGCAGTTGACAATGAGCAAGTAACTACACAGTGGGACTTTTCTCCTTTTGTCAAAGTAAGGAAGAAAGCCATTTGATTTGATTGCACACAAGTTTAATTGCTCCCCTGAAAAGTACTAAATGTATTTTTATTTTTATTCATAAAAAAAGTAGGTAACAGATAAAAGTTCTTTTACTGGGTAAAATGTTTATTAACTGTTGGAAAGATAGGCACACAGTCAAAGTCTGTTGTGTAAAGTGGGGTGAAAAACATTGTCTGCTATATCCTGTTCTGATTTTGAGAGTTTTCATTTGAGCAGTAAGTTATGATGGTTGTCTGATTTTAAACTTTTGGAAATTTAAGGAACTTGACTTTATCCTGTTTCATAGAAAAATCTGAATCTGTCAGAAATCTGACAAGTATAAACTTTCTGATATATGTCAGTGTTTTTAATATGGGGGGATGTGCAGGAAACAAAAACTGTTTGGAAACGAGGCAACATTTGCAACTCCTCATTTTCCCATGATTTTCTCTCTTAAGGCAGGGGCAAATATAGCTTAAAATCTACAAATACCTTTTACTTTAGTAATGTAAATTATAATTGTAGCTGGATGATTATATTGCAAATACATGTTTTTTATGTTACTTCTATACTGCTATATGAATTAATTTGAGCTTACAGACATTAGACATTGGAGTAAGAATATGACGTATAAAAAAGTTGTTTCTCATTATCTTTTAGAATGTAATAAGTGGTAATGGAGAAAACAAGAATTGTGGGTGGTACCTCTAATTGTAGAGTCTGGGAAATTTCAAGGGATACAGCAAGCGACCTCAACTTAGAATTTTAAATGCTTGTTCTAAATGGAATTGAATCTATAGTTTCGCCTCAGAGATGTTGTGTAAGTTTGATTTACCCCTGTGAATACAATTAATTATTTTCTTATTGCTTTGGCAGCTACAAAAGCTGATGGATTTGCACTGTATTTCCTGGGAGAATGCAATAATGTAAGTATACTGGATTAAGATGCTGTTTTTCAGTACAAGTTACAAGTGCATTTCCCAATTTGGTAGTGATGTTTTTATTTTCTTTTGCATGTTACTTAGCTGTAAATATTACCTGAGTCCTCAATATTACTTTTATCATCTCTTTATTTCTGTAAATTAGAAATTTATTGAACATAGTGGTAATGAAAAAAAAATGTTATCTGCATTTGGATCCTTGGCCTTTTATTTTTTTTTTTTAAATTTGGCAGTAGTGGTGTTGTTTTTCTGACTGTGGCACCTTAACTTGTGATTTAGCCCCATTATTATTTGTCATTAAGAAACAGAAAACTTAAATTGGATTTGCTAGTTATCTAGTTATCTCTCTATCCATCTAGTTATCTCTCTGATTTTTTTTATTAAACGTTATCAGATCTTCAGTTAACTGCCAGCTGCAACTTGATATTGAGATAATGTAAATTTCAGATGTAGATTTTAGTTAGCATAAAATAAACGGTACATTTAAAATTTATTAATTAAATTAGTTTCTGGTATAATAATTCAAATAACAGTGAGTTCAGTATTTGCTCTTTTTTATTTGAAACTCTTTAGAATGCATTACATCTTTTTCTTTCCGGATTAATTTGTACAGTTGCCATGATACAAGACTTTGTAGTTACTTTGAATTGCTATCAAGAAGGAAATGCAGTTTATTACATCAGTCAGTTCCATCAACTTAAAAATCACAATTTGTTGGAAATTTTATCTTTCATTGGTTCAAGACACAAGCAGTGACTAGAGAGGAAAATATTTTTATCATTGTTTTTGTTTCCTTACTTTACACAGCTGATTTTAATAGTTTATTCTTGTATAGTCCATTAGCCAATTTCCTTTGCTCATTGTGAAATAATTGAATTCAGAAAAAAAGAGTAAAAATGACATATTTGAAATAATGAAAACAGGATTGAAGATGTACAGACCTGCAGGTTACTTGATGTGGAAGAAGGTCCATACAGAAATTTTCTATAAGAAATGGAAATGAGTTTTTGCTTTTTTTTCATATAATGATTGTTTTATATAATAAAGATAATACACTTCATTATTCAAAAATTGTGTCTGTTCTGAATGAGTTCTGTTACATATATAAGTAGCATATATTTTAAAATAACAGTTTCACTTGGAGATACAATTTAAGAAACATTCATCCTTTATGAATGCAGTCTTTGATTTTCATTAGTAGATGCCAGCATCCATTGTCATGGGTAGGGGGTGATGCAAGCAGTCACTGAAAAGCTTCCTCCTGCTGTCAAAGGCAGGAGCCCGCAGGAAGTGCAGCCATCCGTTCCAAATGCACAGTGCTGGCTAGCTTGGGTGGCAGCGACTGCCTGTCAGCTGAGCATGCTCATCCCTAAAATCTTTGTGAAAGATTACAGTAAAATTAACTTTTGTGCTTGAGACTTAGAGAATTCTTACTATGGTGAGTTTTTTCCTGTTAGATTAGTGTGGCATAATATGGGATTACTCTGAGCTTTGTGATGCCTTGAGGGCCTGGGTACTATATGACCTTTTGCTTTTGCTTTTTTTTCTATTTTTTTTTTTTGTTCCTTAATAGCCTATTAGGCAGATGAATCTATTTGCTTCCCAGTATCCCAGTATAACTCTTTCCTGAAAAAAGTTCAACCACTAAAAACACACATTGACTTTATTAACCACTGCAGTGTAGCTGCATCACCCAAAATGGAATGTTCTTCATGTAGTTATTATAGGGACTGATCCCAAGTCCTTTGAAGTGAGTGTGAGATTTTCCATTCACATCAGTGGGCTTTGGGCCAGACTCATATTTGTAGTCTTGTAAGTAAATGGTAGTGCATTAGCCTACTCCTCATAAGACATTGTCATTGGAAATTAATTTAGATATCTCTAGTCTCTTGAATATTTAATTTAAAAGATGTCTCCAAGTGAGATTAGCCATTTCCCAGCAAATACTGGCAATGTGTTTTTATTTATTTTTATTAAATGTCTTTTTTAAGTGGAAACAAAAAGATTGTGCATAGCAAAAGCAGAAATGAGCTAATTCTTTAAGATGAAATTTCAAAAATTTTTAAAAACTCCTGTGATTAGTCTGGACAAAGTAGTTGCTGAGCATCTATGGCTATGTGTTGAAGAGTGGCTTCTGCTTTCTGGTGGCTTAATTTTTTGATGCTTGGTTTGATATAAATGATACAAATTTTGCAAACTGAGCAAGCCACCCCCCGGATTAAGCATATGACTTTTTGTTTTAGCTTGAAAAATATGCTTTCTAATATAGTAATAATTATTATATATAGTATTGTAATATACCTAAATCTACATGTTATCCAGTTAGGAGTGTGTTTATGTCTTTTTGAGAGTTGACTATTGGGAGGATATTGTGTAAGAATGGAGGAATCCTGTTAACAAGCAGAAAACTAATTCCTCCTAAATGCTTTAGTGATGTGTTTTCTCACTATACTCTGCAGGGGAACTTGGGATCAAAACTGAAGCAAAAGCATTAATTCTACTTTATTTCAGCTCCTACTTTAAATATGTATAGGTATACTTCTGATTGCATCAATAAATCCAAATTTGAGAATTTTGACTTATGTTAATCTCAGCAAAGGAATATTTTTCCAGAATGAGATTTTCATGACTAACTTTAGACTGGATTAAATAGTGAATTTCTAATTAGGATAGAAGATACATTTTAACTTTTTACAAAAATTCTAGATATTTACAAAATGACAATCAGTAAATGATTACTACATACTGTGTGCTATTATTTCCTTCTGTTGAAAAAATTGCTGTATCACTGCAAATTGCTTTTTTTCATGGGTTACTAATAATGTAAATCATTCTTTGGTGCAGCACTTTCTTTACATGAAAATTATATTAGAACTGAAAGAGCATTTGCTTAATGTGAAGAAAAGCTCTAGATTAGCCAGTCCTTTTCTTTTTGTAATATGTAGGTGATACACTGGCCTTTAAAAAGGACATTGTTTTAGGAAAAATTCCTTTGGAGTTTAACGACACTAAAGTAAATTTGTTAAAAAACCTGTCCATACAAAAAGTTTCTTTGTGGCTGTGTTTTGTTTCTCTCTGTTAAAATTTACAAACTATATTTTGACTTGTATTAGAGTTGAGCAACAGCATAAGGGCGAGGTAACTTTTGGCTGGCAGTTCAGGTCAAATGCCTTCAGGACTTTTAGTTGAGTGAATTTGTCTGAAGTAGAAGATGCCTCATCAGTTGCAGATTACGGTGCATTTCTTTGTGCAGGTACTACTCAGAATTGGTGCCAGAATGAGTGTGGCTGGTTCAGCTATTTTAACAGCCTTCTGGTTGCTCAAAATCCTTGGTAGCATGTGCACCCATTGCACTCCTTACTGACAGTATTCGGATACTATGATGCTGCTTTTCTAATGATTCCAGAATCTGGTTTTGCCTATGCCATATATATAATATAGGGCACTGCAAGGTACTCAGGTACTTAAACCAGTGCAACCTTCTCATCAGTTTCAAGTAATCTCAACAGACCTGTGCCCATAAGTGCCTCTGTTTTTAGAACTTTTTCCATATCTAAGGAATTATCTTCTTCCATGGATTACTGTAGTTATGCAAATAAAATAATTTATTCTTAAGGTACATAACAACCATTCTACAAATACAATATACTGGAGAACAGAAATGCTTCCAAATCAAACAGGATTATTTCACAACTCTCCAGCAAAGAACTTTATTTCAGTTTTCTGTTTTATTTCTTATGGAGATGAATATATAGCTCATAATTCTCCTGTTATGACCTTAATTAAGTATCATTCTCAAACATGACTTAAAGGATTTAGTGAAATCCTCATATTGGATGGTGTGTGTGTAAATCAATTCCCTGAATATCATGCTAGCTGGGCATGGATTTAAGCCCGGAAGCTGCCATCTTTTCAAGGCAATATTTCTAAAATATTTATCACAGCTACAGAGTTTCTAACATATTATTGTATTAACCGATTCTACAGATACTTCTTGTTTATAGTTTTTGCTTGTATGAGTAATTTGCCTCATGATTACATTGTGATTCCTACGTAAAGATGTATGACTTTGAGTTTAACAGGCATACACTTGAAGTGGCTTTTACTAGGTCTTGTGTTACTTAGTTCCTGAAACTGCAAATTATGTTGACAAACAGATTATCCTCGCTTCAGGGAGAAGTTTCCAATAGCTTTATTGTAAGAAATAATTATGTGAGGCCACAAGTATGTGCACATACTCTGTGCTTCAAGGTGTATTTTATTAAGCCGTTCTACAATTTCTGATTGTGCAGTTGTTGTAGCTTGATATGCAGTGCCACCTAATGAGCTTTTGCGGTATGTGGTTTGAATTATTAGGAATGCAGGAATAAACATCTACAGCTTGCTAACTGTCTCAGGTTTTTGTGCCAGGCTGAGGTATGTTTTGAATGTGTAGACATTTTCTCTGAAATTTGAGACTTTTAAGTGTATTTCCAAGTGATAACATTCTAGCTGCGAGTCAGTGCAGAAAACTTAGGTCTTTATTGTTGAATCAATTCTAACACCATGTATTCTTTTTATATAAGTAGAAGGTATCTGTTACTTTCTTATTTGCTAGTGAATAGTTACTCAGCAGAGAGTGAAAGTTGTTGATGCATTAGTGTATAACTTTGAGTCAATAAATTAGCAAGCTGGAAGAAATAAAATAAATCACTGTCAAAATGTATTTTAGTGAACTTTTGATCTTGTTTCATTTAATATTCAGGTAAACGGACTTGTAGAATATGATCATGATGCCTATAGAATATCCTGAGTTGGAGGGGACCTACAAGGATTATCGAATCCAACTCCAGGCCCTGCACAAGACTATCCCCAAGAGTCACACCAAGTGCTGAGAGCACTGTCCAACTGCTTCTTCATCTCACACAGGCTTGGTTCTGTGACTGCTTCCCTGGGGAGCCTGTTCCATTTCTCAACCATGCTCTGGTTGAAGAATCTTTTTCTAATCTCCAACCTAAATCCCCTCTGACTCAGCTTCATGTCATGCTCTTGGGTCCTGTCACTGGTCACCACAGAGAAGAGATCAGTGCCTGCCCCTCCTCTTCCCCTCATGAGGAAGTTGTAACTGCAGTGAAGTCTCCCCTCAGACTCCTCCAGGCTCAACAGACCAAGTGACCTCAGCCTCTCCTCACACAGTTTCCCCTCAAGGCCCTTCACTATCTTCGTTGCCCTCCTTGGGACACTCTTAAATAGATTAATGTCTTTCTTATATTGCAATGCCCAGAACTGCTCACAATATTCAAGGTGAGGCTGCCCCAGTGCAGAGCAGAGCAGGACAATTCCCTCCCTTGACCAGCTGGTGGTGATGTGCCTGATGCCCCCCAGGACACAATGGGCTCTCCTGGCTGCCAGGGCGCTGCTGACTCAGATTCAATTTGCCATCCACGAGGACCCCCATCTCACTGCTTTCCAGCATCTCCTTCCCCAGTCTGTACAAACACCAATATATACTATAGGTAGAATGCAGAAACTGTTAGAAAACAAGACAGAGACGAGATGTGATTCACTGTCAGAATTGGAGGTTATTTTGCATAACTCTGCAAAGATTTATCTAGGTATTTGGTTTTGCTCAGTATATTCATTAATGCATGGGTGAAGAAAGAATATAGGACTGCAGATAACTTTGTAGGGATGGATTGGAATTCAAAATGGTCTTGTGAAAATGGTCAGAAGAAACCAGGTAATGATTCAGCTAGGTCAGGTGCTGGGGTTTTCATAGATTGCCTCTCACTTTGAGGAAGATTCTGGGGTTTGTAGTGAATTTGAAGGTAAACAGGAGTAAAAAATATCATTACTGTATTAAAAGAAAAATCAAAACAAAAACCAACACTGTCATATGTAGCAAAAACAACTTTATGCTAGTATTTTTCCATTTTCCCATTCCTCTCTCCACTGCTAATACCCCAGATGGAATAATATGGCTGGCTTAAGCACTGCACTTTAAAAATAGATAAATAAATGGAGTAACTGAAGTGAGTTCAGGATAGAGGAAGGAAAGAAAAGAACAGTTTTTGCTTAATCTAAAAAAAAGGACGTTGAGGGGTGAAGATATGCCTGAATAAGGCAGAGAGGAAGGGGATCATTTTCATACCTATGGTGTGTAGGACAAGAAGTACTGTGCTTGAATTGGCACTGGGAAAAGTTCCTCAGTTGTGACTGTAGTAATACACCACAGTCTGTTCCTTGTGATAACTCAGAAATCCTTATCCCCAGATGTGTGTTTGAGACACACTTGGCCAAATGTCTTTCATAAAAATGCTTTTTTGACCATGCCTTAAAATGGAAGGGATGAAAGAGAAGTATGTCAACTTGTTTTTCTGTGTCAATGAATCGGTAGAACTCTTGTGATGTATTTCAGTTGTGTAAATCAGCTGGAAAGTTTCCAGGAGTGAAGTACAGTTAGAAATTGATACCATTCAGCAGGATGGAAACAAACAAAAAAAAAAACAAACAAAAAAAACGCCCAAAACCCATCTGATATTAGTTTTACAGCATATAAGTGCATCAACTTCATTTCACAAGTATCCAACATACTACATAGATTAAAAATGCAAATCTCCTATCAAGTACACTATCGGTTATCATGAAGGAAATAAATTTTTATAAACAGTGGTGGTAGTTGGTGCTGAATTTTTCTTATTTTATACCTTCATGCAGTTGGATTACTGCACTTCTGTTTAAACCCAGGACATAATTGCTCATAACTGTCTCTGATTTTAACATAGTAGTATTAGACTACTACTTCAACTTCGCCAGGTTACAAATCCAAGGTTTTTGGTTGTGAATGCTTTCCAGATTATTTCTGGTTGGTTGGTTTTCTTGGTCATCATTGGTTACTGTGATGAGATTTATTCCTGCTAAAAAGCCTGACCTTATAGCTCAGCCTTTATCTACAGATAATTTTATCATGAGGCTTTGTGATATCGCATTTAGGTTGTCCTTTACCAAGAGTAAAAAATCTATTGCTGTTACTGAACAGAAATGGATGTGAGCAGCAAAAGCCATTAAGCTCACTTAAAACCAACTTGCTTAATTTCCATTTCTCTTTAATGTTTTGGTTTTCTTTTCCCCCCAAGCATTAAACTGCATAGCAATGCTTAGTATTAAGGCTTTCATTTAATATCAGTTGAATATTAAATGATTTTCCTTGAAGCGTTTTTAGGGTCAGTTTTATTAACAAAATATGTTATGGAAGAAACTAGATTAGGATCCAGTCACCCATACCACTAAAACAGTTTGTGAGTGGAATGCTTGCCATGTGTGTACTTTAACCTTCATTTTAGTCATTAAACCTTATTCTTATCCAGGCTTCTTTTCTGCAAAGAAAATTAAAAAAAAATTGCTTTATGATTGTCGTGTACTTAGTTATAAGAAGTTATAAAAAAAAAAGAGGGAACAACAGTTTGTGAAATGATGAGCAGTACATGTTTGTGTTTTAAGACCAGCCCTAGCAAACGTTTTAGAGAATGGTTTCTAGTCAGTGAGTTAGGACTTGGTGTTGTGCTGGATTCCAACAGACTGCACACCTGCAGCCACTAGAAAAATAGCATCAACTATACCTGTAGTTGACCACTTCATCAGAAGTGCCAAAGACTGAAATCACTGAAAACTGTAGATACTTTCTTACTGCTGTGAGAAGAATATCTGTCAGGAGTTGCTGGTGCTATTGCACTGTATTGCTGCTAGTCCTAATGTTTCCTTTTACTGGGATTTTAGTCTTCTTCCATGTTAAACCATTATTATCGCTAGAAAAACCAACCGTGGGGCCAAGTTATGACAGCATGACAAGATGAACACAAGATGAACTGTGCATACTCTTAACTGCTAGAAATGAGGAGTAAAGAGGTTTTTTTCAGCCAGAGTAAGAGATTCAAGATAAATTACTTACTAATTTCACCAGACCATGTGCACAAAACTGATGAAAGAACACCAAACCCCATGATATTATGACTTATTGAATATATACTGATTTTGTTCTGTATCTGAAAGCCTAGTTTGTGGGTTTATCTGTGAATTGAGAATGCTGTCATGTTGATATCCCTGAAGAACTGATTTACAGTGTATATCATTCTGCATTGCTGTGGGCTGGAAGACATTTTAAAAAGACATTAGAGACAACAATATGTTGCCTATACATAGAATGCCTAAAAAATATGAGTCACAGGACAGAATCATAGAATCTTTTAGGTGGGAAAATCCCTCTAAGTTCAGTGAGTCCCACCATTAACCTAACACCACCAAGATGAAGGGTGAATTTTATAACATTTGTCTGTGTTCACCAGTGTTTGAACCTTGGGTCATAATTTGTTTTGGACTTCTTGTTTTGTTTTAATTTGGGTTTTTTTGAGAACATCTTTCTCTCTGTGGTCTTGATAGATCACTAGTTGATTCCAAACCACACTGTAACATCTGTCAAAATTAATAGGATTTTTTTTGGCTGTGGACTTTATCAAAATGAATTAAGAGATAAAGCTAGGAGTGGAGGAAACATTTTGACAAATTTAGGCCTGACCAGAACAATCTGTTCTGTCACAGATGGCAGAAAAGGAAGCACCTTGTGTGTTTTAGGTTTCAAAAAGTATAGAAGGTTCCTGGTGTCAGACTTTAATGTTCCCCTGCCTCACTTAAAAGTTTACGTTCTTACATTTAAAGAAAGAAGTCCATCTCTATATAGAACTTGTTGGAACAATACTGTTTATAAGGTAGTTTGGATTAGTGTAGGTAAGGAGGTTCTCTCTTTCTCTGGAAGGAGGGGAAACAGATCTAAATACAGAATTTCAGAGTCCTGTGGGCTACCAGGTTCCAGAATGCATGAACCTGGAAGCTTCTGAAGGATTCTCTCTACAAGCCAATGTTTACTCTTTTGGTAGTTAATCAAACCCAGAGTGACTCTCCCATCTTAGTTGCCTTCTCTCTCATCAGCAGGAGCGATATCTAATGTTCTTTCTACACTAGATAGATATCTTTTTATTGCTTAACTTTTGCCAGGAGAGAGACTGTGACATTGCAGTACCAGTAAAGAGCTATTTGTATTTATCCATTTCTGATACTGACTTACAGGCTCGCTGCAAGTGGTTATAGCAGCAGGAAAGTCTGTGAGCAGTGCACGACCTTTTCCTTCATTGTGAGTTGTGGTTTAGTATTTGGGAAATTATGGGTCTTAATATTCTCATATTTCCTCTTTTATTAACTATAAATTGCTTAAGTTGTGGATAAAAAATCCGCCAATTCCTCATTTGGATTTTTAATCACTGTTCATATAACTACCTGAAACACAAACTGTTAGTATTTTTTTTAAGTAAAATATTCAAACCAACTGAGAAAAACCAAGTAATTTGAAAGGGCCCAAGCTATCCATGTCTTCACTTACTTGTGAAGCTGTATACAATGCATCCGGTGTCTGTATGGGAACACATCTAATTACCCTTGTAGCTAATGAAAATTATTTGAATGTACACTTGCAAATTAAAAGAATGCTGGAATCATTCATACTTAGAAGAGAGTAGGTGAACCCCAAATTTTATTATGACTGCCATGCATTTAATTTTGTAAGTATTTTCTTAAGCAAAAGAAAAAATTAAATGCAAGCTAGATAGGTGATGTGAAAAACCTGGTGGGTTTGGACAGTGATAATTATATAGATTACCTTAAAGCTGTGTCTGTGTGGTGCCTCAGAGATTAATTCCTTAACATTCTGTAGTAGAGCAGAGCACCTCTTACTGCATTTTGTTTGTCTGACCTTGCCATTGATGGCTTCTGGGATTCAAAAGCTTTGTTAACAAAACTCCAATAAAACTTGAGACGCTTACACACTCTTAAGTGGCAGTAAACATTTAAATTCATTCAGATTTAAATTGATCATATAGGGAATGTATCAACAGTCATGACATTTTATTAGCATATACATAAAGTCAGTGTGGAATGGTAGAAGTTTATGACATAATTGCAGCTTATATATGATTATGAGAAAATTGTCTTTTTAATAGTGCTGCATGGTCAGAGTAAGATTATCAATTGTTTTGCACAGACATTATTTTCTACCTGTGTAGTTGGGAAGAACAGTGGCAATACTGGATAGTTTGAGGAGTATTTTGATCACTGAGCCTTCAGCAATGGGATTTCCAGCTTGCCATAAAAAACAGAATGGAATTGCTTCTGCAGAACTCTTTTTGGTGCTTGAAGTAAAAGTTCATGAAGTTTTTCAAACATAGGGAGGTTTTTCACAGCAGTACTTCATAGTGGTAGCAGTGGAGTGGTTTATCAGCCGAACTGATGCACAGGGACACAGGAAAGACTGCTCATGGAAGAAGCTTTTCCAGTCTGTACTTTGTGTAGCAACAGTTTTTTGGCCATTGAAGCATTTTCTGAAGTAAAATATGAAGAAGTGAGTTCTGTGTTTTCTGGTGGAAGTGGTTGTTTGGTTTTCTGTCTTTTTTTTTTTTGTATTCCATTTTGAGAAGCTCATTTGGAGGTTTTCTGTCCTTTTTTGTTGTTGTTGTTGTATTCCATTTTGAGAAGCTTATTTGGAGAAGACAAAGATTTGTGTATTGGTTTATATTTAGTGATGGGCATGGCTCAGGAGACGAGTGTGGAAAAGCTCATTTTATACACATAATTTAAAGAGCACAGTTATTTTGCTAATTGTCATGCATTGCTACCTTGGCAAAAAGAATCAAATATATCTTAAGAAAAAGTAAGAAGAATGGTCTGAATAAAAGTGTTATTAATCTTTGGAGAATTCAACTTTGATATCTGATGTCCTCTTGATTTAATTTGACTCATTCGTTTGGACTACATAAATCAGACTTTAAATATTTTGTTGCATCTCTAAATTTTGCACTATTGTGCAGTAGGAGCCACCTTTTAACTTTTGAATACATTATAGTGTTAGTGTTCCTACTATAAAAGTACTTTTTAAATAGTAAGCTTGTTTTCTATAAGCATGTAGTGTAGCAGATCAGACATTTGTGAAGATATGTATTTCAGTGTTTCTATGCCCTTTTTATTTTACTACCTTCTCTGATTTAAAAACCATTATTTTATATCAGGACACCAATTTAAATAAGTAATGATCTGTGGTTTTTTTAGTTGTATTGGAATAATGTACATTTTTTCAAATCATGGATATGTTATATAAAATATTCTTTTTCATTCTCTTTAAGTGCATGTATAAACATGAACTGAAGCTTATGAAGGCAAGTAACTGTGAAACTAAGTTTTCATTTAGGAGTTATATGTATCTTTATTAGATTACAAGAAAATGAGAATAAATTGAGCTTATTTCTTCTGGTAAAATGAGCAGGTTTGTTCTGGTAGATTGTATTGATTTGAGTGTTGACTTTTTTTCATTTTGTTTTGGTTTTTAAATTTTTTTTAGTTAGATACTTGTAATTCATATAGAAAGTAAACATTCCAACTTTCCCAGTGTCCTTTGCTGCTAAAGGCCACACTTCAAAGAAGCCATGAGCATAAATGGGTTTGACAAATAAAGTTTAGGCTAAAAATAAACAGAAAATTACAAGATTTAATGCAGTCATACCATAATGCAAAACATCAAAATGTAGCAGATACTGTTCATATTCAGCAGGACTAGTCCATGGAAGAAGTATCTTTCTTTCCAACTAATTAAATCACTTGTCCATGCTAAAATAGTTTGTGGAAGCTCTATTTCTCTTTTAAGGCAGTTCAATTTTCATCTGTATCACAAATACAAATGAATTATTGGATGAAAAACTCACTTCCTTGTCTTGCTGAACTTTTTGAAACTGACTGACTTTCTGCTTAGAGAGCAGAGTTACTGGTTTTGTCAGAATCTTGAGTGGTTTTCTTTTGAACTCACTAAATACCCTCTCTTAACTGTTGGACTACTAATTCTTCTTGGATAGACTTCCCTCTTGTTTTGACTATGAATTCCATACTTTTTATTGACCATTTGTTTTCCCCTCAGCGTAAAGTTGAACTTTCTCTTTCCAAAATGCTATTAATCCATTACAGCTAAAGTATCTTCATAACTGCAGGAGTACCTGCATGTGGTTCATTATATTTAATTTCCTTAGTTTCTGAGCATTTCATTCTGGGGTTATTTTTGGAATTGTTTAGTGTGCCTTATAATGTACTGTGCATGTTTGCATAATAGAAAAGGGATAATTATGAAAGGATGCACCTCATATCATCACTTTATTTTCTACAGCTGACAGTACGTGCTGAATTTTTGCATGCACATTTCACCTTTAGTATTTCCTGATAGAAAACAGCCTTAAAGAAAGCAAAGTATGCTAGTAAAATTAATCAGCACAAAGGAGTGGCTCGATCTGTGGCCATTCTTACCAGGAATGGTAGTAATACGTTGTCTTGTGGCACTGTCATCTATGTGTGATATTATATAAACAAGAAATTTAAATATTAGCTCTACTTTTTGACTGTTTTCTATTGAAATAGATAAGTGCATCCTACACAAAAAACTAGAACTAATTTTTTCTCTCTCAAGGCAATGTTTTCCTCTTTCTTTTTGCTGTGTACTTGTGTTCAAAGTAAATGTAATCCTACCCTGATATAAATGATCACTGACTTAAGTTATCCACTGGACTTTTCCACGAGTTATCCACTGTCAGAATGGTGACTTTAGAGTGGGATTTTCTAAGATTTCAGAAGAATTAAGTGGAGTTTATTAAACTACTTTTATTAAACTACATTGCCAAAAGCCATATTTCTCTGCATAATCTACCTTATTCAGTTTTTACATAGGTTGCACAGTAACTGTAAAAGTAACCATTCTTTCTAATTGTGGGTTTTTTTCCCTTTCTTTCTCTTTTTTCCTTCTAACTAGAGTCTGTGTATATTTACACCACCAGGAGCTAAAGAAGGACAACCACGACTCATTCCTGCAGGCCCAATTGCACATGGCACTACAGTATCTGCTTATGTAGCCAGATCCAGAAAAACGTTGTTAGTAGAAGATATTTTGGGGGTAAAAAGCTTTCTGTTTTTACTGAGATGATTGCTATATGTTCTTGAATGAATGTTTTGATGCTGTAATGTTTATTGAGATGAACATATAATGATAGAATTTACATCTGTATTGCTACCAAGAAAATAAATTTGAGTTTGGATTAGCTGATGAAATAATGTAAGAATATTTAGTTTCTTTCTAAATTTAAAAGTTCTTTTTTGTTGTTGTTTGGATTTTGATTTGGGTTATTTCAACTTTTTTTTTTTTTTTTTTTTTTTTTTTTAAATTTAAAAGTTTTTTTTTTTTTTTTTTTGGATTTTGTTTTGGGTTTTTTCAACTTTTTTTTTTTTTTTTTTTTTTGGTTTATCTTTGGATAAAGGAAGTAATGGCCCCATAGTCACTTGGAGAGAGGAAAAACTACCTGTCAACACTCCTGTCCTCCTGATCTTGAAATAGTAATCCCAAACAAGATCCCAAACATAGTCAATCATTTTGATTTCATTTTAATGCAGGGTTCACACTCACAAGAATGTCAGTCAGAATTCTGATTATTAGGCAAGATTTTTATCTCTGCGTACTCTGAGGTAAATTTAGAATTAGTGTCAGGTGATCTACAGGAAAGGTGCATTAATGTAAATCATATCAAAATTTACACCTTTCTCTATAACAGGAGTCAGAAATTTCTAGGATGATATTCTGATGATTCTTGGCACTCTGTATGTCTGTCGTTTCTGTTTTTTTTTAAAAAACTTCATCCTCTAGTTGCATCTATGCAATTGTATGAATCTGGCATTTAAACTCTGTTTTATGGGGGCACTTTATGATTAGCTGGCTGTGAGAACCCCAAGGAACTTTACATTCTCTTCTCTCTTCAGTGTTTCCAATCTTTACAAGTTCTATCTAGAATAAAAATCTTTGGGCACTATGGCCAAAATTGGACATCACTATTTCTATTTTAAAAATTACTTGTTAAAAAATGTTTGACCTTTGTTGGGAAAACCCAGGCTATAAACAAAATACCAGATGCATAATGTGAGTACACTTAAATAGAGCCAGAAAACCAAAAGATGCTTTCCCTGTAATATCAGTCTGTACTGTAATGCTTTCTGTACACCCTGAACTATAAAGATTCTATGTGTTAGTACCTTTTTTTCAGTCACATAGAGGGTTTAAATAGTTACTGGCAATTTCCAATAATATCATGATATCCTGATAGGAAAGGGTTGTATGTTTTGTTTTGATTTTACTTTCATAATAAAATCAGGGCATTTGTGAGGAAGAGTTTTGGACTTTTTGGTTGGTTTAATATCAGTGGATCATTGACCAAACAGGGAGATTAATTTTTTTTACATGGTTTGCTTTTATGTGATTTTAGAAGCTTCTCAACAATGAAAGAGAAGAACATGCAGGTAGACTTGCCAGCCCTTTTTTGTGGGAGGACAGAATTAAAAGGTAGAAGCAGAAGGCTCATGTTTCAAAGTGCTTCCCACTCTCTTTTTTCTGTCATTTGTTCAAATAGATTATCATCTTAGTAATTAAGGTAGAGTTCACTTGCTGTTTTCTTTGATAAATGAGACATTTTGATCAGCCTTGAAGGGGTGTCTGTCTTGCCTTATCACAGCTTGCAGGCAACATCCAGTACAAATCAGGCACTGAAGAACTGATGTGCAGTGAATTGGGTCTTGTGTACTTCAAATTGACTGGTTGCTGCCTTACTAACTGTAGTATCCAAGTGGTTTCTCAGGTCTTTATGAGTTTTCCTACATGGGGAAGTGAAGCTATAAAACTGTAGACTGGAACTTCTGTATTTGGGCCTTTTATAGAAGCTGGTAGGATTATTTTGATATTTGTTTCTGCAACTTTTGCACTGGTTTATTCATTATGCATAAGCATAATTTTTGGGAACACCTTTTCCTCCCAAGAAGTTAATTCAGGATTATAACTGTGTAACATAAAACCTTAGTCTCAGGTTTCAATTTTTGTTCTCTTTCAAGCACTCTTGCTGTCTGCTCAGTAACACTGGAATCTGAGAAATCCATTTTGTGATTATAAATGCTTTGGGGTTTTTTTTGGGAAGAAGTGGTGATGGGGTAGAGTTGTTTGTTTGGATTTTTATTTAATCTGGACTGGAGTTAGCAATAAAGTGGTGGCTCTTCTGCCTGGGAGATTAGAGAAAAAATATTATATAAACAGACACAAAGATGGGTGTAATATCACAGCTAATTCTGACTTTGCATCAATAAGGTTATCCATAGGTGTAAACTATTGCTGAGACATTTAAATTGCTTTTTTTTTTTTTTGGTAGGTGTCCTAGTACTATATGCAAGTTATGCTGAGAGATGAGTTTTGGTGAATTTTACAATTTTCCTGCAGATTTGGTTAGCCAGGAGGTGGAGGAAAACATCAGTGCATCTTTCCTGTTAATGTTATGATATTTACATTTTATCAGATTATGTTTGCATTTTCTAGGATGAGCGATTTCCCAAAGGTACTGGACTGGAATCAGGGACCCGTATCCAATCTGTTCTGTGTTTGCCAATTGTCACTGCAATTGGTGACCTGATTGGTATCCTGGAGCTTTACCGTCACTGGGGCAAAGAAGCTTTCCACCACAGTCACCAAGAGGTGAGCTCATGCGCCGCCTTTGCCCACTTCCCCACAATGGTCATCACTTCACCACTCCAGACTTCCTTCTCTCACTCCTCTCCTGTGTTTTTACCTTTTTCATGCTTGATTTTTTTTACGGGAAAAAAAAAAAAAAAAAAAGAAAAAAGAAAAAAAGTAGGTAATCAGAGGAGGTCAAATATACAAGTACAGGGGCACATCAAGAATTTTGTCTTTCATTCTTTTGTGGAAAAACAGATTCAAGTTTTCTTTATTGATTATAAACTCAATACAGAGTTATTAGAAATGTTGGTGCAGACCAGGTGAATGAAATATAAGTGCAAATCAAATGTCAAAAACCTAAATCACTTGACATAAAATAAGGCACTGCTAAATTATCCTGAGTCTCAAATTCAACTTTCCAGTAAAGTTTTACTTTACAATACTGTAAGAATTCCTAATGTATTTTAGGTTACTTTTTTGATGCAGATTCTTAAGGGATGAACATAATGTAGCAGCATTGTAGGAACAGTATAGCAAATCTCAATGCTGGGTCTCTCTCACAGGAGGGCAAAGTAATTTTATTTTAAAAAAAAAGTGAAGCAAACCAGATTTCTGGTATTTTGTATTACATTCTGACATTCACACAGTCTTGGACATGAGATTTATGTGTTTGTGTGACTCGTGGAAACACTACCTAGAGACATGAGCGTCCCTGTAGTCCCTTCAGAATTTCTTGCAAGAGGAAGACAAGGGATGCTACCTGCTGAGTCCTTTTGTCTCCTGGTTTCTCTGTAGGTTGATGACCATGTGATGGTTTTGGGTCAGCCTTTTCTTTACTCTTTAGGAGCTGATAGCTTTTGTCTCTCTAGCCTATGCCATTTCTGTGAATTGTCAAGATTTACTCACACTTTGTCTCCTGACTTAGATGTCATTAGAAACTGTGTGTAGAAGTGCTGGTACCCAGATGACCTGCCAATTTAGGTGCCACTCATAAAGCTTTCTTCTGCTCTCTTTTTTTTCCTTATGATGCTTCCCCACACAGATATTCTCATTCATAGCCATATTCCCCTTCCCATGCCTGTTCCTCATGCTTTACTGTACTCATATAGGGCCTGTGTAGCTGTGTTTTCTCTACATGTCCATTTGCCAATCCAAAGATATGAGTTGTTAGCCAAATACAAACAAATTTGAAAATGGAACAGATGTCACAAAGTTTATCACTGTATTGAATATGTTAGAAGTGCATCTTAACTCTCATGTCTGGGTGAGAATCCTTGTTATGTCCATCTACACATTAAGAGGTCTCTCACGTAAAGATGACTGTGGCCTTTGTTTCTCTCTGTACCCTCGCCCAGGGAGGAGACTGTGAACACAGAGGTTAGGACAAAACAGAGTGAGTTCTAGCCAGGTATGTGGTCTCAAGAGACGTATGACATTCAACATGGAGCAGTTTAGTCACACTGAACCAGAATTATTTGTGTGAAAAGAACAGAAAATATTCAGGCAAGAGATACTGAAACTAGTCCTCTCAAATAAGGAAAACAATAGCAGTATTTATCAATTGTGTATTTTGTTTATCAGTCAGCTAGGTGACCTGGCATTCATTTGATGCCATTATATGTATATTATATATTAGTTGGGCAGTCAGTGTTGCTTCAGGTCAGTGTCACACCTTGTATTTTTTCACCAGTAGGTAGAGGTCATGGTAGGGCACTGGATTAGTATGGTGGTGCAGTATCCTTGCTCAGAGCACAAAGAACAGGCATTCATACAAAAACAGGTTTCATTAATTCTGCTGCTTACACACAATATATTTATTTTTTAAACTCTCCTATTGTATCAATCAATTCACAATTCAGATAGGTCTCAGTCATGCACTGTTCTGTGAAAATATGAATATTTTATGTTATATGAAATACCTTCTGTAACTGAAGTTCATGAATGTTCTACTTGGAATGGGCTGCTAAATAGAAGTATTTTATTATTAACTTAAAATTATTTTAAGGGCACTTTCTGAGTGTTCTAAAGCATTCTTTTCATTTTCAGTTTTCAGAAAGCCTTTGGATACCATTAGCAGTTTTCTTAAAATGTGTACAAAGTGTTCTGTTTGAAAATATAAAATTATAAAGAAGTATCTTTGGAGGGTATGCAGAAGCTGACCTTTTATGTTTCCGTTCTCTGTGTTCCTATAAAGCTCCTGTGTTTCAAGGACAGGAGATTATCCATGGTAGCACATCATAGTTAACTGCAGTTTACATGACATTTGTTTGAAATGTTGCCTGGAAACTGTCATACTTAAAACACTAGTCTTGAGCTGAGGGATCAGGTCTGGTTCTGCCACCAAAACTGCAATGAGAGAAACAGTGCCTGTTTACAACTGGAAGTAGCTATTACTGAAGAGATACAGCCCCAGAAAGCTGTTATGGGATATTTTATTTCAGTGGCAGATGCCTTTCAGCAGTGTAATTTTTAAGACCCTTGGCTTATGGGATATTTGTTTTTATGTTGTGTTTCTGAGCTGATGGGTTCCCAGTTCTGCTTCTGAAGAGCATTGGTAAGCTCTAAAATTGAAACACTCACAGGTACACTGCAACTTTCACAAATCCCTGTCTTCCCACAAATTGTTGCTGGCTGCCTGTCTGAAATAGCTTGGTCTATTTAGTAGCAGCTACATAGAGAAAACCAGCATGTAACTGATGTGCAGTTTTCAAGGTTACTTCAGTGCTAATTTCTTCTCTTCTGTTCAGGTTGCAACAGCAAATCTTGCATGGGCTTCAGTAGCAATACATCAAGTACAAGTAAGTGTGAGTGGCTTTTCATTTGTTCATTGTGTAACCCATCAGCTTGATTAGAACTTGATTAGTAGGAACATGAATTGAGACTGAATTTAAGTGGAGGTCACTGCTAAAACATTGAGCCAGGCCCCTTTCCTGAACCTGAGAAAAATATGCTAACATTTTTGGGTTTCATTGAGCTAGGTTTCCTCACTTGCAGTCATGGATAGCAAACAGTATTTGTGCTAAAGTAAAGAAATTTTAACAAAGTAGATAAATACTGGTTAAAGCAGATTTCTAACAACATTGCAGTTTGGTGTGTTGTTTTTTTTTTTTCTTGTAAGAAGGCAACTGCTAGGCTACCTCGTTCCTTTCCTCTTGTTTGATATTCAGTTTGAAATTATTAGGTGTTGCTAGGAAAGCCTATTTTAAGCCATCCTTGCTAGCTGCTTCATGCTTATGGTCCCGTAACTACTGCCACTAAGGAAGCTTCGTGCAGTCCCTAGCTGGCTGCCTAATGGAGCTTCACACAGCGTCAAGCTGCTCTAGCAAACCCCAGCAGCTTTGCTAATAGGTTTTGTTACTTCAGCTAGCAGAAGAGGGTAACACTGTAACTAAACATATTCTGTCAACTCAGGAAAGATTCTAAAATAGATTCTTCTGCAACTCATAGGGGGAAGTTCATGACATTTCTGTTTTTTCAAGGTGTCTTTCATACAATTGTCAGAGCACTCACAGAAAGCTTCCTGCTTTTCTTTCTTTTAGTGTTTGCTACCTTGGTGCTGGAAGTCACTGACGTTCAAACAGTCTTTCACTTTTAGGCAGAATTAGCTGGCATAGACTATTCTGTGCTAGTAGAATCACAATTGGATGCAGTTGAAGCTTTAAATTGTAGGAATGACTTTCTCCTTAACTGAGAAGTGCTTCATGTCTAACAAAAGACCACATGGAAAGTTTAGTTTAAACTTGTCCCTTGATTATTTTCATTTCTCTCCCTTCTTCGAAGCAGAAGGCTGCCTCTTCCCTACCTTTTTTGCATGAGGAGAATGCAAGAGTTTTGATCTGGCATTTTATATCTGCACTAACCCGGTGAAAGATATTACTAGTTCTGAGTGATATTCTTTTGTGTCTGTAAAAGGTTCAAGTACAAGTAGAGGCTTGTTTTCCTTTTTTTAGCCTCAGTGCTTGCTCTAGAAATATACAAATGTACAACTGTACTTCAGATGCAGAGTATGCAGTTAGATGAAGTCCCAATACAGTTGAAAGCTTTGCTTCATGTAACATTTTGCTTCTAAAAAGTAGTATGAATACTATTTTTTGTGTTCATATTCATGCTGATTTCTCCCAAAGTTGAACATATATCATTTGCTGCTTATCTTAGTTAAACTTGCCTGATGTCAGTCTACAGTTGTGTCTCCATGCTACTTTGCAACCTGGAAAAAAGTGGTAAAAGTGTGCTAAGAAAGAAAGGAAACAAAATATTAGACAATCTCAGAAGAGCTGAGGATCTGAATAAGGAGATGTTGAATCCATAGCCACTTTCATTGACAGCCTCTGAGCCAGAATGAACAACTGTAACAACCAACAGCTTTCAATGAGTCTTAAGAAAGTTTTTGCTTTCATTTGACAGTTTTAACTCTGCAACTACATAGCTAAGATTGAAACCCAGCACACAAATTCAGCTTTTAACTTTATATAGTGCTATAGTATATATATGTACATACTTATATCCCAAGAGTAGTATATTTTTCATACAAATTAAGTGGCTGGTACTTCAGTTTCCCACTGACATTAGTGTTGTGGTGCAAATGATTCTATGATCTGTGCTTCCAGGTGTGCCGAGGCCTTGCCAAGCAGACTGAACTGAACGACTTCTTGCTTGATGTATCAAAGTAAGTATGATTTGTATCTCATGAATTTATTGTGATGAACTTTTCTAACACGGCTCTTTTAGTCTACTTGTGTTTGGAAAACTGCAGCACAGAGATAAGAGTAAATGATATAGGTAGCAGAAGTGTATACCTTCCAAAATTCTCCTTTTTTTTTTTTTTAATTACTGCAGAAGAAAGTGTGGCATTCAATTATACCTCACAGAACTTGTTTATTCTTTTGGTCTCTTGTATGGATTTTTTTTTTTTTTAATATTTTGCCTTTTTTAACTTCTTCTGTCAGAGTTTAACATGGCTGTCTTTTGAGAAGTGATCAGTAGGTTTGGCCTCTCTTTTCATGGTAGTTTCAGAAGTCTGGAAAGGACTTTATGAAAAGTTAGTTAGTGTGTTTCAGCTTCCCCTCTCCCCTGCAAAATTCTTTGGACATACGTGTATACACATGTGTACACACATATGTATGCACATTATATAGGGACTTCACAGTTAAATCCTTGAAGAATCAGGGCTGCCACATGATTGTTCTTCCCCTGCATTGTCTGAAGGCTCTGTTTTCATTTTTAGACTGTAACTGCATTGTCTAAGTTTAGAGAGCTTAGAAAAATTTATAGCTAAAACAGAGGGACAAATCTCCTTCAATTTCAAAACAAATTTTAATTAAGATATGATAAATGGAAGGATAACAGCTCCTAGCTATAATTTATATATCTATATCTATATATGTATTTAAGATAAACAAAAACAACCAGAAGTAAATGAGTAAAATAGAAAAAAAAAACCTGAGCAAAAACCCTTCCCTCCCCCAGTCTCTGTCCCTGGCGGGCAGGGAGGTATTTACAGACTGCAGGTGATGAGATGAGTAGCCGGTACTGGGTTGCCCCCCGGGGGGTTGGTGGATGGGAAGAAAAAGCTTTGGCGTGTCCCTCCAAAGAGCAGTTGAAATCCTCTGCTGGTGAGAGTGATGGTTGCAGTCTGGTGGCAGTCGCAGTCTGCTGGTCCTCTTCTGGATCTGAAGAGAGGTCCCAGGGCCAAAAATCCTCTGCTTATATTCACCTAGGCTCCACCCAGTCCCTCCCCCAGGGCAGAGACTTAAACAATGGGTGATTTACTCTGTGAGATAAACAATGGCCTATTTTTGATACCCCTGATGGGCCATTAGCAGACATGACCCCTCAGGTGGGTGTGGAGGCAGAAGAATTTCCTTATCTCACAGAAGTTCCAAAACACCCAGCCTGCAGCCTGAGGGGTGTGCTGTCCCTTAGACAATAGCTGCTAATGTGCCATTGTGAGCAGTTCATGGGAAAAATGGCATAGAGGCTTTAGAATACACACTCACACAGTGACAAACTGACCCTGGCTACTAAAACCAGGACACTGCATATAATATGTTTGCTTTTAATTTCTTGTGGCAATAAAGGTGAGATTGAAAACACAGTAAGAGTGTGGAAGCTTGGGCTTACACTTGCAAAATCAGTTTAGTGTTTTAACTGATCTACTGTTCCTTCATCCCTTTTTTGTTTGTCATTGCTGTTAGGATTTTTGAATAGCAAAAATAGCTAATAAAAGACAAATCAGAGCTGTACTTTTGGTAAATCACAGTCTGGGATGCTTAACAGTGTTTTATGAAACTAGTTGGTAGAAGAATTTTTAAGTACATCATGAAGTACTGATGAAACTGTGGAAAAATGAGATGTCTTGAATTTTTGCTACAAACACTTCCGTGGGTCTTGATGAACTATTCTCCAACTGGTTTGATTAGAGGATGTCCAAGATTCCTATGCCATTGCTCAGGAATGTAGGCAGCTGAATTGACCCGGCTGGAATGGGGAGTGATACACTGCAGGAAGGAATCTGCCCCTTGCAGGGAGGGCAAGCTGGTTGTATCCAGATGTTTTTCCAAGTTTTTTTCCTCACAACAACCTTTTTTTGTTTATTTATCTATTTTTTTATTAAATATTAGCGTAGTTCAGAGTGTGTTTACTAAAGGGCACACCTACTGACTCTTGCACCGTTAGGTTCCTTTCCAGAGTGCTTTTATGTTGCTAACATCCATACTGAGCTAGTTTACCAGAAATCCCTGGATTAATCTACCCAGATTTATGGACTGGCAATTTATTCTTGGACTGGCATAAAACTGAAATTGTTTTAAAGAACTTTATAATTATTTTAAATTTTTAAGACAAAAATGACAATAAATGCTGCAAATATTTAAAATTATTTTCTTTAAGAAAATACTTCTCATGGAGAAGTATTCATCAATTGCTACAATTTTTTAGTTTCGAGACACAAAAATGGGGTATCATTTAATAATAACTTTATGAACTTTGTGTAGGTAAAGACATGTACTAGCAAGAAAATAATTAGTTTCCTCTTAGAAGTGGACTGTACCTTTTCTTACATGGAAAGAGGGTTTCCTATTCAATGAGGAAATTGTTAGTGTGCAGTGTCACTGGGACATGTTCTGTAACATTTTAGAAAGGGCAGAGTATGCAGCGCTCCACCTCTTCATGTCCTTGACAATGTTAAGACTAGTGTATTATATATTTCCTTTCCACTAGACCCAAACAGAACTGAGCTGTAGATATATAATCAAGGCCATGGGACAATGCCTTTCTCTGTGCTGGGAACATTGTAATCCAAAGGTTATTAAGACTTGGCATGTGGAAGATTTCGACTTCTTTTACTAATAAGTTTGACCTTTATCTTTCAATGTTTTTGAATGCCCTTGAACATTTACCATTTTGCTGTGAAACTGAGATTCCCTTTTATTTTTTTAAGCTACAAGATCATTCACTTTATTCAACATGTTGCACCTGGATTTATAGAGACAACTCATTAAGAAAGAGTTTTTTAAACTGTTGCCTCTTAAATAGTGTCAAGAGTTGGATAATATGAGGTGAATTCATCTCCATTACATGGTTTTATTCAGTTGCCAGTAAAAATATATGGGTAAACCTAATGAGATATTTTGATATTTTGAAAGCAATGGATTTTTTTCCCAATCTATTCTATGGCTTTTCTTTTCCTTTTAAATTTTTTCCCAATCTATTCTATGGCTTTTCTTTTCCTTTTAAAATTTTCAATGTGTCAAAGGTGCCAAGGCGTTTTGATACATTCTTGGTGTTGCTCAGCAGGGGCCTATTCAGTTCATGGTAGGCAATGTTTGGTAGTCTTTTTTTTTNATTGAAAGGTAGTTTTTTTTTTTTTTTTTTTTTCTTTCCTGAGGAAATTCTATATATAATAAAAAATATTCTACAACTCTGTCACTGTAGGCTAACGGTGTAGGAAAACAGAGCTAGGACCATTTCTTAATTCCCTTGTGCTGTAGCAAACCAGTCAGTGATTTTTAAGGTGCAGTGGTTTTTCCTCACCTATTCTAATTTCCACTGTTAAGCCATAGTGAAACAAGAGTCCATGACACCCATTTGAGAAGTGTTTGACTAAATGCCAATGTTTACTGACTTCTCTTTCTCTGCAGAACATATTTTGATAATATAGTTGCAATAGATTCTCTACTTGAACATATAATGGTAAGTTGTCTTTTTCACTTTTAATTAGTCCTAGTTACTGAAGTCTTTCCTTGTCATTTGCTTGAAGACATTACATCATTGAAATATATAAGCTGTTTGTAATGGACATGTAATACAGTGTTAACATGTCTATATGAAAAGGTGGCAAAGGTCAGTTTGACTCCATAGCTTTCATAAGTAATGAAACATGACTATCTCTGAACTAAATAGTCACTATTGTGTTTCAGAGAAGAGTTGAACATTGTAACAGAAAGGCTTCCGGTTTTCTTTTTAATTCAGCCTGGTTTTTTTGTTTGTTTGTTTGTGCATTTTTTTGTGTTTTCTTTGTTTGTTTGGGGTTTTTGTTTGTTTGGGCTTTTTTTCTTCTTCCTAAATTCAATTTACTACATGCTGCAAAACACTGCTGAAGAAGTTACAGTCTGTAGCAAGGACTAGAGGTCAAACATTACTCCTACGGTATTTGTTCCAGTTGCTGAATTAAATGTGTAAGACATCACATCATTTTGCTTACAAAACTGCACCCTTAGCTAGTCAGTCAATGTTTTACAGAAACCACTAAATCTAAGTGTTTAGTTATTTCCATTTAAATATCTAATTAATGAATTAAAGTACAGTTCAGAAGCAGATTGTAAGTATTTTAATCAATTTTGAATTCAGAATTATTTCCTGTATAGAGTTTACAGCTGCATATGGACTGGTTGGTTGTAGCTCATTTTGAGTGTTTCATATATAAATTATGCTTTTTACCTTTGGGTATATGCATTGCATTCTTCAGTTCTTTTTCCTAAGTGTAAGCCTGAATCAGGTCTGTGATACCATTGTTTCAATTTGTGCATTACTTTCCCAACAGTACTCTGATACTTGCTCCATTCCTCAATGTGATATTCTTAGCTAGACTATTCAAAGACAACAAAGTTAGAATGCAAACAACATTAAAATAGTTTTATTTAGAAACTTGAATTAGTAATGGAAAATATTCTGCAGTGTTTGTCTTATTCTAGTTGGTACACAGTCAAGAAATCTGCACATAGGACACATTTCTGAACATTGACTTTTCCAATTTAAATGAACTGCTTAAAAATAGTTTAACATTTAAAAGAACTGGTATAACATAACATATGGCACTGAGAACAAATATTGATATTCTTCCCTGTTCTTCCCTGTGAATAGAGATCTGGTGGAAAACATGATTGACAGTGAAATATGCTTACTCTTTCATCATCCTTTCCAACACTTGGCTGCATCATAATTCTGTATTTTAACCTATGTGAGGTTTCATACTTAGCTGCCTCTAAAGCTTTTGTCTTTGTCTTGAACCAATTAACTGTATTATGTGTTTGTACATTTATTGCCATTTTATGGGAGTGTGATTTTATCATTATGTGGCTTATTTGGTGTCTCACAGTGAGAAAAGAGTGGAACTCAGTTTCACCTCACTACTTCACCCTTTGGTGATTGCACTTATGGTTTGATTTGTTCCTGTGGTAATAAATTAAAAAATAGAGGGGTTTTTCCATTCTTTTTGGTTTTGTTTTCATTAAAGTCTCTCAGTGGAGCTAGTGGTATAATAGTATTTTTTTTGATTATAGATGCAAGGAGAGGAAGCAAAAGTTCACATTGCCTTAGAAATTTTTCTTCCAATACCCTTCAGTAGTTGCAAGCCGCTGATGCAAAACATGGTCCATGGCCTTTGTATTGACAGTGCAAAACATACTTTTTGTACTGATAGTACACTTAAACCACTGGCCTGAATTTGAGTTAGAGTTTAGAGAAGTATGGCTCTCTCATCCCATTAATAATTTCTCTCAATCAGTAGTGTTTAAGCAATCATTTTTGAAAAGCATGAGATGTGACCAAGGTGCTTTAAAGCACAAAAGTTTAATTGTATAAAATCAACACTGATCCGTTGATTTTTTAAAGTCTGATAGTGTTTCTGAATATTGTAAAGAAGCATTTACTGGTTCCCTTGTCCTTTTGGCAGTTTCTGTTCACTCAATTTTGAGCAAATGAATAAACGGTGTGAATGGTTGAAATTTTTAGACTTCTTAATCTTCAAGGGTGAAAAATTTCACTAATGTTACCTCTTGGATTGCATTCTCCTTGACTTTCTCCTGCTCTTATAAAGTAAATGAAGATGAGAATCTTTCCAGCCACAGACTGCCAATATATGAGGGCCTTTCCAAGTCGATCTAGACAGTTTCTGTCCAGCTCCTATCACACAGTTTCCATGACATAGAATTAAAATCTCTCTAATGTTTTTATCATCTCATAGTTTGTTTTCTGGTTTTTTGTTGTTGTTTTTT
>VXAU01000081.1:2641003-2701423 GCA_013399695.1 Formicarius rufipectus | reverse complement strand
TCCTGCCAAGGTCTTTCTGCATTAATATGAAATGAAATACTTTATGGTTTTGTTTTTATTTTTGAAAGACAAGAAAGGAGGGCTGGGGGAGATAATTCATGTGGAAGTCTTGTGAATCCTTAAGAAGTGCCATCTGCATACACTGCACAGCAAGATGTTGTGAACCTCTTTCTCTAGCTGAATGATTAGGTAGCTATTATATACAAAGCTGAACAGAATCCACCTCAGATCATGTTCTACCATGCAGTTACTATACTTCCTGAGCTGATAAGAAACACAGGAGACCTATCTGATTTGAGTGGAGCAAGTTCTTCAGCCTGGATATGGCATCCTGAGTTAACACAGTGATCCTTGTTTGATTTTGGTTTACCCTTTCCTCTTGTTCTCAGAGAGGCCATTGTATGTCAGAAATATTTCAGTGAAGAGCTACTGTGTTCCTAGGACAAGATTCTGTTCTGACAGTCAGTGCTCCTGGCAATTACTTTCACAAAGATAAAGCTTGCTGGTTCAAAGTATGATAAAGACCACTCAGGTCTATTGCTGTACTGTGGTACTTTCTTGACAATGTCTGGTACCTTGTGGGCCTGGTGAGTTCATATAAAATTACTACATTTCAGCTTTGTGCAAGTACTGTCCTTGGCATCAGGAGGGTGCAGCCATTTCCCATTCCACTACATAGGGCAATCCATAACACCACTTCTAATCACAGAATCACAGAGTCACAGAATATTCTGAGTTGGAAGGGACCCACAAGGATTGTGTGTTCATTTTTATGTATTACAGGCACATTTAGCTTTTTTAGAAACAAACACTGCCCTCTCTGTTATGTCTGTCTTTGCTGGATATTCAATACCGATATATTTGCATTGAAGATGAAGGCAAAAAGCCATAATTGTTCTTAGATCTCGCTATAGCTTATCTATTTAAAATACAGTCAAGATGAACAGTATCTAAACATAGGAGAAAAGACAGTATTTTTAATAGCCTTTCTTGTACTTGAAAAACAATAGGAAAGCCTATTTTCTTTTAGTGAACATTCAAGTCTCTAAAGATATTCCTGCATTTCTCATAGAGAACACTCTAATTTATAAAAAAACCCTATCAAATAAAAGACTTTAATTTTGAATTATATGCTAAGAAACTGCTCCTTCAAGCAGATTTCCATAGTGAATAATTTCTCTAAACTTTTATCCTCCAAGGACTTAGGTTTTTATCAGATAAATGACTGAAGGTAATCTAACTCATGACCATTAACCGTACTTTTGTTTTTTGTCTGTAGATATATGCAAAAAACCTGGTGAATGCAGACAGGTGTGCACTCTTCCAGGTTGACCACAAAAATAAGGAGTTGTATTCAGACCTTTTTGATATTGGAGAAGAAAATGATGGAAAACCTGTCTTCAAGAAGACCAAAGAGATAAGGTAAGAATAGCTAGCAGAACAATGCGGTTTCATTGTAACTACTGATGTGCAGGCATTTTATTACCCAGTTTCTGTGCCTATCTGCAGGTACCCTGACAATACTTGTCATACTGTGATATCATTCCCACCAGGACCCGCCTCCAGAAGGTAGTACTTCTGGGAATGACATTGCAGTGCGATCGAAACAACGTCTCTGAAGCTATAACGTCACTCCTGGAAATGCCGTCTTCCGGAGGCGGTCCTTTTGGAAATCATGTTGGGAAAAAAACAGAGGTGTTCTGAGGTAGGTAAAGGTGCAGGTAATGGTGCACCTAATCCATAGTCTGCCAAGAGGGTTCCCAAGAGGAATTGAAATTTGTGCTATTTCAGCACATTCAAAGCAAGGAAATCACAATTCATGCTTCTTATGGATGGACTAGGCAAAGAGAGAATCAAGTGTGGACTGGTCATTGGTTCTGAGGATTTCCAGTTCAGTCATTTAGTTTTACTTTTCTCGTGTGAATTTATATTATTTTGAAACTTTAAAAAAAAATGTGATACAGTAGTATGCTTGAAGTGGTGAATTTGAAAATGTATATTGCCTGGTAATGACTGCGCAGGATTTTCTGCCTAAGATTTATGTGTGTTTCTGCTTCATGTTATAGGTACACAATTTTTACACATAGGTAATTTTTCAATGAAAGGGGAAAGGCAGCAAAGTAAATATAGTGTTTTTCACTTTTCAAAAATTATGAATCTTTAATAGATACCGATTGAGATTTTCAAAGGCACCCAGGTTTCAAACCTGCAACTCCTTGAAAGCAAAGAAGTGTATGACTAAATATTCTGTATCAAAATTTTTCTAAAATATTCAGCATTAATTTTATCAGAACTTTTTTTGTTTCCTCCTTATACTTTGAAAGTTCTGGGACAATATGAGATGTGATTCATGTCTTCACTTAGACTCCTTTAGACAAACTTACTCCCACTTGCTATTGTGTGAGAATGGAAGGAGTCAAAATTGGTGCAATTTGCGTACTGACAAGCAAGGAGGTGGTGTAAATTAAAGAAGTTGGCCTGCTTTAACATACACTTTCATACTTCTTCTTGATAATTCTTTTTCTTTCTTACATCTTTCTGTCTTTTCTGTACATTATTGAAGTGTTGATTCTGAGTGCAAAGGTGTGAGCCATGTCACAGGTGCTGTATATTGAAAATGAAGTGCAAGTTAAATAGGCATAAGTGACACGGAGTGAGTCAGCAGGAAGGAGTCTTTAGTTGGTGTGATGTGCCTATCATAAGAAGAAACAGAAAATAACTTAAAATCAGGTGTGCAGGGTGAAATCCTGACAGCTTTATCACTAGCTCCAGTGGGGACAAGGGTACTATCAGGGTACATTTAGACTTCAAAGTGTTCCACATATGATTCTTTCTACATATTTTTTCTCTATAAATTCTCTTGTGCTTGTATGTAATAACTGCTTTATGTCAACAAATCCAAATTATTTCCTCACGAGACAGACTTGTGGATTTTTCTGATTCAATTCAGGAATATATTTGCCGTGTTTAACTTCTTGTGGTGATTGAGGGATGCAGTTAGTGACATGGCATTGTTTGAGTGTCATGGAACAAAGTAGTTATTCCAGAGTCTGTGTGGCAAATTCATATAATGTCTAGCTTTGAAATTTTCAGTGGTCTTTTTCCATATTTTATTTTACCAAATCCACACACACACCACCTGAAGGAACAAACTCCATATTGCCTTTGTTCTGTCTAGAGAAAAAATGAATGTGTAAAACTGATAATAAAGTCAATACCTTGTAAAGATAAACACAAGTCTCAGATTCTGTCCAAATGTTATGTTTATTAGGGGTAACCCCCGGCATTACTGAAGATTTTGAGTTTTCGTCAGGAAAATGTCCGTGTTATGACATGTTTTCTATTAAACTATGTATTTATAGCAAGTGTTTTCAGGAAGTATCTATTGGTTTGTGCCTTTAAAAAAAAATAAAAAATTATGTACTAGTAGTTGTTGTTGTTTAAGACTTTTCTTCCAAAAGCAACAAACTGGCTCTGGTTGGCAACAAATACCCATTACTGTGCCTGAGACAGACTCCACTGGAGAAATATCTTTTCAGGTAGCACATATTGTGGCTAATACCCATTTTTATTTTCTCTAGATTTTCTATAGAAAAAGGAATAGCTGGTCAAGTGGCAAGAACAGGAGAAGTCCTTAACATTCCTGATGCCTATGCAGATCCACGCTTTAACAGGTAGGATGTTGTTCATAGGAGGGGAAGATAGCTCATCAAACCTTTTACTTAAATTTACTACTTAAATTTCATATTCATATGCATTCATGGAGCTGTGCTCCTCTGATGAAGAGGCAACTTATAGATATTTATTTAAATGCTTTAGCCATCAGAAATATTCTTAAGATGCAAATAAGAAGTATTATTTTTATCGAATATAAATATGATGGAGAAAAATTTAGTTAGATTGTTGTCAATTTTAATTATTAGTCTCCTTGCAAGTTGATTAGTTTCAGGGAAGAAAACACAGTTCACTAACAAATAGCATTTCTAAAAATACCTGAATGTTCCATAAGTTTATGAATAAGCTTACTCTATGTTTAAGGAAATATTAATTCATTATCTTGGAGATTAAAGGATTTAAAAGTTCTTTCTAAGTATGACACAGTAGGTGGAAATATTTGTGGGCTTTGAAAGTGAAATTCTTGCAGGTACTAATTACATCTGCTTCAAAATGATTCAGTGTATTGGTCATCAACATTTCTGAGAATCAAGGAATAGATATCAATTGATGATACTAAGTCTTTTTCCTCTTTCTCCTTTTTGGCTTTCCAGAGAAGTAGACCTCTACACAGGCTACACAACGAGAAATATCCTGTGCATGCCTATTGTAAGCCGAGGAAGTGTAATAGGTNACAACTTTAAAATGTTTGCAGTCTTTTGTGCTTTAGCCTTACACTGTGCTAATGTAAGTTTTCTTTACAGTTTTGTAAGCTGTTATTTGTAATGGGAATACTTAGATATTTTGATGTTACAGATTATTAAAATGATTCATGAGACTGTTTTGTTGAATTAACAAGAAAATAGGAATCATTGAATTCATTGCTGAATAATTCCATTTTAAGAGAATGATAGGGACTCATTTTATCCTTTTTGAAATAACTGTAATCTGGAAACACAAGTTTTATGTAGCTAAACTGAGATAGCAGGCTCTGGAGTGTGAACGTTATCTGTTTTCTCTTGTCCATTAGAAAGTATGATTCCTGTTAGCTTTTATAAATTCAGATTATATGTTTTACAAATTTAGCTGGGAGATGAAGATGCTATGTATTCTCTCAATTCCATATGCTTAATGCTCAGAGATCAATTTATACATTTGTATGCTGCGGTATATACTCATAATTATTCATGATTCTAGATAAGAGTGGATAGCTATTTTTTTCCTCAAACCCTTTACCATCTCAAAAATTACTATTCCTATAGGAAACATAAACATTTAACAATCCTTACTATATAAGGATCAAAATCTAATAAATTCAATAAAAATGCAATGCAGAAGAACTCTGTTATATTCATGGGATGTAAGACACAATGCAGTGCCAGTTAAGCCTGGTGATTTGCATTAAATAATTTTACCAATATCATGTTGTCGATACACTGGGCCAACAAATTTTGCTAACTGTTACTTTAAGTTGTTTCCCATGGGTCAAGGCAAGTAGAAAGGCCTGCATATAAATTACACTTGGGACTTTTCAATCATTCAGTTTTGTGTGAGTTCACTCTTTTTAGATGGTAAATGTTACCATTCAGGGTGCACTGTTCCAGAGGATTGTTTTGCTAATAAATTGTTACGTCCTGATGTGTTTACAAACCATACCATGTCTGCAATAACTGTCTGAACATCTCAGTAATTAACTGCACGTATTTTTCATACTGCATAGTAATGTAGGTATGATAAACAGCTGACATACTTTTTACTGTGTACAGGTAGCAGTAATTTGTATCAATTAATAGTTGAACTCATGAAGTGGCAGAAAATACAAATTGTGCCCTGTTACCAATCTTTTTGTTAGCATTTTGCAAGGGACTTAGCTCTTTTTCAGATTCTCTGAGCTGTCTTGGGAGAGTTCACATGCATTGGATAGTCAGTTGAGCCTTAGACCTTTACCTGAGTGAGCATATGCAGAATGATGTGATAGAAGGCCTAGTTTTCCAGAAGTACTGACTATCATATAATCTGTCACTTTTCTAATGTGTGAAGTTGTGTAGCCAAAAACATGAACATTTTTGCAGATGTGTATTTTCATAATCAGTGCTTGAATAGGGGAAAAAATATTTTTTTGTTATTAAAATTTCATACTCATAATTGACTTCCCTTTTTCAGATGTACCACAGAATTCGTCATTCAGAGTGTATTTACCGTGTAACGATGGAGAAGCTATCCTACCATAGTGTTTGTACAGCAGAAGAGTGGCAAAACCTCATGCACTGTACACTGCCTCCACATATTTATAAAGAAATTGAGCTGTAAGTATTTTTCTCATATGGCAACAGTTGCGTCTTGTATCAGCCTGGTAAAAAGATAGGGGTTTTTTTCCTATTTGTAGTGGAGTGTTTTGTAGGAAGTGCTTTTATTATTGAACTATTGCAATGTAATGGGGGTTTATCTCTGGTTTGTTATACTTTGTTATATGTAATGACCTGTGAAAACAATTATCTATCAAAGATGTAAAATAATACCTACTCAGAATGGTAGCATTCTTCACAGGCATGGGTAGCTACAGTAGTTGCTTTAAGCAAGTAGTTTTTACACAGGATTTGTAGAGATGAACTCTCATTCTGATAGTCCCACTCACCATGAGCTTGGAACATCAGTGGTTAAGAGCAAATGTATTATGTCATCCCCTTGGATATGTTTTACAATAAAACATATACACCCCAGCTTCTACCTAGGATTTTCTGGGTTGTGTGTTTTTTGAGTTTAGGTTTGGGTTAAGGTGTGTGTGTGTAAAGAGTGTTTAGGTTTTTAGTGAGTTTTGAGTATGTATATGTGTGTGTGGGTATCTGCTTGTGTTTCTTGAGGGAGGGGAAAATGATAATTCAGTGTTATGAATGCCAGGTGCTAGTTTAGAGCTGCAGCCTGAATTTGGAGGAGGACTTCACATCCAGCCTCTTAGGCTTTCTCTGTCATAATTCAGTTATTTTCAGCTCCCCAGTGTTTGCTGTGTGCTGAAGATACACCTCTGTCTGTATTTATTGATCAGTCCCCACTCAATGCTAACAATACGAGTTATCATATTTTTCAGTTGCTCTTTCTGGTCCAGGACAACAAATTTAACTCCAGTGACCAGGTGCCTAAAATCAGCTATTGAGTCACAAAATCTAAGTTGCCTTTGTAACCCTGATCTCCTGAGCTTGCTCACTTTTGTTCATCACTAAGCATTGCAGCTGGGAGCAAAGAAAGCTTGCGAGCCTGTACTTAACAGGGACTGCTTTTAGTTAAAGTTCATTACATGCTGAAGTGATTTGTTTGAATGCCAGAGTATTAGCATCTTGCAGGATTACACTCTAATAGAAGTTTATTCTTTGCAATGCAATTTCTTATGCTTTGTTAGGTGATAGTATATAACCTACGTCCTCATAAAAAATGAATTTTCCTTGCAGAGATGACAGGTTTCATTCTAAATTGTATTAGCATTCTCTAGTTCAAGCCATCTGAATATGTTAAACCATTTTCCAAGCAATTCATCTACCTTCAGCTCTCTCACACCTGCTGTGCTGTTCAGTATGCCACATACAGAAAGCGTTTATCTGGGTTCCATGGAGAGGAAATAGAGGAGTTGCAGCACAGAAGGCAAGGCGAAAGGGTTGATTAATAATCTAAGGACAAACAACTCTGCTGTCCTGAGACCCTAATATTAGGCCTAAATATTGATATCAGGAAAGGGGAGAAGTTGTCAAGTAATGAAACATAAAAAATGTGGTATTGTGTTAATTTTATAAGTTTCATCAGTAAAAACTGATTTTTTCCTCTATCAAAATTAAGGCTAGTCTCACACAATTTATGACAGAAATTATTAGGAAAAAAGGCCAGTAAATATATTATTAGAGCCACTGCATTTACAATTCCTGGGAGGAAAGTATGGAATACTTTAGGAGGACCTGTAAAGGTCTCATCATCCCTGAAATTTTTTGTCTATTACTTAAAAAATGGATCCTCAAGTGAAGATATATGTTTCTATTAACTAAACAAAGGCTAACAGACTAGATCATAAGGGTCTTTTCCAACCTAAATGGTTAAATGACTCTATGGTTCTATGAGCATAATTCCATTGACCTTAGCAGAACTATATAACTTAACATTGCTAGAAAATATAGCCTGTAAATTCAGTTTTCTGTGTGTGTTCAGAAACAAATGAATGCTCCTGAATATGAATACCAAGTCATTTTCACTTGCTTTTAGTAAGAATGGAAAGGTGTTTGTCTTTACTAAGCTGAAACTTTCTTCTTAGATACCATTTTGATATCAGTCCATACGAGGATGTCTGGCCTGCCATTTTTGTGTACATGGTTCACCAGTCCTGTGGGACAGCCTGGTATGTAGTATATGATTTACTGCTTTAATTATGTTTTTTTTTCTGTGGTTTTTTTTTTTTTTATTTATAATTTTTGAGATAAATATTTTTTAATTCAAGATCTATTTTCTTTGACATTTATTTGCTATGTCTATTCCATACAGGGCTATAATAAGCAAGCTGAATTTCTTGTCCCACTTCTTGGTGTTCAGTTAACAAAATCTGGAACAGTCAGGCTAAAGAACTCATGTTATCATCCAAACAGTTCTCCTTCCAATATATAGGAATTTTGTTTGGTTTTGAGATGAGATTGCTTTTCAGACAGAAGGTGATAAAGACATTAAAGCCACTCTTTCCAAAAAGGAGAGAAGGTTCACAAGTACTAATTTTTCAAATATCGCTGAAATTAATAGAGTGTATGGTAAGAAAAAAGAAAGATTAGATCTTACCTTCCTAAATAAATCAGTTATTTGCATAGTTATGCATTAATTATGGAAGTTAATTATTTTCAAATTAAATACTTCATTTATTGTCCTTTCTCTGTGTCCATTATCATTACGAAGATCAGTAGTCTCTTGGCTAAGTATGTCCCATTACTGAAAGAAAGGAGCTACTCTAAATTATGGAAAAAAATCTTCAGATGGTCAATTGAAAGGAGAAATATCTCCTTACAAAAGGGAGCAACATTTGGGAAACATTTGCTGTTGTTTCATTTTATCTTACTAACTGGATGAATCTACATTGCCTCAAAGCAGACAGTCAAACTGGAGGGTCTTTCTGTCTTCCTCTATGCTGCAAAGTGGGTGACTGTTCTAAATACAGTTCTCTGCTGCTCAGTGTAGTTAGTTTGTTTCCATTCCTGACTGAACGGCTGCAGATGCAGGTTTGGGGTTCCGATTTTCAGCCAGATCCTGTTCTCTTCTCTATCTGACTCCCAAGGTGTAACTTTAATGTGAAAGAATTGGTATCTGCTTGATGTTTTTCAAATGAGTCTCAGCTTGCACATATAAGATTGAAATTTCACCTGATACTTCATCTATGCCTGAATTTCCTATCTGTAAACAAAAAGTATATAGCTTTCCTTTCAAAGGAATACTGGTAGATAAAGTCTAATTAAGACTGCAGAACTCTGGTACTATGTGTGGACTCTCTCAGAGGTGTTTTTGATGAGTACATAAGCCAAACATAACAATGACTTTATTACTGCTTTTTATTATTACCTTAGTGAAATCACTCTTGTTCCTAAATTCATTTTGCTTGTCTATATTAAAATCAAAAATATATCAGAAAATCTTTGAGGAAATAATCCCCTAAGTGGTATGGAATTGGAGCATTTACCTGATTAACTGGCTGTTACTTAACAAAATCTTCTTTGGTGAGAAGTGAATAAACAGTGACATGTGAATTTCTGTTCTGGATGGCCAAACTGGAGAAATCTAAAAGTACTGGACAAAGAAAATTCTCCTGTTTTCACAATTTCAACACAAAGTGTCTCTATTTAAATAGATTTTTTTCTTCTGTGTCTTTGCATAAAAACCCCTGAATTTTTTGTTTTGATTTCAAATCGTGTTGTCAAATTGTCCATTAGATGCAGAGTTTCACTATTATTCAAGTTGAAATGATTGAAAGAAATCACACTTCACATTTCTGGGAACAGGGAAGGTTATGCAGTTGTGTTGACTGTGCTGGGTAGCATGACTTACGTTCCTGAACTTAACAGATTGAACTGAGACCATTGTTAGGTATCTACACTCCTCTGTCCTTGCCAAACTTGAATGACTCTTCGTGTCATTCAATGAGTCATCCCCAGTGAGAGTCAATCCTAGCAACAAAAGTAAATCAAAGAACATCTTTTCTTCTCTACTGGTTATTTTTCCTGCTCCTATCTCCTATCTCTGACCAAATTGATTTCTTCTTAGCTTTGAACTTGAGAAGCTGTGCCGATTTACTATGTCTGTAAAGAAGAATTATCGCCGTGTGCCCTACCACAACTGGAAGCATGCAGTTACTGTTGCACATTGCATGTATGCCATACTACAGAACAACCAGGGGCTTTTCACTGATCTAGAGGTAGGTGAGATGATGCTATCAGTTGCATCAGTTGCTGCACCTCACCAGAGCTATCACCTGTTGTACAAGTACATTTTCTATGCTAGAGTTCTGTTGTCAGCTTGGGCAGAGCATATGTCAAGGTTCCCATAGAGGAATGGATATGAGTAGAGAGCTTGAGGAAGGAGAATCACACAGATTTATTCTAGTAATGTTTTTCAGGTCTGCCCTTGGAAAAGCAGTGGTAGATTTGCTGTAAGTCCGTGTCTAAGCTTTGAGACTCTCCCTGCCTGCTTACAACTACAGTCTTTAATAATTAAACTGTCAGATCTATTCCGAGAGAGGGAGTCATACTGGATCTTGAATCCTGTGAGGTCTGGGAGATCCTGAGTAGAAGGACAAGGGTTGCAGAGATGGTTGTCATATGTGATTAAAGAAGAAGAGTCAAACTAACTGGAAAAGATATAATAATAAAATGGAAGATTTAGAATGTTAATACACAGTATAAGGATCTGTTACTTATTTTCTTTCTGATTTATAATAGGTACAGCTGGGAGTGCTGTTACATGAAACTTCTGACTGGGAGAACCTCTTTTCAATTGTGTATACCTCTGCCAAATACCAGTCATTTGGGCCTTAATTTTCTAAGCTGTGTTAACTTTCTCAAGCTGATTAATTTGGGGAAATTTCAGTCAAAATTGTTTGGCTATTTTGAAGAAACATGCTAGTAGAAATCAAGGTTTTGTTGAGTGTATAAGACCGAAATGAAATTTGGTGATCTTTCCCTTGAAAAGGTCCAGTTTATCCTGCTGTTAAGTGGGGACTTAAAAATTGATACTGAAATATGAAAATGTGGTTTACCAGGCATATGCTGAAAGTTGGCAAACCTATACAGATTTGAAATAAAAATTAATCAATATTCCTTTAGCAACTAAATCTGTAGAGTGCAACCTCAGGGAATATTTAAATTTCTGATCACATTCAGTACTAATGAAGTAGTAAGTTCTATTGGAGATGTAAGGTAAGAAAGAAAGAGCACAAGGAACAGCTGTTAAGAGACTTGGAAGCAGTCTTTGTTCCCTTAAAGTCCAACCAGACTTCATCTGTTTGAGTGTCTTATCCCAGCCCGTATTCCTGCTTTTACATGCAATCTCCTTTCTTTATACTGGAGGACAATCTAACAAGAACACAAAAAACTGCTGAAGGAAGGTGGGGAACTAGAATAGGATGATCTTAGGTGAGGGTTGATGACACGAACCTGAGTAGACTTAGGGATGGGAAGAGAAGTATGAAACACTGTAAGGGAGACACAGGTCTGACAAATAAATTCAGCAGTTTGCAGTGGTCAAAGAATTTGTAACCAAGTAGGGACAATGAGTGCCAGGTTAAGAGCACTTTGATTAGGCATTGTATAATCCTGGAGTACTGAGACAAGAATGACTTCCTGAGACATGGAGACTGGGACAAACTGTTGCACAGCTTCAAGTGATAGAGGTGTGTGTTGTCTGCCTAAGGGTTCCACATCTGCTGAGGATCTGTGTGGCAACTGCATTGTCTGCTTTTTTAATATGCTTTTTAGAAATGCACTTCACTAGTTGCAGTATTGAAAAGACATCATTCAAAATAAAAGTGAACGTTTCAAAATCAGAAATAGTTACAGTTGCTGCAACCTTATTTCTGCACGTTGTATATTTATAATAATGTCTTTAGTTACGTCACTGTTTACTATTTTTCCACAGATGCATATCTCTTAGTGAAGTGGATGTTGTTGGATGTTGCTCACTTAATAGGTGGTCAATCAATATTTTTTTCTGCTTTATTTTATAGTCCTATCCTTGTTTACTGAACACTCATCAGAACCAACTGTAAAACACAGCTCTTAGGCCTATAAAGGCACTTCCGTGATATTCCATGCTGACAGTGACAGATTCACAAACGTTAATGAATTTGTTTTCAAAACACACCTGCTGTGTGAAAACCTTTTGCAAGACTTCATGTATTTTGTGGGTTGAAAAAGGGGCTTCGGGGACTCCATTTCTTTGGGATATTAAAGGTTAATTTTTTTTTAAGTATCAGTTGCTCGCTCTTTGTTTGCAATTGTCATTGTCCAGCAATTGTGGCTCAGATTAGTGACTTCCTAGGGAAAATTTCAACTAGGTGACTTGGTCAGCGTCTTTGAGGTGTATTGCAGAAGCAAGTCTAGCATCGACCTTCAGTGCAGCTACCTTCACCGGGAGATCATATGTATTAAATGTTTCTTCTCCCTAAATAATTACACTTTTCATTGCTTTAACAAACATGGTGAGGATTCAGTGGATGACCAGACTCAGTTTAAAATGCAGATTTCTTCTGATGAAGAGCCCATCCAGTAGTATGTAATCGTGCAACAATGCTTTTTAAATGCATTAAATATGAAAAGTTTGAATTACAGTTGGTCCAAGACTTTTAATTCAGGACATCCTCACTGTCATGTTTCTCACGATTTTAAGGATATTTTTCCATGTGCCTTTTGAAAGCAGTGTAAGCACAGTCCAACTTCTGCAGTATTTTGGGTAGAGAGTGACATCTAGGGGCAGAAAATACATCTTGCTTTTCATGCTCGTGTCAATTTTTATTTTTTTTTTTGTAGCGAAAAGGTCTTTTAGTTGCATGCCTGTGTCATGACCTGGATCACAGAGGTTACAGCAACAGCTATCTTCAGAAATTTGATCACCCCTTAGCTGCTCTCTATTCCACATCAACGATGGAACAGCATCACTTCTCACAGACTGTGTCCATCCTGCAGGTAGGATTATTGAAATTCTATCTTCTGTGCAGTAGAGTCCAGTGGTGGAAATAGGAGTCACGTCACTACCCAGTAGATTTTCTGAAGCATGCTTAATTTAATTTCTGGATTGTAGTATTCATTTAGAAGAGTGGAAGATTTATTACAGCAATCTGGGTTTTGCAATTAGCAACCCAAGCATTCAAAAATAATGCAAAACATAACTTTCTTAAAATCTTGAATTTATGAAAAAATATTGTGTGTTTGAAGGTCTTTGCGTATAGCCTTCCTTTGGAGATTTCAGCTTCTGAGTCAATGAGGCTTTTTCTTGTGACCATGTGGAATAGGAACTTTGGAAAATGAGTTTCTCACTTACTTAGATATACCATCATACTGTACTTCAACAGAGTTCTCAACAATCCTGATATTCTGAATAAAAACTCAAGTACTGAGTTTGTGTGAGGAGCTTGAAAACCTGCTGTAATAAATTCTATGAATGTTGAATGTGTGGCATGAAAGAGGAAATGTTAATTTTGCACGCATGAAATTATAGACTTGTTTCATTATATTTCATGTGCTTTTTTGTTATTCAGCAATTTGAAATAAAACAAAAACTGAGTAAGGTAATATTCTGTGAAAGAGAATTCCTAATATGAGGTCACGTGTCTGTTTAATTAAGACAAAACTACAAGAAAGCATGCAGACACTTTGGGGGAAATTCAGGTGTGCTACTGACACTTGGATATTTTGTCATGAGTGAAATCTTTTTTCATGCTCTGTTACAAGAGTGAGAACTCTCACCCATGAAACCATTGCCAGTCCATAATATACCTGGGCTCACTGATTTTAGTTTACTGTGCACACACTCAATGCACAACTTTACTATGCTACCATGCCACAACAACTACCTTGTTGACTTTTCTTGCTCCCTGGTCTTTCAGGGGGAAGATATTTATTTTCGTAAATACTTAATCACCTTTTAGGAAAAATATATATTCTCTATTGTATTCAGAAGCACATCTTGTGATTATGGTTTTAGGTATCATAGACATTTAATCACAGAATGGAAGCTTTATCTCTTAATGTTCCTTCATGTAGGAGGGGGTAAATGAGTCATTCAGTGGTGGTATGACATTAGATGTTTAGTGTTCATTCCTCATGTAAGTTTGTGCACAGTGAGCATGTTCCTCAGTCATTAACACTTCCCTGTGCAAACCATTTTGCATTTTTCTGGCAGAAATGTTGAAATCAATGAAAGTCCCATTTGTCAAGAAGGCAGGGAATGCTTTTGCTTCCGGGCAACCTCCTAGCCTTGCAGTCAGTGTGAGTGAGGAAAACAGGATAAGTGGTCATGGCTGGAGAGTGGATTCAAGACACCAGCTACTGAAGCACCCATGGGTGGTAATTAGCAGCAAAGGCAGATTAGAGCAGCTTTTTGGACTTGCTGTTTTTC
The DNA here is from genome assembly GCA_013399695.1 of Formicarius rufipectus. Taxonomy (NCBI): domain Eukaryota; kingdom Metazoa; phylum Chordata; class Aves; order Passeriformes; family Formicariidae; genus Formicarius; species Formicarius rufipectus. The sequence continues at coordinate 2,687,149 of VXAU01000081.1, read as the reverse complement.
ATTTGAATCAAAAAACCTTGATGAATTCCTGGATTGTTGGAAAAAAAGTCAACCAACCCACCGAAGTCTTTAGGGTTTATCTGAATGAGTTTTGATTTTACACTAGTAACCTGAAGTACTTTTAACTGCTTGAAACATTAGAACTGCTTTGTTCATCCACCTGCAGTTCTAGTGTACACCATTTTTAGGAATACAGAGAATTCTATTCACTAGCTTTAGCTCAGCAGGGAGAGAACAGAATCTTAGGAGTTGTCCTTTGTAGGTACTATTCAAAAGCCTAAGTGACAGGCTCACAACTGGCAGCTTCTGTCCGTACCTAACAGAATCAGTTCTTTTCTAGTAATATGAAGAGAAGCTGTCAGAGTGCAGCTTCTAAAGCCTCAGAGTAGAATCTAGACTAATTTAACTATTAGGACAAGTTAGGACAAATCCTGTTCTCGTGGATTAGATCAGCAATGCTAGGGAGTAAAGGGTCCCAAAAACCATAAATCATGAAAACTAGTAGTAGACATTTCTTGCTCCAGAAGTGTTGATGGTGGGTTAAAATATTTTGAACCCCTTTTGGTTTGGTTTATTTTTTAAAACATTTTGTTCTATGATTTAGGAATCTGTCAAAAGAGCATTGGGACATAGATGGATTGTATTTTCTATTCATTATTCACAATAAATCTACTTGTCTAAGAAAAAATATTGGAAAAATGATGTTTACGTTCTGGATGGTGAGAGAAACCAAGCCTGTTTGTACCACAGAGGATTTATTTTGAGCAAATTATGTCAATGCTTGACGAAAGTCAGGGAGACTTTTTATGAGCTTCAGTCTAAATGCCAATTAAATGTCAAAACACATCTTCATTTGGTATATTTTAATAATATTTTCTATTTCTGAATGTGCACACCTTGACATGGCTGGCTCAATTTTTCTTATTTTTCTCTGCTTCCTCACAGTAGGAAGACTTTTGACAAGTTTTTTTCCAAATCTTGGAGACAACAAATAGTGTTGACTTTTCAAAATGTGGTACAGCATCATGAGCAATCATAGTGTATGGATATTGTCTGTTAAATGGTCAATAATATGCAGTGGAAATTAAAAAGGGATGTCAATGGTGTGTTGCCAGAGCCTCTTTAGTGGAAACCACTGTCTTTAGTTTATAAGTGAGTCAACTCAAGGTTGAACCCTAAATGTTCATATACTTTTAAATTATTAACTTTATTTCTATAGAGAAAACTGTCATTAAATGCAACAATTTCAGGCACATTTCATTTGAAAGAGTAGGAAAAGAAAATTATTTTGTACTTGGTTTACTCATATGTTAAGTAGTATCAAAATTGTGCTTAAAATTGAATCAGGCACTCAGTTTACCAACTTGACCATACAGTACTCTGAACTAGGATTGAATCACAAGTTTCCATGCAAACACTGTCTAGACATGCTGTGTCTGTAGTGCTTATAAATCAGAAAAAAAAAAATAGCATTTTTCTCTAATAATACCTTTAGGTTTCAGAAGGAGCAGTCCCAAAAGCCAGTTGGTGGTTTAGTAATAGTTTTTTTTCATGAGAATATTTAAAAAGGAAATATAAAAATGGGAATTTCAGGCTGTCAACATTTGAATTTGCAACAAAGCTTGTCATTGGCCTGTAAAACTGTTATGACCTGTCTGGTGAAGTAAAGACTGAAATCATCTCAGAATTAGAGCTTGTGCTTTTTATTGGTTTTTTACTTTTTCATAGCTGGAAGGGCACAATGTCTTCTCCAATCTGAGCTCCAGTGAATATGAGCAAGTACTTGAGATCATCCGGAAAGCCATCATTGCCACAGACCTTGCCCTGTATTTTGGAAATAGAAAACAACTTGAAGAGCTGCATCAGACTGGAGCATTAAACCTTAAGAACCAAGCACACAGGTAAATCAGAAAAACAGTAGGAGATCCTTGTGGCATTAATCTAGAAAGAGAAAGCTTATTAAAAAAATTAATCAAAGAACAGCAATTTTCTTACATATATGATTTCTAAGACCAGCAGTGTGTAAAATTCCAAATAGGTAACAGTAATTTCCATTGCTTTATGTTTGCATTGTCCCTGTGTTTGGGTGTCATCTGCACAGTTCAGTGACAGGTCACCTGCAGAAGAAAGTTTAGTGCATGGGCAGTTAGGTGGTGGGGAAAAAAAGCCTACTAGAGTAATTACTTTGTTTTATTTTTATGTCAATATTTTTATTATTTTGTCAACATGCTTTTTAGGGGAAAATTGTGGTCAGATCTCAACCTTTGTGAGTTAGGATAGCTCTAAGATTTAAAAAACATAAAAGTGTATATATTCATATTTATAAATATGTGACCCTGTCCACAAAAGCAAGTACATCACAGTGCACCCTGAATGAGAGATGTGTCTCCTATCAGGCCTTATTAAAGCACTTATGCAGCTCTTCAGAGCTTCTTCATTGGAAAGTGGATCCTATCATTAATCTAATGCATGGAAAAATTAGGAAGGCAGTATGGTAAAATATTGACTCATCAATTTTGGGTCACTCAATATTGAGTTTTCTTCTCAAAATTAATTTCTGTTCTTAGCTCTTCTTCCTGAGAAGTCTGACAGGCTTTTGATAGTAGTTTTGAATAAATCTTTATTACACTATAGGAAAGGTAGCTTTTAAAAAGCTTATTTCCCAGTATGGAACTGGAACTTGCAGACTTTAATAAACCTCAACATCTTAAAAACACAAAGATACAGCAGCTCCTGAAAATCTTAGAATGAAATTTACCAGAAACCTGATTATATTTAAGGTTTACAAAATTTAAATAGGATAACAACTGTTTAGTGTATGATTGGATATTCTGTTTATATTTTTCTAAATCTTACCTGACCTCAGAGCATTTTCAGTGCAAAGCCACATGATAGGCATCAGTTTGTAATGTGGCTAAAAAATCTAAGACTTGCAGTTCACACTGTAAATGCAATGGAATGCTAAATTTGACCCTTATGTGGCTGATGAATCCTCTATCTTAACTCGGGTGAATTGCAGTTTGTCATTTATCTGTTGTTGATATTGTGTATTTGTGTATTTCCCCTGATATATTTGTTTGTACAATATTAGTCAGTTTTAATGTACTAGAAACCTGATTATGTAAGATTCTGTGTGTGTGTGTGTGTCTTATTCTAATTATTATTATAATTCTACTGATGGCATTCAGTTACTCTCTGAACAAATTTGTCAGTGTATAGATCAGAGTTACACAACAGGATTCTTGTTCTGTCAGGGTTCATATTCATTCCAGCAATTCAATGACAGAGTGCCTTGAGACAGAACTTTCACATGGAGAATATTTTCCTCTCTAAAGAACAGAAAGAAATGCAGCAACAGGATATGCCATCTTTCTTTTTATATACTTATACTGTATTTTCAGAAAATTAGAGAGGGCCATGTGAGTATTTTAACAGGCAGGCATTCTGTGTACTTGTCTGTGTACATGATTGTGTAGAGGATGGTCAATGAACTATCGTTGCAAACAATGGAGGGAATACAACAGGGAATATAGTTTGCAATTTGTGCAATGCCTTGCCAATGAATCATAAACAAGTGAGGAAGAAACAAGCTAAGTGGGAGAAAATTCGTAGTATATATACATTACTCGTGATTCAACTGAGGAAGGGCAAATAAAAATTATGCAGAGCGATCATTAATTCTTTACCAAACTTACAATTCAATGTTATTTCATTTTAGAGACAGAGTGATTGGCCTGATGATGACAGCTTGTGATTTGTGTTCTGTAACAAAATTGTGGCCAGTTACCAGACTGACGGCCAATGACATATATGCGGAATTCTGGGCTGAGGTATGTGTGTTTCTTTTCTCTACTCACTTATAAATAGAAGCATCCAGGAAGGAAAAAAAACAACCATAAGTATTTTTCAATCTATAATTTGGTGTGCTTGTTTTAAAGAGTGCTTGCTGCTGCATGCGTGTGTTTGTTGTTTACTCTGAAGCTATTTAAAGAGCTGAATCAGCTCTCTAATTTTCAGGCAGTATTTTTTCTGTCTGTTAAAGAAAATGTAGAAGGTATTGTCCTAACATAAAGTGACCAAGCAACAGAACATAGAAGAAAGTCTGGAAGATGTTTTGAATTTCTAGCTGCAGTTTTATGAAGGGTATATTTGTATTTTAGAAATGCGAAATATGAAATCAGCTTCCAGGTCAGCTGCCTGGAAACATTCTTATAAAGCTGTAGTTTGAGTCCAGGAAATGCCAAAACAAATATGACAAACCTGAAAATTTTTCAGATCTGACCATATGAATCTTCTTTGTGAGTTAGCTCAACAACTGCATATCAGAGAGAGCTGAATTTTTAATACACTGAAATTTACTCCATAGATAAGATATACTGTGAATTGAAACAAAGCATTGAGCTGTACTAATGTAATCATGTTCATAAATAAAGACACAATATCTCACATGTCTTATGCCGAGGACTAATGTTCTAATTGTTTAATTTTTAAAGTGAAAGTGACTACTTTAGAGATAAGAAATAAATTCTGAGATGTGTTACATAGAGCTGAGTTACCTAATTTTAGAAAAAAAGTTGTATTTCAGAACTACTATTGCATGTGCATATGATAAAGTATTGGTCTCTTCTGTTTTGTGTCTTGTGGAAGTTTGCAGTATTCAGTGGGCTTATTTTTGTCTTACACAGGCATAAAATAGAAATCAGGCCCATGGAGTTGATGTAGCATGCATATAGAGTGGAGATTATTATCCTGCCTGTTGCATGTTTGTTACGAAATTCCAGATGTGCATGGCTTGTGGGTGTCTTTAGTATTCATATGTTCTCATTCTAATTATAAACAGCTCAGACTACAACAAATATTTTAAAAATGCTGACTGCATAAGCTTGAAGATCTAGTTCAGTATTCACTTTCTGAAATGCCTACTGTAAAGAGAGTGTCCATATGAGTGATATAATGGAGGTATAATGTTGTCGAGCCTCAGTGATTACATATTTTTTTGCTTACAAGTAAAAAGACTTTTCATTGCAAATCTCATGAACTCATTAGAGAAGGAAGAATCAAACTGATGTTTCCTACTCAACAATAGTAAAGATGGAATTATGTACATAATTGAGCCTGTCCAGACATTAACTTTTTTGGTAGTCCAAGGATGAGTTAAGGTGGATCTTGATATGTTGCTATTTCATGAAGCAAATGTATATTAGAATTTATTGACAGAAATTGACTTCTGTAATTGGTATTTTACTGAATCTTCTCTTAAGAGGAGGTTAGTTGAGACACAGCAGAAATTGGATAAATTTCTGGTGGTCCAGAAATGTGGTCCAGTGGGATGGCTGCAGATCCAGCCACAGGTATAGGAAAGATTTGATTGTGTTTCACTGCATAAATTGTAATTTAATTGGGACAAAGGTTATCTCTAGAAAAGTATATTTAACTGGATTAAATGGTTATGTTACTTAAGTTACAAGTAGGATAGAATATTACAGTTCTAAGAGTAGGATAGACTACTCTTTGTAATTACTACCTGAGATCATAATCTTAATATGTTGAATGATGTAATCAATGTTTTTACAGTATTGCTTCTTTGTGTAATCATTAACTAAAACAGTAACTCTAGAAGAGTTTGCAGCAATTTTGTGGTACGTCGCACTGATCTTTTTTTCATTGAATGAAACCCAGTATAGCTGGTGTCTTCAGCTACGTTCTGCCTCAATATCACTCAGCATGAAACTTTCCCAGAGTGATACAATTCTAGCAAAATAATATGTCTCCCATCAATTATATAGGATTACAAACTTGTATAAGTATGTCTGCTGTGGGGCTTTTTTGTGATATGTGACACATGAGGCACCTGTTAAATCCTTTCAGAAGTATTTTTTGAAGAGACTTATAAGCCACTTAGTATAGCTGTACTGCAAGTATGATACAAACTTTTTGGGTTAAAATTTAACTTTAACTTTCTCATCATGATCATAACTATGAGAATAAAAACTATATTTTTTATAACAGTGTATTGTATATGTGTTCTCATACTGAACATAAGAAAAAACTTATGTTTCTAGTACATGTGTTCATCTAAACATAATACTTTTTCACTGTGAGGGTCATTAACCAGTGCCACAGGCTTCCCAGAGAGATTGTGGAGTCTCCATCATTGGAGATACTTAAAAACTGACTGGACACAGTTCTGGATCACTTGCTGTAGCTGGTCCTGTGGGATGGATTGGATGATCCCAAACCAAACCATTCTGTGATACATTTTTATTTTATGGTGAAACAATGAACATAAACATGAGACTTTTTCAGTTTTGGTATAATCAGTTGGAGACTGGACAGTTTCCTCAAAGTTCTGAATTCAAGTGTTTCTCAGGCAGTTCATCAAATTACTTAAGATCATATGATGCTGTATGGTTTAGAATAAAAGTGCTTATCACTGAGACTGTGGTAGCCACAGACAGTCTTGAGTCACTCAGTTGCAGTACTTCAACCAAATGTAAAAAAATTAAGTATTATTTACTGGGTGCAAATGAATTCAATATTTGCTTATAGTTCCTAAATAACAATACACTGATTTTTCCATGCTTGGAATTTATTTTTTTTTTTCCCCCCTCAGCTGCAGAAGGAGGCCTTTCCTTTTGTTTCTTTCAACAGTAAAATGTCTAACAGAGAATACATTCCATGATTTGAGATTCTCTTAACTACCTGTCCCTGGTGAAAGAAATAGGTGATACCAGAAAATAAGACAGACATCAATTTAAAAATAGCTTCCTGATTACAACTCTTACTGGTTAATTGAACAGCATCATACTTAATAAATGATGTTGAGGCCAAAATATGAAATGGGAATTGACTTTCAGAATCCCTCATTTTTTTCTAGACTTGAGATACTTTCAACAGTCAAACAGAAAGAAATTTATTATAGTGCAAACTTCTCATTGAGTAAAGGTGCCAAAATCCTTCCCTGGAAAGGTATGTTGGCACTTGAAATGTGGCTTTGTAAAATCTTATAAGAAATTTGTAATAAGTTGTGTTCTGGTGATTCCTTCACTATCTGTAGCAGAAAGATAGAACACAGACTTATAGAATGTCTCTGTCTCTCAGATAGCTAAACCTCTGCAAACTGAATCTCACATTAAAGGATACAGATAAGAAAATATTGTATGAGGAGTTATCCTGCATAAACATTCTCCTTAGCTGAAGTGTATTGGATCTGAATGGGTTGGAGTTAACGTTCTTCATAGCAGCCCTCATTGTGCTGGTGTTAGTTCTGTTGGACATAGGGGAAGCCTCTGGCATCTTCTTACTGAAGTCACCCCTCTAGCCCTCCTCAACTACCAAAATCTTGCCATTCAAACCCAGCGTTTTCAAGGCCCAATGCAGTGCTCAGAAATGTATGGGTGAAATATAAGGAGAGACTTTTCTCTTGTACATTACATGTATCTGGCCTTTGGATACAATGCATCTTTCACTGTATTCCTCCCACAAATGTAGAGAGTGTATTTAAAGAAAACAAGGCTGTTTCACAGGCAGCTTCTTCAAAGCAGGATGGTGAAAAAAACTAAATTGTTGACAAAGAGGGCATATTGTAAATTCATTTGGTTTACTCAGCTTTTCCTTGCATTTGTGGGTTGTGTTCTACTGGTCATTCTATTATGGTGCTTTAAAGAGGTAAATGTGTTGAAAAATGAGACTATGAATAGAACAGAATAGAATGATTTCTTTTGTTTTATTCTTCCAGTAGCTTTACGTTATGGAGACATACTTGGAAAGGAGGAAATTATGTGTATGTTGACTTAAAAACTTTAATTTTCAGTGTCTGTGTTTTACATTATCATTTAGGTGACTGTGTAAAATGAGCCTCTCCTTAGACATTTTTCTGAGATTGCCTCAGAGCCATACCACACATTATTTTAAATTCAGGATTTTTAGATTGACCAAGAATAGAAGATGAAAAACCATTTGGGTCTCACTAGTCTTAATTTTTGTTTTCTTAATCTTTCTCTTGGTTTTTCTCCAGGGTGATGAAATGAAGAAAACGGGTATTCAGCCTATTCCCATGATGGACAGAGACAAGAAAGATGAAGTCCCTCAGGGTCAGGTAGGAACTTTTTCAGTAAAATGGTACATGTTATAGAATGTATGTATAGATATGGTTATAGTATAGTGTTAATATAGCATATATGGGAAAAACAACTCATGTAAGGTCTCTTGAGTTTGGCATCTTCCTATTGCGATGCCTGCACTGAGGATTTGTTCTCAATTCAGCAAGGATCCATTCACCTTCCTTTTTGCCTCTCCTTTGGGAACCTGTGAAGAAAACAGAAATGACAAAACTATGCAGTGACCCAAAAGCCCTTTTAATAAGTACATCAAGCCAGCCTGAGTAAAGGAGGGATCGGAAAAGACCGGAAAAGAATAGTTCATGTATTTGGGCCATTCAAAGCTCGTCCCAGAAACACAATTTGAATGTTGAAAATAAAAGTTTACTTTTGCACAGCAAGGATTAAAATATTAAGGATATTTTCTTATTTCAGTCAGAACATTAAGAATCCAGCTCTTAAAACTCAAAATATGTGCAGGATGCACAGATGAATAGACAGATAATTTATTTCAGAAACAGAATCTGATTTTCTCCTTCCTCTTGCTTATGTATCTTTGGGATATACATACAATGCTGTTTCTTCAGTGAGCTAACTCTAGGCTTTCAGTTTAGTTAGGGTGACATAAGAATCAGTCTGAAATATTTTATTCAGACAATCTAAATGTTTTACAAATTTGTGAATTTGGTATGGTCAGAAATGGAAACTCTTGCAAAGAAATATTTTTAATTACCTTGTCTTTTTTCAAAACCTAAATCCATTGAGCCTTTTAGTGTTTCTCCTCATTGATTGATGTGCATTTTACTCAAAAGCTTCCAGGACCTTAAAGCACACATTTTGTTCTAAATATTAGGTTTCCAAAGAGAGAGTTGTTAAGAATATATTGCACATGAAGTTAGTTTGGTGGAAATCTATTAGGTTTTGCAAGGGCAACACACTTCTCATTGAGCTAGAGGCTGTAGAGTGTGACCATATTTTAATTTTAACAATGTCCTATTTCAATTTTTAATAGCTGTTTGATAATCTGCTTTTTCCAGTGGTTTAAAATCGTCCCCCTCAAAACCTAGCAANCCCCCCCAAAAACTAGCAAAAAAAAAAAATGTAAAAAAAAAAAAAAATGTAAAAAAAAAAAAAAAAAAGGGAAGAAAACTGCAGTATGAAAAATAGTGTGGACCAGTACATACCCCAGCTGCGTGCAGCCTTTTCTTCTCACCAACTTCAGTTTCTTTATGTTGGTTACATTGTACATACTTCAGCTCAGACTGTTTGGTTCACATATCAGAAAATGTATCTTCTTTTTATGTAGTAATAAGTACAGAGAGGATTTACTTACATAGTATGGAAGGAATCTTTGTATTGATGAAGATGAAGACAAGAGTTGCTCTTCAATTCTTGAGTAAGGGGCCATGTTTGGACTATTAAAAAGAGACATTATCAAATGCTGTGGTCACAGCACAATATATAGTATTTCGTTAAAAGGCATTTAAAAATTCTACTCAAAGAAAGGTATCATAGTGCAACACTGTAACTATCATAAGTCTTGGATAAGTGAGTGTTGTTATAATGAATCTGAATGTAATGTGTCATCCTTGCTATTATATAAGTAGCATTTTTTAAGAATTCCTTTCTATCATGACAATTCAGTTGTGTCATTGTAGCTGTCTTAGGCCCCTAAGCCTGTATGAATCAGATATCATTTAAAAGGTGCTAATTTGGTGTTCTTTAAATAAGATAATGGCAAAACATATCACGGAACTGCATACATGAGAAGACACTGCAAACCAATTATTGATCAGAGTGTGTGCCTTTTAGAAACTTTCCAAGTGTGCAAAGCATTGAGCATCTTAAGTAAATTGAGCTATGCAATGCATACCCTGGAAAACATCAGAACAATCAAGAATCTGACTGCATTCTGACAATGCTGCACAACCTTCCTTTTAAAAAAAATAAATTCATCACGTGAATAATGTTTGCAGAATTGTCTCTGCCATCTCCACCCACTTTCCAGCACTAGTGACATCAAACATCTAGATGGATCCTGAGCAAATAAAATGAATCAATTGAATAATAAAAGGTTCTGTGGAAAACTCTACCTGAAGCAGAAATGCCAGTCATGAAAGAAAGGCATGTAAGCAACTTGTTATTACCAAGTATTTCACTGTTTCTGCTTATTTTAAAGTATTTGGATAAGAAGAAGAGGTGCAGCAGTGTAAATAACTAATATAATTAGCAATTAAGTAGATAGTCAACAGCTTTGAGCAAACTGGCTGTTAGATTCCAGTGTTGTAGCTTGACAACATTTAAATTTTTTTTTCTTTTTTTTGTTCTTATTTTTCACAGATTGGGTTCTACAATGCTGTAGCCATCCCATGTTACACCACACTTGCACAGATATTTCCTCCAACTGGGCCACTACTCCGAGCATGCAGGTGAGTAAATGTGCATAGCATATAGCTTGATCAGAGAAAGAGCAAGACTGTTTTGCAAGTTTGTCAGGAAATACAGACTTTTAATTTTAGAATTTGCATGCAGATAAACAGAGATACACATCTCACATTAATCTATGCAGAAACCCAGAGGCAATAACTGATGTCTGGGACTATCCAGTGCAGATCTACAGACACAGCTGATTAAAATGTGTTGGATGCCAAAAGCATTTAGAGAGAAACAGCTCAGTGTTCATGCATTGCCATCTAGGCTGGTTAAGTGCAATTTCCCTAAGTGTCCTTTTTATTTCAATGTGATTCTCACAACAAAAATTGCCTAGAGTTCTGTTTCATTTTAAAAAAATGTGGGTTTAGCATGTGAGTTTGTGTCATGTCAGATATTTTTTATTGAAAAGCAGAAAAGGAAATATTCGTAAATTATTCAGCAATTGGCAGCATAAGAGTAGTAACACTGTTATGAGAGAGACTCTTATGTAGCTTGGGTTATTCTGGAAGACAGGCAGGAGTGCTTTAATCTATTGCCTTCTTCTACCCTAGATTGATAGGGGATTGCTTTGTAGATAGTTCTGTCCAATAATTATATGATGAGCCTTAGCAATCTTTCCTGACAAAACTTCTCTTGAAACCAGTGTATACTTCATGAAACTCCAACTTCCAATTTCACATTGGTCAGTATTTTCTAAGGAAAAACAGTTCGTTCATAAAGCCAGCAATCTTTAGTCATATCCAGTGGGAAAAGAGGCCTATTTTTCTATGCTGTTGCTAGTATCTTCCTCATTTTTTTTTCTGTCATGATCCTTAAATTCAAGCGTAGATGAAACGTTTTCTTTATTCTGTGTGTCAGAGCTCTGTCACTTTCCTGATCTTGTGGACTAAATTATTTGTGTTAAGTAACAAACAAATGCCTTGAAATTTAATGTAATAGTTAGCAAAGTCTTTTCATTCACACCCAAACAGTCTTTCATGTAGCTATGAGAAGAAGATGTAAATCTGTATCAGTGGTACAGAGGACTGTCCTATGAAAACCAGTGATTATCTAGGAGACATCTTTAATAGTTGTCTGTCTCTTCTGGGCATGACTATGCAGCCCTTAGATGGATAAGGAAGGAATTTTCAGGAGGATTAGACAGTAGCAATTAAGGGAAGCTCTTTCGTTATGAAAGAGCTGAAAGATGATTTTGAGATCTTAGTAGAGAGAGACTAATCTGACATAATGTATTTAGTTTGTCCAAGAGTATCATAGAATTGCAGAATGGTTTGGGTTGGAAGAGACCTTAACCATCAATACCCTCACCATGGTCATGGACACCTTCCACTAGACCAAGGCTCAAAACCCCATCCAACCTGTCCTTGAACACTTCCAGGGATGACGCATCCACAAATTCTCACTGCCTCCATAGCATGTTTTCTGTTTAAGCAAAATTCATTAATTTAGCAGGTAAAGAATACTTGGCATCTAAATGGTCAAAAAAGAACATTTGGGTATACCTTTATTCCCCAAATCATTATCTATATGCTTTTAACACGCAAATGTCTTGCAGAGTCTGTATGGTTAATTAAGTAACCTTAACACTGTATATGAGGAAAGTTCTCTTACCAGCACAATCAAATGAGATATCTTAAAAATGGATTTGTATTTACTGTAGAACTATTTGCATAGTCAGTACCTATGGATTGAAGTTAGTGTAGTTATTCAGCTTAATGGAACCCAAGGCTTAGAGAAGCTAGGTTGAGTGCTTAAGATTGCATAGCATCTTTTCCAGGAACAGTGTTCTTGGAAGACACAGATCTTTTGAGTTTTGGCCACAAGTACATTCAAATGAGGCTTATTTGCAAAAGTGGCCTGTATTACTTGATGGTCCACCTTTTAGTACTCAGATGAGGAGACTTAAAGGTGAATTGTGAATATCAAACACCCACATAAGTATGAAAGATAGATGAAAGAGTCTTCATAATTCTGAAGATCAAGCATGACCATCTTTTCAGGAGTGGGTTTCTCTGTAGAAAGTGTGATGTCTGAAGTAAAAGTAATCAGACTCCTGGCAGAGATGATACATACTTTTTCTATTGTAGAAATTATGTTTATTGTTTGTGATTCAGATTGTAATACTGATACTTCTGAAAGCTATGCTGACACAGTCTCCACACTGGGCAGAGTTCTGTACAAACAGCTGCCTGTCTTGCTAGTGTCTATTCTTTAATTGAGATTGTGTTGATGCAGAACTGGAGCATAGATAATGAGGATGAAGTTTAGGATCTCTATAAGACTAACAAGCTTCCTGAAAATCCACACCCTGGCATAAATTTTCTGAAGAGGAGTTTGATAGTTTTACCTTACCCTTGAAATTACCCTCTGCTTTGTCTTTGAAGAGAATGAAAAAGAAGTTTGAGAGTTCAGACTTGGAGATGCAAAGCAGGAGATCAGAACACAGATCTAACTTCAGCTCACCGATCAGAAAAACTGGATGTTATTGACAGATTTAGAACACTTCGGAGTGTTTCAAACAGCTGATTTTTCACTACACTTTTTTCTCTTTTATTTTTGATGGGTAACTATTATTCAGTGTGATAAGAGAAATACAGCCTTACTCCTCTTTGGTACTTCTCAGTTGCTGACTGAAAAATTTATGATACCACTCCTTCACCAGCACTGCTTCTTCTTGGAACACAAAATTTAAGCCACTGCATACTACTGCAGACACCAACTGCAAATAATAGCATTAAAAGCAGCATGTCAACATCCAGGTGTTTATTCTGAGTGCCTCTGAGCATTTATTCCAGACACCAGAAGCCAGGGCTTCATTGGGAGCTCAAAGACACAAAAAAAAAATTCCACATTTTTAAATGCTCTCTTGTCATTCTGTGTAGATCAAAACTACTAATAGTTTTGATAGTTTTAATAGTACTAATAGTCTCTCAATTCTTACTGAAATTTATAGAAATTAAAAATATTTTGGCTAAAATTCTCATTACTTTTTCAGTTTCAGGAAAGAGACCTAGAAATAGCAATGGTGCACTGTTTCTGATCCTTAGTGCCCAATTTTATTAGCTGAGCTTCAATGCCATATTAATGCTGGCTTCCTGACTTCCAGCTGGCCTGGAGCACTGGCAGGGCAGGTTTCTGTGTGCCTACAGAAAATCATGTAGGTGTTCACCCTAGAGGCCACCAGCTTTCTTTGGTAGACTCCATCACATCCTGCCTTCCACCATCCCCAGACAATGCAACTTTTTCTCTTTTCCCTGTACACTATGCTTTCAGCTCATTATTTCCTGTTTTAGCAAATGTTTTGGCAAAACTGTGACATGAAAATCAGAAGAGCTCTGCCATATAAATTCCTTTGTAATATCATAGTATGACACATATCATGCAAGACATTTTAGTACTGTTGCCATCCTGTTTGTTTAGTGAAGGCATCTAAGAACTGTTGTTTTAGTAACTATGTACCTGACAGTATGAAATTGAAGCAGATGGGTTTGCTCTTTTCTCTGTGTGTTTGAAGACTGAATGCTGAGATTTAGCCATAATTTGCAAGTATGATTAATTACTGAATATCATCAACATAGACTTCCCAGTCACTGGAGTAGCTCTGCTGTACAAAAAGTAAGATACGGATCTGTATCCCCTTCAGATTGTTAGAACATTATCAGCTTAATTTCTCATAATTTTATGTGTTATGAACCAGAATTTGAACTTGGGCGTTGACTAGCCTGAGACACTAAAAGAAATTTTGGGTTTGAGGAAGGAGTACCCTTTAAATGTAGTAGGTTGATATTATGATCACCACATTGGTAATTGAAAATTAGTACTGTGATGTTGGGGTGCAACATTTTATATGGTGTCAGGTAGCTTCACAAAGCTTAATGTGCTTCTGTGGTTTCCAGTGAGGGTAGCTTCCTGGCAAAAGTCTGATCTCTCTGCTGGTTTTGAAAAGGGTTGAAGCATGCTGTAGTAAAATTCCTGAAGTCTAAAATGTGGAAGTCTGCTTGTATCTCTGCAGATAGGTCTCTCCTGGGTCACAGCTGGGTCTTCCTGCAGCCATGAGGGCTGTGAATTTATATTGGGAGCAGGTGGTAGCCTCCAGTGATAAAAGCTTGATGACATGCAAATACTAATATACAACACAAATATAAATCTGAAAGTATAGTACAGCAGACAGTATTGTTAGGAAGACACAAATCCCAGTAAACTTACAAACAGTGCTTTACCTTTGATTTTTTTTGCATCTCCAGGGACAATCTCAACCAATGGGAGAAAGTAACAAGAGGTGAGGAAGCCTCTATATGGATTTCCTCCCAGTCCCTTGCTCCTGGGACCTCAGATTCTCTTCCTGTGAAGATCGATGACTGAACAGCAGCAACAGATTGCTTTAACCTGAAAAGCACCCCTTCATGTTTTGGGGATTGTTTTTTTGGATGAAGTTTGGTTTGGGTTTTTTTTTTGTTTGTTTGTTTGTTTGGTTTTGTTTTTTTTTTTCATTTTTATTTGGAAAAAAAAAAGGAAAAGGAAAAGCTACAAAATGCTAACTAAGAAGTATACCTGTCTAGGAAGGTAACACCCATGGAGTTACCTCAGCTAAATGACTCTGGCAGCCAATCTCCTGACATACACCAGTGACGCAAAGTAAAGAGGGAAAATGACAACACAGATGTTTTGGAGTCAACTGTCAAAAGAGAACTTATGACTTGTGAATATAAAAGACTGGCCTTATCTCATGGGCTACATTGCTGAGGCCTTAATTTAAAACTGATGGGGGGTGGGAGGAGGGGGGGAATCTTAGGGGGTACTTCTAAATTGTATCTTTATAGTAAGGGTTTCATGGTACTTTTATTATACCGTACTGTGGCTGGCTTTAACACCAGTGTCACTTGGGAGTTCTTGGCTATAAATAGAACAATATACCCATTGCTATTGTGAATGTTTATGTGTGATCTACTTGTAATCAGTTTGAAGTCCAGCAGAATCCTTGGAGACTATAATTTATGCTTAGGTTACAGTGAATTCTCTTGCTGCAAACTAAAGGAAAACCAACATTCAGGTTGAAGTTTTAAAGTACTTCATTAAGCATCATGATGCAAATTGTGTGTCACTCACAAGGGAAATGTTGATAGAATTAGCGATGGTGCTTTGTTATTCAGGATGATTTATGAACCTAGAGAACTCCTCCCTTAAAACACTGGAAGTACTGGATAATTATCTCCAATATGAGAGGGAGTTTCAGGTTGGAGTTTTTGTATCCATAGTGACAGAAGCATCAAATTAAAATTTAAATGTGACAGCAAAGATTTCATTGCCTAGCTCACAGTTTAGTAAAGTCATCATTTTTATTTCTACCTGCTGAGTTGTATTTTAAAAGGCATTAGAGACATACCTGAAGTATGCTATCTGCTGGTAACAAAAACCTTGTCAGAAAAGTCAGGTTTGATAAGAGGGACTGTGGTACCATCACAATAAATTAAAGATGTGTTTGTATTGACTAGCTTTTGTGTTGCACAGTAACACTGCATGTCTTCTACTGCTTTTTTCCCCCCATCCCAAGATGAGTGAAATTAGGAAACTTCTCCATGTCTGTTTGCTTTTTCCCCTAGTTCAGCAAAAATCCTGGGTTTAGAACTGCCTTTCTTAGTGAAAGAATAGCTGACTGAAGAAAAGTACTCTAAAACATGTGTTTACAGTTCTGTGCTGACTTAGGCTTCAGCCTTACAAACTTAGGCACAGACTTTAAGACCTTATATTTAATACCACTCTTTTAAATTTACTGCAATTGTACAGAGTATGTTTCAACAACACTTAATTTGCCTTTGTCTTAATCTTAAAAATAGTGAGAAAAAAGTCTTTATAATGATCCACACAGTAGGTGAAAACATGGTCTTTGCATACCTTTCACATACAGCCTAGGCTACATTATACGCTTTTTCACAGGTAATACACACTTGTAGTGGCTCCATGATAACATGGCCATTGTGTAACTGCAAAAAGTACTAGTAGTGATTTAAAGACAGAACACAGGTTTTCTTTTTCTATCTCATATCTTTTGGGCTCTATTGCTCTAATAGGAATGTGATCTTATGGGTTTTGTGTGAACAACTTGGACTCTTGAGTTTTGCCTTCTGTTATGGTCGAGCACATGTCAGTATCTGTATATGTGTACAGTATGTGATCCATAATCGCAGTGTATAAACGCATGTAAGCCTTTGCTGTACATAGAGATCCCACAGGTTGAGAATTCCATACGAAGTTATCATATTTGTATGATGCAGGTTACCTAGCAACAGTCCCACAGTTACTTTCCAGTTTGCTTTAGTAATTCTAAGTGCAGAAATTAATTGTTAATCACAGCAAACTGTNAAAGAAAAACAGGAAGGAAACAATTACACCAAAGTAGAATGAATAATATCTCATGCTGTGTCCTCTGCTTTACTCCTTAGCTGTTCTGTTTCATCTATATCATGCAGATGCAACCTTTCATCCACTAGTACTTGACACACAATCCATGGTTCATAATGTACATGGAAATTATCGAAATCTGTGGTGACTACAAAAACACTCTTTGAAATTCAGATACCCCAACAAATGGATGGAATGTTTTCATTCATAGGTGAAGTATATTTGCTGTTATTCTCCCTTTTTTTTTCCCCTCTCCATTTAAAATTGCTGATCTTAAAAGCATTGCAAAAGTATTCCTTATCACACTCTGTCTGTGTGTATGGAAAGCTTTTCATTCATCTTTTACTTACTGACAGTAAAGATAACTTCAGTAATTCTGTTTTCTACCATTCAGACTATTTGACAGTATCATGTATGATTTTGTTTCAAAGTTTGTAAGTACTGATAGAGAGCCTATTTCTCTGGCAAATTTGTCAAATTTGCCATCAGTTGTTCTATTAATGTCTGAAGTGAATCAGCTACTGTATCTAATACAGAACTATCCAAACCACATAAAATATGTTTGCTATAGTATAATTTCTATTAGAATTAAAAGTTTTGGCTCCAGTGGCTGTGGTTTGGTTTGATTTCCAGTTATGCAAAAGGAGAAAGCTCATAACAAAATGTGACCCTTTGTTAGCACCTAGACCAACAAACTTAGCCATGATGAGCTGTATTTTTTAAGCAAATAGTCTGTTTTAGCATTTACAGAGCACAGATTCATATGTGTAAATATTTTATAGAAAAAGACTTATACTTGCACTTCCAAAGTCAAACCCACCAAAACTTAAAACTTTGGAGCTGCATTTGAATATTATGACAAGTTGAGGTTTAGTTTTACACAGTTCTGAACTTGTACTCACAAATTAAGTAAGACATCTGACTCATTAAGTTAAACTGCCAAAAGCTATTCCTCCTTTCATTTTTATCCAGCTAAGATCTTGCTAAAAATCACTAAGAATATATAAAAAGCCTAACAGGTCTTTCCTTTTCTAGAAGTGTTAGATTTTATATTCCCAGAATTGCATTTTTCTTATTAATAATTCCAATTGCCTTTGCCCTCTAAGCCTAGTAAAGGTAAAAGCACTGTTTGAAGCTACAACTGAGCATTTTTAATGTATTATAAAATGGTGCCTGAAAGGTATGCACTAAGTGAGAAAAACAGTTGACATAGCATGATAGTTTTCTGAGATGCTGCATATTTTATTACAGCACTGACAGAAACTCCATTGTTAAAATTATCTGTGAATTTTGTATGGTTCTGCAACATTCTGCTATAAGGGTTCAACTCATAGCAGTAATTATTTTTTGTAAGTGACCATTACAGAAAATAGGATTTTTTTAACAGGAGTATATGATTAAGGGGACATGCAAAGTGGAATTCATCTTTTTATGTGGCATAGATTTCTTTCATGTGTTGAAACTTAGAACAGTGTAATCAGTTTTCTGTGACTGCATTTAGAGCATTTAATGTTAAAATTGTGGAATAGCAAAAAGCACTATTCATGTTAAAAAATAGAGATTGTTAGATTCTCAAATCAATTATGACCCTCTTGAAATAATGCATTTGCCTCAAACACTGTGATATAGGACCAGTTCTGTGAAGTGGAACAATTAATTTATTAATTCTAAATGTGGAAAAGGCTTTTTGCACACTACTATGGGGAAGTTCATGTTCAAACTTTGTTATATATCCCAGTCTAGCAAAGGCACATCATAACTTTTATTTTGCTTTCTGACCAAAAACTGTGCTCGATTGTAATACGGGTGTATACTCTGTCAAAAAAACTAAAATAATGGACTGCTTTCGAGGGTAGATCAAACTGATTTATAGAGTAGTTTCATAAATATTCAAAATTCAGGTCAGGCTGTTATGTGATGAAGAAAGAACTTCAAGGTAACAACATTCAACTTTACTACATTTAGTGAGCTGAAAAGTTTGTTTTATATATANTAATTTTTTTCATGTATTCATTTGCAGTCTTTGTATTTAAAAACAAACCTAAACCTTTACTATTACGTTTGTACAATAGAACAGTAAGCATTTATTATGATATAGTTTAGTTGTAAATAAATTCACAAACCAAACAGCCAGTACATATGCATATATGGGTGTCCTATTGTGAAACCTGTTTTTGCTTTAACTGCTGGCTCTAGCACAGCAAGATTACTTATGTGGATATGTAATTATACATATAAATATATGTATGATACATAAAATATATTTAGAAATGTTCATAATTTTAATGGATATATCTATACATATACTTTGGTGTGAATATTACTGAATACAGAGTTTTTTAATATTATTTTTCATGTTTATTTTTGCTATTATTGGGAATGCAAGTGAGGAATGGGAATGTGTGTGCGTATATGTGTGCTTATACCACAAGTAAACCACAGCACAAAGCTATTCAAAACATAATGGAGTCTTTTAAATAGGTAGTGCTTGTTTTCCCCTGTATTTGCAGTTTACTGCCTATGGTGTGTTTTCCCAACATGAGATAATTCTTTTTTGCCTTTTATTTTATCGCTCATTGCAAGTTCACATTGTCACAAACTCCAGAGATCCCCTTTTCATTTTGCCCTCCTGCT
The DNA here is from genome assembly GCA_013399695.1 of Formicarius rufipectus. Taxonomy (NCBI): domain Eukaryota; kingdom Metazoa; phylum Chordata; class Aves; order Passeriformes; family Formicariidae; genus Formicarius; species Formicarius rufipectus. The sequence continues at coordinate 2,667,584 of VXAU01000081.1, read as the reverse complement.
GCCTGAGAGCTTAACTTACTGCTGACAGATAACTACCACACAGATCCTTGCTTTGCCATTGTCAAATGCCAGTGCTGCTAATGCAGAGTCAGTTGCTACCCTTTGGGAATTATGGAGATACTCTGATGCTGAATTGCAAAAGAATTACATCCAAAGTTGTAAGGTCTGCTAGTCCAAGCCAATAGAGAGCTTTAACAGCTGCCAATACCCAGAAAGTACAAGAAACCATAGAGCAAAATTCTGAACAATATATTAAAAACAAAACTAAAAAATACCTGGAAAAAAGAATGAGGAAAAAGTAATCCTGTGTATTTATCCACCTAGTAGAAACTCTTGTAACCAGCCCTTCCAGAAAGCTCTGTTTGCTGCAATGATTGTGCTGTGAGGGCTACCTTATGAGACACAAAATGCACTGACATTTAATGCATTTTTTAGGGTTTGTTCATTAAGGGTTTGTTAAAACTTTTTGAATTATTTTGAGGGATGGGCAATAGAAAGGGAATTTTTCTGTGAATACTATTAATTTGGTCCTTTCCACCTGTTTCTGTATTGTTGGCAAGAATCTAAGGGCTGGAGTCAATTAATGACTTTCTGGTCAAGATTCTTAAATTGATTGCACTCTGTTACATGCCTTTTCCTATTTTTCTGCTTGTGCAGACTGAGCTCTTGTAGCACAGCATGGTGCTTTGCCACTAATTGTCACTGTCCATGTGGTATGCTTTCTTGAATATTTTTAGCCCTTTGTTATTGAAAAACATCATCACAAACTTACAAAAATCAACCTGGAATATTTTCTCTTGCAGTTAATGGAAAATGTAAATATAAAGGCAACTTAACTGAAGCTCATTGACATTTGGGGGTGAAAGTCATATTGCTGTTTGTTTTGAGGAACTTTGGCTTATTTGAAAGTATCCAGGTATTCTGGGGACAGAAATATCAATGGCTTTCACCTGGCTCAGCAAGTGTTGGAGATTACTCTAATTACTGAAGGGAAGTACTGAGGAGAAGTTCCCCTTACTCTGCCTGTAGTCTCTCCTCCTCGGATTAGGGAGAAAAGGTTTTTTTCAGTGTGTTTCAGTAGTGCTCTGGAAGAGTGACCTGTACCATGGAAGTTGCTTATGAAGATCTTTGTCTCAAGGTCAAGAATGAATCACAGAGAAATGCTTCAGAAGCTAGTTATTGTGTGCATAAGGCCTGTTGTTTAAAAGTCTAAAAGAAAGGAGAAATCTGAGACTTGAGAACTGTGAAAAGAATGAATTTATACCAGGTAAAGTTTTTCTTCCATTATTTTTTTTTGTGGGGGGTGGGTTGTAGCATTGCTGGAAGGGCTAAATGGTTTTCAGTGCATCATCTGTTGATATTCTGCTGGCATTGCTTTTCTTTTTTGCTGCATTGTAAACCCTGTGAATGCAGGTGCAAATATGATGTTTCTAGAACTAATTCTGTTCCTTTAGCTGTATTTCTGCTGCTTATAGAAGCAACATGAGTTGCTAATACACACTATTAATTAGCATATGGAAATTAAAAAATAGGGCTTGTAAAATAAAAAAACCAGAAAGGTTTTAGAAGAACCTATGAAATTCAGTAACTGTCAGAAACCTTTGAAAATTTTACTGTCAGTTTTAGCAGTGGTGAATGTGATACTATGATGAATATGGGTAGTTCTGAATTATTACTGATGGACAAGTGAATGATAAAGAAAGAAATAGTAAGATAACTAATATTAATTTCCAGTTAGTGAAGTCCAAGTTGTTTTCTGCTGCTGACTTGTGGAAAGAGAAAGTATTCAAAATCAGGTGTATTTAATATCTTGTGACCAAAAAAAAAAAAAAAAATCTCACCCTGTTGGAAAAAAAGTAGTTTCTCTTTTGACTAGTATGGAAAATAGGCTAGCAATATATACCTTTTTTCTTAACCTGAAAATGTACTGAAGCTGGATGAAAATAATATAAACAGTGCCTTTGGAAAGACAGTGGACATCTGTTAAGTTACTACTTACAGACTTGAAGGAATAAAGTTGGTCTGTGACAGATTTTCATTATGACCTTGTGAAAGTTGTCCAACGCTATATAGTTTGGGGGTCTTTTTAACTTATTTAAGCTGCTAAACAATTTTTTTAAATTTTTTTTTGGTGGGGGATTGGGTGTTGTTTGTTTGGATTTTTTGTTTTGGGTTGGGTGTTTTGTTTTGTTGTGCATGTTTGGAAATATCCCTGGTTACATGCAATCCAGAATTCAAAATATATGTAAAGGTAATCAGATGGTCATATTAATATGTATGATGATGTTCACTTTGCTCTCAGGTGAGGAAAACTATCACAGGGCTGTGATGCCCTCAGGTGTGCTGCTGATGAGCACCTCCTTTTCCATTTTCTCCAGATGTGAAGGAAAGATTAAGAAATTACAGTTCAAGCTTTCAAGCTGGCAAATAGAATTGCATCTTTAACAACTTTTGAGCTGTTGCAGTGACATATAACCTTATAAAAAAATCAAAATCCTATAATTGAACACTGTAGCAGATTTTCTTTTAAATCTTTACTAACTTCTGTATGAATGCCAATGTCAAATAGGTTTGGGTACCACATCTCTGTAGTTCCTGTTCTGCAGACATTTTGCAGCGTCCTGTTCCAGGGCTGCTGGGAGGGGTGTGGGTAATTCTCTGTATCCTTTAAACTATTACGTTCAGCTCCAGTTGCCAGACAATTTCCCATTTTGGACTCAGTGTCTGCCCAGGGAACCGGGTCTATCTTCTAACTTCTAGCTGGGTCTAACTTCTATGCAGTTCTCAAAGTTTTTCATGATTAGTTTCAAAACATATTAAAATATGCTATAGCCTCATACAGAGCTGCACATGCACTATACTATCTTCCTTTCGAAGTTTCAAAGTTTTCCAAGTCACAGCACTAGTAAAGGTTGTAGGTACCCTAGAATCACGCGCATGGTAGGACTAAAGTTTCTAAGGAATATACACTGGTTTCTCATGTTGGGTTTTGTTGAACCATGTGTAAAATAAAAACTTAAAATGTATTCCTTTTAGAGCATTACCTTTCATGAATAATACAGAAAAATGTACTCCAAAATCCCTCATCCTGCCTTCAGAAGAGTATTGGCATTAGAACTAGCTGTCTTTTACTGGGGATATACCAGAAGCATAGTGAACTAAGTGTCTGGTCCATTAAGAGAACCTAAAGAACTTATACCTGACCTGGGACTTGGAGCTAATCCAGGTTGTCTGCTAATATATTTTTGCTTCCTGAATGTACAAGGACAGCAGTTTTCATTAAGTTTGTCTAAATCTTTGCAATGCTAACATATCAGAGGGAGCTCACTGAGTGTTTAGTAATGGTTGCCGTTCTAGCTGGTTTAGCATCAGTTGAAGACTTTTTCTGTCATTCACCATAAAGCATGTGAATTCGGAGACCTCAAGACCATCAGTCTCAGAAAAGCAAGAAAGCTTCACGCAGGTGCACTAACATCCTATGAGGGACCTGTGTAGTTGCTGTATGAATACTTCCAAATCAATTCCTTGAAATCATTAAATAAAATTTGTTGATTAGGATGGCAAGTTCCTCATTTTCTGCTTTTTTTCTTTCTGCTATGAAATTTTTTTTCTGGTAGGGTAATTTTTTTTTTTTTTTTTTTTTCTTTCACCTTTAAGGACTATGTGAGTACAACAGGCTGTCATCTCCACAGCCTCTTTTGCCCTCTTGATTTCTGTGGTCTGAATTAATTCCCAGTGACTGAGAATTAAAAGTGTAAAGCTATTCTACAGGTCAATGTTTACAAAGTTTGTGTAAAGTACAGAGAACAGTGTGTTCCAAAGATAGAGTTAATGGGCTGGAATTTGCAAAGGAGACGTTTCTTTCTGGCCTTTCATGCAGTATTACATACTTTAAAAGCCTGGAATGCAGTAAATACTGTGCCATGTGAGACTAAGGTGAGGGCAGAACTAAACTGAAAGATGGGCTACGCCTTTAGGGACAGTTTCTCTCACCCACTGGCAAGCCTAAGGTAAGGAGGCTGATCTGAAGTCTTAGTTCCCCAGCCTTCCTGCATGCATAAGGCCCTCATGCAGAATCACTCTTTTCTTCATAGAAGTACCACGTTATGCTTATCATGCAGAAGAGCTTTCTGAAGTGCTTGAGATGGTGTCTTTATGCAGAGTTGGCATAGATTGGGGATCCTGGTGCTTTTCTTTTGAAGCTGTAGCTGTATTATGAACCTGTTCATGAAATGGAAGAAAAGAGTACAGAGCGAGATCAAGATTGTTTTTGATTTACAGAAGACCTTTTACTAGTTACCTGAACTTAGTTGATTCTGCATAGACCATGTCATAGATGAAGCCACTTGTGTATCTTGCTCTTTTTGCTCCTAACTTAAAGCAACAGTAACATATAATTTGCAGAATTTGCTTGACTTTCCATTTCTGTTTAGTATCTAACCTTCATCTGACAAAACACTTCTGACACAAATAGTTTTCCTTCCCAGGAATATTGATGCTATGGGAAATACTGTAGCAGAGATTCACATGGTAAACAGGAAAGATTTTTTTTTTCTTTTACATTCTTTTAACTGGAACATGTACCAAGAGAGGATCTGTGTCATCTTTTTCATTCAAGTCCGTTGATATAAACCATACCATGGGAAAACTGGAACAGAATGATATTCCTTTTGGAGATGTGGGGAGGTTTTATGTCATTGACTTGTCACTAACCCTTTTGCTGTGTTTTAGTAGCAACTCTACATTTTAAACAAGAGAGTCCCATAAGTGAGAACGCTGTAATTTAATGTTTATGCTGCTACAGTCAAGGCTAAGGCAGTTGACACTGCTTGGAATTGTCTTTTCTATGACCTTTATAGGGTAGGTTGATGGCTGTAGCCCATTTTCTCTTCTTCTGTAAGTGGCATTTCTGCCATTTTTACCCTGAATTGAGGGGAATACTGGTAACCTCAGCAGAGGGAGAGAATGACAGGGAAAGACTGAATTCTCTTCCTCTCTACAGTTTGTCTTGTCAAGTTATGCTGGAGATAAACTGGTTTGGAACAGCATTTTCAGTAGTGTTACTTTCACCCTGTGGAGGTGGGGGGGAGGGGAAGAATGTCGCATTCTGTAATAAGATTAGAAATCATTAGAATCAAAATATGAGCTGTGTAGTTCTCCACAGTACCCTACAGGGCATCAATTTTCCTGTGGATGTACATAAAAGGAAATATTTTAAAAATGTGTGGTTTTCCCACAGCGTGTGTGGTTCTCCAGTGCTATATCTCCATTGCAGTTGCTACCTGTTTCAAACACAACCTAGGAGAAAAGTGTAATGTGTTGTAATTTCAACATGCCAAGAAATGGTGAGAGAGAAGTGCTTGTAAAAACTCCATTAGAGAATGATCTATGGGGGAAAAAAAAAAAATCCAAAAAACCCCCCCAAACCAACACTTTTTTACTCTAAGGGTAGTTGTATTTAACATAATAAACTGCCTGGATACTACTTCTCCAGGTTATACAAACTCCAAATAACTATGATGATTGTTAGAAATAACATAATCTCAACAGACTGGGAACACACAGAAACAGATTTCTCACTCAGAAATTGTTCTGCATGTCACTGTCACTGCACTAATAGAATTGGAGGGTGCCCCGTGAGTCCTCTCTGTTTGACAAATAGGGTAAGTACCACTGGTAAGGCGATCTCTGCTCCCAGCACTGTGGAATCTCCAGGAGCAGAGCTGATGTGAAACACTGCTCAAAGGGCCTGAACCTGTACTGGTTTCCCAAGCAGGTCATCTTCTAAGGTGATAAAGGCCAGGTTTCTGTTAGTTTGCATTATTGTGCTCAGATTTAAAAATATTAAGTTATGTTTTCTGCTATCCTTACATGTGATTTTGAAATTCCTCTGTTTTCTCTTAAAATACATCTCTTGCTGTGCTTTGATTGTAATAACCAGACTCAGATTCTGTAGAAACTGGTCAAGGGAATAAAAATTTATGGGGTGAACCCCAGTTCTCTCTCTGAATAGCCACTTCTTTTATCAAATGTGGAGCTTTGTCATTTTTGAGACTGTTCTCTGAAATTTGGATTAAATCGGCCAATATATTCAGAAAGTTTATGGGAGGAGAATGAAGGTGCTGGGGAGTGGGAGGTCTAGTCTGACCTTGCTGAAAAACAACCTAAGACTATACTTTACAGTTTAAACTTTGACTTTTGAACCATGGTAAAGTGATAAGAACATACATACTGTATGAATGCCAGCAAACTTTTATTTTTGGCATTCCTCTTAAACAAATGAAACAGTGCAACTTGCCAGCAGTATCTCAGAACAAGTCTGGGCACCTTGTTTCTTTCTGTTTGAGGTGCATTGTGTAGAAATACTGTACCTGTGTGTACAGTGGGGACAGTGCTTCCTAACAGACAAGTCTGGGTTTCAAGATTGAGTGCAGCAAAAGGTCTGGATGACATGCAGGTTATGTTTCTGGGACAAAAGTGCGATTAGGAAACTGGGATGGAGACAACAGCTACATTTAAAAACTATCTTAGATTTTGACTTGTTAAGGAATCCTGGTATTGTTTAAGGGTCTAAGTTTAGAAATGCTCTTAAATCTGATCCTGGAGCCTGCTGATGTTGACAAGAGCCTTCCCTGTGACACTGATGAGACTGGATGCTGCGACTGTTGAGTAGTTGGACTGGACTGCTGTTCTCAGGTCCTGTAAACACTTCCATGATGGATGATATCTATTTAGGGAGTCCATTTTTTCTTTTGTATAAAACCTACCATGCACAGCAAACAGGTTTGATTTATTCCAGTCTTCTGGTGAACCTCCCTCACTCATCTCCTGTTTCCCCTCTCTTCAGCTCTATTTTAGTACATATGAAAAAACTTGATTCTGGCTGTGTTCATGGACGGCTTTCACAGAAAGGACCTGCTCAATCCTTTCAAAAAGACCAGCCTTAAAGCAGGGTTGGGACATGTAAATGCCTAAATCATTGTCAGTTCATGAAGTACAATGCCCATTTAGACTCCAAAGGTAGCAGTGTAATTGGTGATGGTTGGCTTACTATAATAATGCAAAGGCTAATTGCCCCCACTCTTCATCTTTGGTGCTTGCTTTTGGCACAAGTACCTGTCTGGGCCCACTGCACAGCACAGATCACACATATGACTCCATACAGCATCCAACCTGCTTCTATGCCAGATACCTGAGAAAGGGTCTACTCTCATTCTGCCTCTTCTGTAACCATTGTCTGCCTCTGCTTTATGGAATGGGCCTATGCAGCCTCTGAACTGCTCCACAGATCTCAGTGCAAGGTCACTCCAGCTGTGTTAGTCTGATTCAAGATCCTCATGAAGGCTTATAGAGCAAATATACCCAATCCTTTAAATGGACCCCCTGCCCTCTACTTGATTGTGTCTTTTTATGTAATAACAATATGAAACTAAAATAAATGGAACTCATGACTGTTACTGTGACAAAATACATAACAACTGTAAGACATTTGCATTTCAGGGCATTTGAGGGGAAAGATAATATGCATAAAACTTGTAGCAATAGATCTGTTTTCTTGGTAGCCTTTTCTGTTGTTCATTGCAAACAAAAGTCTCACTGTAGCACCAACAGTAATGAGAGGAAATCTACCACTTCTTTTCCTCTTACACAAACACAGTTTGAGAAGCAGGAGCAGAAGCTCAGTAGTGAGCAGAAGCTCTGCAGTTTGGCACTTGCATGTTTCACTAAAACAAAGCTGTGTTGACTTAGCTACCTTTGTGATCACCGTACATAGAAATCCTGGCTGGGTATGATCATGTTGGGTGCAGATGGGAGGTTTCATGTTTATTCTAAACTATAAGTGGGTTCAACTGCTTTATGACTCCTGAGCATAAACCAGAGATCCTTTGGAAGGAGGAGCTTGAGCTGCTGTGTGCCAAACTGCAGGACGTAGGCCAGCTTAAAGACAGCCTTTTGAATGATGACCAGTGCTGTGCTTGATGTGTGCTAAAGCCATCAAGTTTATCAGGAATCAGGCACACAGTCTGATGTTACTCAGACTTCTGAGAAATGGATGTCATTAGGTCGGATTAGTATACAGCATCAGTATGACTGTTTGGGTTTTTCTGTTTATTTATTTGGTTGGTTACAGGACTTTTTTTTTTCTAGATTTTGTTTGCTTTGTGGTTTTGTTCCCTTGTTTTCAGTTATTCCTTTCTATCTGCACTAGAAACAAACTACAGGTTTTTCTATGTAAGAGCATAACTATCCAAAGAAAATGGGGGTCATGGTCTTCATCCTAAAGCCAGTCAGACATGTGCTGCTTGCTGTCAGGGAAAGGCTGTCTTCCACTTTATTTCTCATGCACTCTCACTAGGTTGTTAGTTTGTCTAAATTTTAATTCACAGCTTGATACAGGTTCAGAAATCTGGTCTGACACTCATGGAGGCTCAGTTTCTCTGTGGTTTTCCTAGATATCATGCTCTTAAGACTTCTATAATTTGTTTTCTTTCACTTCTTCCATGGACAATTTCCTGTGTAATTTTTTTCCCCTCTTTGGTTTTAAGTGTACAAACTTGCTTATAGCATGTTTCTCATGTGACAGATCTTTCTGGTGCAAAGTCAGCTTATGTCTCTCCTGGAGAGGCCCATGCCTAGACTTGTTTTGTTTCTTTGTCACTAGATATTGGTGTGACTGTAAGGGAATTCAGTTTTGCTGGTACCCCATGCTGCATCTACCCAGTGCCTCAGCTCAGTCCAAGGCTAAAACTGTTTGGTCTGACTGCTGACTGCTCTGAGCAGAACAAAGCAAGAAACCTTCTTCCCTTAAAGGTTAAAATATTTTTGCTGGAAAATTCTTGGTGCTCTGTCAGTGAAAGAAATCTCCTCAGCACCATGTTTTTGGAGGTTAGCCATTGTGGAGGAAAACCACAAGTGTTATCCAAAGATTAGATCTAAGGTCCTGGTCCTTCAGAATCTTGGTGCTTGTAATACTCGAGTCACGCGATCTCTTCAAAACCACATGAAGCCTCAACCTGCACAGAGGTGAGGGTGGTGGCCAAGGTCCTCTGCACTCCTATGTTGCCAAGAAGGCTGGTGCAAGCCTTTGAAGGGAAATTGTAGTGGTGAAAGGAACAGTAATAGTTAGCACAAGTAACCAGGATGGTGATGAGGCTATCTCAAAAGCGTAGCTGAGTGCATTGCATGGCTCAGCACTTCCATGGTGATGCAGTTGGGGGCATGAAGGGTGGGCTGGGAGGAACAGAGTGGGAAGGGAATGGTTCATAACTGGAGGTTAATGCTTGTGCCTGTGGTAAATTTGGGGTCCCTAGAAGTGGGCAGTGGGGTGACAGACCAGCACCTCACAAGGCCAATCCCAAATCAGGCCTGGGTCTGGCCTTAAGTCTCAGGCTTGAGCATGACTGAGGGAAGGTGAGACTCAGGCCCAGGGCTCCTGTCAGCCAGGTGTGGCTGAAGGGCTGGGTGGGATGTTTGGCATATGGAGGGGAAGCCATAAGGGATGCAACAGGCAAGGCTTTCATGCCAGCCTGGGGGCCATGCATGAAATTCCCACGTGGCAGGAAAAGCCAAGCAAGGTCCATGCTGGTGAGCAGGGATTGACGTGACACACACTGCAGGGCTGCCCCTGCTCAGTGGCCTCGTCCAAAACCTGCTGCTGAGCCTGGTATGCGTGTGTTTTTCTATGTGCATCCCAAGTTTCCCTGACTTTTGGGAAGCCATGCTTATCTATACTGAGCTGCTTTGTCACGCTTCAAAACTCTTCCACCCTCATGTTCTGTAGGCAAAAATATCCCTCTGCCTCCTTCAGGAGGTATATCAAGAGGAGAGATGAAAATATAATTAACAAATCTTTCACTCTACAAGTGCCAATTATGTGGGTTTCTTTCTCAGATGGTCTAAATTATAAATATAGCTAACTAAATTCAGAGTAACTGTTTTCAACCTGCGTTTAGCACTGAAGTGGGCTGGTTCTATTTTCAGGCTGAAGAAGAATTTGTGTGCCTGAAATCCCATCCAAGTTCTTCTAACTATATCAGTCAGTCTAATAAAAGAGATTACCTCTTTCCATGTTCTTTGCCTCACTTATATTCTTCAGGCACTGTGACTATGGTAATGGTGTTTCCTCCTCTTTCCTGTTGCTTCTCTGCCACCTACAGTGCACAGCTTGAATCTACAAGATAGAAGAGTGGAAGCACATGAAGGTATTTCCTGACTTTCTGGTGTTTCATTTGCAAGCTTAAAGACTTTCTTCCTGGAAACATAGAAAAAAATCAAGTTGGAAGGGAGCTCTGGAGTTCACCCAGTCCAGCCCTATTTCATGCTGGTCTAAGAAATTGTGATTGGATGCTCAGGACCATATCCGGTGAAGTTGCTAGTAATTCCAAGCATGGAGATTGTACAATCTCTCTAGGAATGTTACTTCAGTACTTAACTATTCTTGCTGTGAAGATTTTTTTTTTCCTTACATCCAACCTATTTTCCCCTTGTGCAATATATGACTTTTGCCCCCTGCCCTTTCACCATGCACCACTGAGAAGAGACCCTTTCTTTACCATTCATTGCAGTTTATTTCCTGCCTCTCATTAGTGGTCTAATCTCTGGGCTATACAAAAATATTCCTCTCAGGGTAGCCCGTGCTTCAGTGTCTCAGAAGTCCCATTATTTCTTTGCTGGACTCTCTCCAGTTTGTCATCATCTTTCTTGCTTTACCGGGCTCAAGGCTGGACATCATTTTCCAGGTATGGCCCAGCTAATGCAAAGCAGAGGGAATAAGAGCTTTGTCTGCTGGCTATGCACTTGCTTGTGTAGCCTAGTATGTGGTTAGCTGCCTTCATCACAAGGCTCACTGCTGTCTCTTGTGCAATTTGCCCAAAAGGATCTTGAGTACTCTTCTGCAAAGCTGTTACCTACTCAGTTGATCCCTAACTACGTGGAGTTAGACCACCCCAGCTGTAGTTGTTACACTTCTTTTTCACCTTCAAGAAGTTTCTGTTGGCCCATTCATCAAGCTTGTTAAGCTCTCCCAAACTGTTCTATCTCCCTAGTTTTTGTTAAGCATTTATTTTCCTGTCCTCTTGTGCTTGTATTTGTTCCATGCAGACATGTCTAAGGACCTAGTTCCTCCCTGGAGCAGTTTTCTCTTATGGACTACAGAGGCATGGTAGGATGGGTTTGTAGGAATATACTGCTCTTACTTGCACTGAAGATAGTCTTGGAAGGGGAAGAGCCTGTGCTGCCCAGCACATTGCCCAGTGACTTTGGAAACTTTCACTTTTTTGTGTCCAACTTAACACCGGAAATGATAGTGACAGGTTGCAGATGTATGCCCCAACAGGAAACACGGGCCCTGAGGTGTTCATCCTTCCTACCTACTCATTGACAGAATCACTAAGCAGTGAAAATAGAGAATTCCTGCTCTTAAACTCTTTAAGAAAACTATTTTATACAATATACTTTTTTTGGATTCATGCCAAATATTATTATTGTACTTTATCTCATCTCCTATCCACTTAGACCTTAAATCTTCAGCTTAAATGAGGACTGAACTAAAGGCAGCTTTTGCATAGAAGTTTTCAGAATACTATGTTCTATCTAGAGAGGAAATGAAAGGACAGCATCTGAGACTGAACTTGCCCCAGCCCAGCTCTAGCCTTTCCTTCAGGTTCATCCCAGGCTGTATTCTGGTGAATTTGTCAAAATTTGTGAAATTTTTCCCCTTTTCTTGCATTTATGTAACCTACTGTTGCACTTCTAGAATAAATAACACAAGAGGGTTTTGTGTCAGTTTAAAGACAGAAAAGAGGAGCAAATATGATCAGCTAGGCAGATCTTTCTCAGTAGCAGTGACTGCAGCTTATCCTCTATTCAAGATACTGCAATATATTCTCTCTTGCAAGTTTCAATGAAAAAAACTATGTCATTATTATTGTTGTAATTTCCATCTCTTCAACACAAGTCAATCATAGGAACAATTAAACAGCTCTGGAACTAAAATTGGGATTTTAAAATGAAACAGGTAAAAGTGGAGTGTTAAGGGAAAATGCAATGCTGTTTTCTCCCCCTTCCCCTTTGTATCGTATTGTTGATTAAAGAGCAGTATAGTTCTGCCATATTAAATAACAGTTTATAAAATGTACTGCGCTATCTAAAACCTACCCATATTTTCACCCTTTCTCCTACTTCCCTGCAATGGTCTTTCTTCCAGCAAGCCAATGTCCCTTAAATTTATTGCTTCTTGGTACGTGAATCAAGGCTCTGACTGCAACCCATTTAAACATGCGCTTCAAATACCATTTAATATTGTGGGGATTATCATGCTGTCTAGGATGATGGGTCAGGATTCAACTTTCTGGTGCTGTCTTTCAGTTCCTCAGTCTGTTTTCCTGGGTAGCAAGGGTAGTTAGAGTCTGCTCTTGGCCACCTCAGGCTGCTTATTTGGAAAAGCAAGACATAGTCTNGTTTTTTTTTTTTTTTAACACTTTAAATCTTTCCAGCCATACTAAGAGCATGTTTTATGCTGTATTTCCCTCTTCTAGTCTTCAGGCTAAATTAAATTCTTACTCCCACACACATTTTCTTCTCATTTGTGGTTTCAACTTGCTCTCTTTTGGAATCCTGTAGTTCTCCTAAATGCTTCCTGAAGATCAGTGCCTGAAACCAAACATTCGACTGAGGCCGCTTCTGTGTTGGGAACATTGGCAGGAGTATTCCCATTTCCTGTGTGTTAAGCACTGTTCTGTATATCCCAGAATGGCATTTATCTTGCTCACCATACTGGCACTGGATTTGTTCTGACCATGTCATTCACCATATTCCCCAGATATTTTCTAAATAAGTTTCTACTGAGCCAGCTGCTGCAGTCAACTGGGAAGCTGCTTGTTTCTGCAGATATTGAAGTTCATCCAGCTGTTCTCAGAATTTTCCAACAAATCAAGAACATTTTCAGTTCCAACCCTGCCTTTAAGAATATCTGCACCCCCTCTCCATATCAATGTCATCTGCAAATTTAATTAGCATACTGTGCATTCAATCATCCATAGTGTAAGCAAAAATTCTGGGAAAATCAGATACAGATTCAGGATAAATCTCCATATAAAACTGCTAGGTACTTCTTCCATTTGGACAAGGAATCTTTATAACTGCTCTTTGAATGCAATTTTACAGAGCTTTTTATTGTTTATTTTGCACCCATGATTATCTATCTCCATCTAAACAATTTTCTTTTCTTTTTACTTTGCTTTCTCATAGGAATACTACACAAGACAATGCCAAAAACCTAAGTACAGTCAAATGATTCAACAGCTACTGCTTCTCTCCTGCACTAATGCTCTTAAACTATGTTAGTCAGGCAGATTTTTTTTGGATGATGAAAGTGAAGTTGATGAGTTTTTCTACTCACCTTTCTCCCTTCCTCATTTCTTTAAACACAGATCCTGTCGTTATGCTGTTCACATTGTTGGTGGCTCATGACTCTGCAGCCATCTTCAGAAGTAATTTCTAACCTCTCTGAGGCTGTTTCAGGCACTTTTTCACATATGCTAGACAGATGTTCATCAAGTTTAGCCAAATTAGCAACATATTACTTTGAGTGCTACCTTATCTGCTCATTCAGGCTATTAGTTTGTTTTAATATTTACCCTTCTCTCACTGATGTTACCTGGTTAGCCACCTACTCACCTTCTCAGAGATTAGTGAGGGAAAAGGAATTCTTTGATATATTCTAGGAAGGGACCAGCCTTGGGCCCAGTGTAAATGAAGGGGTAGAAGAGGCTCCACTCAACAAGCAGCAGAATTCATGGGGAGACCTACAGGGGAAAAAGTCAGAGATTGTGTTACCAAGAAGTGTGGGCAGAAGCTGAGCTTCACAGGAACCCACAGGTGCCTCCAGGTCTGTTGGATTATTTTCATCCTGCTGTGGTTAAGAATCCTTAAGGTTGGAAAGGACATTTAAGATCATCAAGTCCAACCATTAACGTAGCACTACTGTGTTCACCACTAAAACCATATCCCCAAGTGCCACAAACCTCTTGAATGCTTTCAGTGATGATTTTACCACTTCCCCAGACAGCATATTTCAATGCCTGACCATTCTTTTAGTGATGAAAATTTTCCTAATATCCAACCTAAACCTCCCCTGACAGAAGGGCCATTTCCTTTTTTTGTCCTTGCACTTGTTACCTGGGAGAAGAGCCCAACCCCCTTCTTGTTATAACCCACTTTCAGGTAGTTCCCCTGAACCCCTTTTCTCCAGGCTAAGAAACACCAGCTCTCTCAGCTGCTCCTCATAAGATTTGTGCTTCATCAGCTTTGCTTCCCTTCTCTGAACCTGTTCTAGCACCTCAATGTCTTTCTTGTAGTGAGAGGCCCAAAACTGAACAGTTGACTTGAGGTGTGGCCTCACCAGTACCAAATATAGGGGGACAATCACTGCCCTGGTCCTGCAGGTCACACTATACTTGGTACGGGTCAGGATGCCACTGGCCTTCTTGGCCACCTGAACACAGTGCTGGCTCATGTTCAGCTTGCTCTGAACCACAGAACGTAGAAGCATATTTTTGTAGGCCATATATGTGCAAAATACTCCTCTAGAAGTGGAATAATTTTATTCTGTGTTGAAAGATTTTTTTCATCTACATTATTCCCTTTATAAAGTATATTTTGTCTTTCCTCTTTTTTTGTGTGCTACAACATTCCATTTCACCATGGAAATAAACTGTCAAGCAAGGAGGCTGGTTTATCTCTCAGATAGTGTGGAAATGGCCAACAGAACTAATGTTAAACTTTACACCTCTGGACACTTAAATCATAACAGGCTTTATTAGCCTTCAGAGAAAATAAAACAGGGATTATGGTACTCTGGCAGAAAACAAACTAGTTTTATAATGGAAAGAAATCAATTCCCAGCTGAAAATGAGAGAGCGAGGAAGATGAGAAGATTTTCAGGTAACTTTTGTTCCAGCATCCCTCTGCTTCCAGCAAAGGCTGAATCTTCTTGTCCTAGTAAGAGACATCTGCAGTCACCTGTGTCTGGTGTTATTGTCTCAGCAGATTTTTCAGTTCCACTGGAAATGCTAACATTGAAAGCACTTAAAAAGAAAGTAGAGGATGGAACTGACAGACTCCATGAAGGGTCATCAAAAGAGCGGAGTTAGATGTGTCAGAGATTATGATGTTGAGAAAACAAACCAGTTAAGAACAGCTGGCAGTGTGTTGTGGAACTTGTCAAGGAACAATACTAGTTCCTACCTTCACACTTGGCTGGTGTAGCTAAAATGGAACAGTTTAACAAGTTCCTGCATTTCCAGGAGTTCATAGCCAATTGTGAATGGTTACAGAATGATTTAACAGGGAGAAAAGTATCAGAGCGTCATGAAATCAAGCTGGTTAAGGCAGGAAAAAAAAAGTGTGCAAGTGGATAGAGAGGTAAATTTTGCATTATCTTTCTGTGTGGATTGGTTGTGTGTTCTAGGAAAGCGGAATGGGTTTAGGCAAAATCACGCCTCTCTTCTTCTCAGAGGCACAATCCTGTGTTTGCTTAGTTGAGCACATGTAAGATGCATCTTTTGTGTGTTCCAAAACACTGAGCCCAGTGTTGCTATGCCATTATTTACCCTTCCCTCCATTGTCATGTGGAAATGTAAAGTTTGCAGTAAAGCAGGATCTTGCAATTTATTGATCTATATGGGAAAAATGACTGTTGGTCAGCATGTCTGTAGGAACTGTATAGTCAGCATCCTGTCCAGCAGCATTTTTAAGATAATTTGTAAAAGAAGCTATCCCAACAGGAGTCCTATGTATACCAGAAACTGTATAAGAAATGAGCAAGTACATAAGCAGAGGCAAGTCCTGTATACCTCCAACACACCTCAAGAAAAGTTATGCAAAATGAGGGAAGTGAGGCTACAAATTCATTTAGTCTACTTTTGGATACAATTTTGGGATAAGCAGCATAACCTGTGTTCTATTGAATTCTAGGAGATATCACCTGCCACACAGTTAACCACGTGGTCAAAGAAATTGGCTACTTCCCACCTCAGTAAATGTCCTCAAGCAACCTTTCTCCTGTGCCTCTGTGCTGAGATGCCAGAGTAGAAGGGAGAAGGCAGAGGAACCCAGCACAGGTTTGCCTAAGAGAGCCCTTTTTTCTCCCATTTGTTACTCAGAGCTGATAATATAAAACCATGAGATTCTAAGTGTATTTTTTTAGGTATTTTATTCCTTAGCTAGGGGTTCTTTGGCTGGCCCTGCACAGCCTCCCTGGAGCCTCTTCCCATCCTTTCCATGACAGGACTCCATTTCAGTCTGACCTGGACCTGTCAGTCCCCACTCATTTTTCTGTCTCAGCTTTTTGTGGTTGTGGGGGTTTTTTTGTTTGGTTGGTTGTTTTGGTGTGTTTTTTTTTGTTTGTTTGTTTTGTTTTTTTTTTTTTTAACTTTCCCTACTCCAAAACTAGCCTCATCTCCTTCTAGATAGCTTTTTAGGCCTATGTTCTCCAGAGACAATCCTTTGGATTTGCTCTGAGGATTTCACCCTAGTTATCCACTCTCTTTGGCACAGAGCCTGGTAGTGCCTGTGTGATATTGACAATGTGTTGAAATGAAAATGAAAGGTAATAATGAACATGGCACAGATGACAGCATAAATGCAGTGTCTAGGTTGAGTAGCACACTGCTTAGTGACAAAACACCTGAAAGGATTGTCCAAAAGCAAGAGGTTTGCATGAGTCTGAGTCTTCATATTTACTAGCTGGAATGCAGAGAATTGTCCAAATACCTTTTTTCATCTGTAACAAAACTTTAATCTATTTACAAATTGAAAGAGCTTTAAGTGACTCTGAAACCTGCCACAGAGGAGTTTTTTTTTTGTTTCTGCTAGCTCGTGGTCTCATGAACAGCTCATTCAAAAGTTTTTATTGGAACAGAATTTTATTGAAAATATAATTTTAAAAATTGCACCAGAACCTGCAGGAAAAAACAAAAACCAAACCAAACAAACAAACACACCTCCACACCAACTAACCAAAAAAAAAAGCCAAACCAAAATAAACAAAAAAAAACCCAAATAAACAAACCTTCACATTTTACTCTTTTTCATGCCCTCATAGGATCTGAAGACTAGGGTCAAAGGGACGAGAACAAAGCCTTTAAGGGCTCCAGGAATACAGGCACTCAGGAGAGATAGGCAGGTTCTCATGCAGAAAGCCAGTACTGCTCTGGCGAGAAGCAGAGTAAGTGTTCCAAGCGCTATAAACCCCTGTAGCAGCAACAAGATAAAAAGGGGTAGAGCAGAAACAAGTAAATAAGGGTTCTTGGTTTTTTACATGTCAGGTCTTGAAGGGAAGGCCATTGGATTATTAGTCTCTGTGGATGGCCTGTTCAAGGCAAGTCCTTCTTTTGTACCAATTACATTGGGAGACATGGTTAAACTGGGCAGGACCGAGGCTTTCTTTTGCTATTCCCAGCTGAGCATGAAAGGGCTTAATCACAGAGAAGTCTCCTGACCACAGAGGCTGCTCTGCTAATTTTCAAACTCTAACTTTTGCTGGGGCATTGATTTTGTTCCTTTTTGTGAAGGTAATGAAGCCTAATAAGCCTTCTAAGGCTCCCTGTCTGCTTTGGACTGACCCAGTGTTTCCACACCTCTGGTGTGTGTCCCTAATATTTTATATCACAACTTCCAAATCTCCTTACTAATGCTTCAAACTCTGACCTGACTTGCTACCTTCAATATTTGACCTTATGGTTGTTTAATTCTAAAACTCTAACCTTTATGCTTGAAAGCTGTCCTAGCAAGAGATCTTGCCTACCAACTTTCTTGTTCTTGCCCACCTCACTGTCTGAACCTGAAGAATGAGCAAGTTACTCTTTCATTAAGCTGCTAGTTCCCCTTCTTCGTTGTCTCTTTTTCTTGTAAATGTTAACCTAATAAGACTAGATGACTCGAGAGGTCTTTGATGTGTTTACAATTGGGTTTTTTTTCCCCAGTATATGTCATGTGTACATTTTACAATATTTATACTGTGCTTTTAAAATGTAGTTTGGGTAATTCTTAAGATACTGGAGTATGAAAGACTCGTGTTCACTAGTTTTCGTTAGTGTGAGCAGGAAGATGATTAACAGTGAACCAGTAATCTGCATGTCTATACTTGTCTACAGAGAGAAAATTCATGATGTGTAACTGTGGAATAGTCACCGACATGAATTTAAGATGGACCAGAATATAGTGTGGAATATTTATAGAGCACACACATGTAAATTTCATCTAGGCTATTCAGAGATTGGGTTTTGTGCAAGATTTTATAAATATTTTAGAGATAAAGGGGAAAAATGTGACATTTTGTCTTCTGCCAAAGTGTTGAAAGGCAATAATGATAAACATCCCAGAATTATCTAAATGAGTTCTTGAGAGATTGTTATAGGTATAAAAGTCCAATGTTCCCTAAGAATGTTCGGTTTTGAATAGCAGTCTATTTCCAGTGAAGTCTAAGAACATGTGCTATCCTAATATCAATTTGATAGCTTTGCATGAAAACTAACAATCAAAATCTGAGTCTTTAGTTCCTACTGGGAGCCTAAGACTGAATTTTCCCTCTTGCCGTAGATCATATGCAGTCCTTTCTCTTTATAGCAAAACCATCCTTGAAGGGCAAGCAGGGGAAAAGATTTTCATACAAGACTGACGTCTTTTTAAAAATATCACTAGTTAGTAAATGTTAGAATCTATGGTAGGATTTTTGAAATCTGATAATAGGAGAGGAAGTAAGAATATAGAAATATATGGAGAAAACTAAGTTGTCCACTTATGTAATGGTGATACCAATGCATTTCACTAAGGATCTAATGATGTGTAATTGCTTCGGTATTTTCATTCAGTGAACAAGAGGTTTCCTCTTAGCAAGAAAAAGCTGCAGCTTTAATGCAGTAGAGAGTGATTGTATAAATCCTGTCAGCTCCTCGCAGATAGTCAATTGTTCTCTCCTTTTCATCACTGAGAATTCAAACCTGGAGTCACATTGCTGTAATTCAGTGAGTTTCAATTTTCTCTCTGCCCTGATAGAGCAGCATTTGACTTCTGGGAATGTGTAATAATCTTCATTATACATGGCAACTATTTGCTTACAACTGCCTTTGTATATGATCTTGAAAAGATATTTGTGAAACTGTTGTTCTCTTTTGTTCTAGTCTAAACTGAAGAATTAATTAGAAACAATGCTCCAGATGAGCCAGACTGCAGAAGATAAAACTGATGAGTGACAGGACAGTCTTGAGCTGAGCAGAAAAGAAATATGACACAAATTATGGCAATAAGATGTCCTAAACAGTCAGAAGGAAAACCAATCAAAAATTGCCCTAGTTGTTGAGATTTTTTTCCAGTTAATGTGATCAAAATTTGCCGTCATCTAATGAAATAAGGTACATAACACTTTTTTTTAACACTTCTTTCACTCCTGGCCCTATCTCAAACCAGTAGGTGTCAGTGGGAGACTTTCTCAAGTGTTAGAGATGTTGCAGGGGAGAGTATATGAAACTCTTCAGCTGGCAGAAACATAATAACTGGATTTTGTGCTTATGATGAGGAGGTTAAGCCCTGAATCATGTGCTTTCACATACCCTTCCTAAGCTTCTTTCCAACCTTCACTGTATCAGTCCTGAGTGCTCTAGTTATCCATACAATAGTCAAGTCCCTCTTGAATGCTTGCTCCGTGATTTGGTTCAGTAACAGCACTGAGGTTTACAGTCTATTTATGTACTGCTTGAGAAAGTGGTGTCTTTTCGTAAGGCCTTTGATCAGTGGAATCTGGATCAGGATCATTGAGTAAGATAAAATACCTAAATCTGGAAAGTTGTGGAAGAGCAAAAAAAAAAAAAAAAAATCAGACTGATTGATGAACTAGGAAATCCTGTGAAATGTTATCAGGATAAAGTATAACTAGTCTGACTGTAGTACACCTGCATTATATGACTTCATTGAAAACCTGTTCTGGGAGCACAGTTTTCTCCCAGAGCATGAGAACATAGTTAGCAAGTTATAATGTGATAAATAAGGAAAAAGCAGTTCAAATGGTGATGTAAAATGCTTTCTACATTTGAGAAAAAAGGAAGATATAAATCTTTTTGTGTAATGTTTCAGTGTTCTAGTGTTCTGCCCCAGGCTGAGGGCAGTTGTTGGCTTTATCGTGGGCAGCTCCTACCACTGACATCCAAATTAATTTTGCAAACACACCTTCTGTAGGAGCAATGCTTAAACAGTCAAAGTAGCTGTGGTTGTGGGCATTTTAATTTTTTTTTTTCTCAGCAATTTAAGTGGCCAAAAATCCTCTCTAGTGTAGCTGTCTTCCTGTCAGTGAACATATGCCTGAATGCAGCTGCTCTGATTATGTTTGTTTCTACAGCATGGTACAGATTTTGAATTCCATTGCTTTGCAGTCAACCACTAAAATAACCATAAAATCAGTCATTTGCTCTGGATCTCCCACAGGACTAATGAATAAAACAAACAGAAGTCTGCAGGCCAAAGCATATCTAAGGAAAGGTTTTGCATAAAATGAGCTAAAAAGCATTTAAACAATGGCTAAAGGTTTCCCTCCCCCTCCTTACCAGGTACTAATTCAAGAACTACTAACTCAGCTTCAAACTTCCACTCCCTACCTTCCTCAGTTACACATTGAGGAAACAAAACCAGCTAAGTCAGAAAGATGCAAATGCTGCTGTTCTTCATTTTTGTTACAGTTGTATTTAGAAACCTTAGCCAAGAAATTTTGGGCAAATGTGATAACATGTGCTAGCACTCTAAGGAACAAAGCTCTATAAATATTTTTTTTTTTTTTTGCTTGTTGGTTTTTTTTGTTTTTGGTTTTTTTTTTTTTAATTTTGTATTTTTTTTTGAGGGGTGAAAGAGATTCAGTTGTTTGGTTCTTAATTGTTTGGGTTTTTTTGGTTAATTGATTAATCCAAGTTAATTTTCCCTGAGAAAAAAATGGAGATCTGATTTTTTTTTTTTTTAAGCAGAATAAAGATATTTTTTAGTATTTTCTAAACCAGAAGGCATTATTTTCTTCTCTACAGGTAACATTTCTGTAAGATCCTTCCAGGACCAGTAGCTTATCCTGATCCACAGAGTGAGGATAGAGTGCTCTCTATTGCTTACAGTGGTTGAAGTGAAAAGACAGGATTTCTGAGAAGCTAGTAGCCATTAGCTTATGGGACAGGGAGAAGCGGGAAGCAGGGTCAGACCCTTTCCCCAATGAGGCAGTGCATCACTCAAGTTTTGCTCACGCTCTCTTCCTCCAGTCTGCCTTCCTTTTCATCAAAACTGTTGGCCCCCATGGGACCTATTGACTGCACGCTGACACTGCATCACAGACCAGAGAGAGGAAGAGCAGGGGTGGCTGCCCATGACAAACTGCTTGGAAAGTAGCAAATTTAGGTGTGCTAGGATCACAACAAGTAGTCTTTAACTGCTGAAACGTCATCATTACTCAACATAGTGCCTAGTCCTTAATCTGGTAGCATGGCACAAAGCTGTTATGTCACAAATGTGGCTAAGGAACTACTACGAGCTCTGAAAGCCCCTCACAGCTTGCAGGCTGCCCTTGAGTTAACAGGATTTTCTTGATCTGCTCATGACAGTAGTCCGACAAGTCAGGAAGCATCATTAGGAGCTCTAACAGAGCAGAGAAAGGCCAGTTCTTCTTTTCCGTGCTCTCACTCCCTTCACCAGTGCCTTCCCTCCCTCTTTCCTTCCCCTCTGCAATTGCAGAGCCTTGGAAGTGTAACCCAGCACTCTGCCGTTCCATTCTCCACAGCTTCCCTTACATACCAGTGCCAAGAGGTGAATGATGGCGTGGGAGACAGATAAAACAGGATGATCTTCAGCTGCACTGTCATCAGGGAAGAAAGTACTTTATTTGTATTAGTAAAGACTATTGGAGTGAAGGGCACTGTTAGCCTGTGCATGTAGTTCCCCTCATTCCCTAGATGAGGAGCCTGTAATACAGCTCAGGCTGTAGCAGCATGGACACTGACAGGCTGAAGACGAGTTTGCTGACAAGATGTGAAAAGCTGAAAAGATCTTTGACTCAAATAAGACCCTGGCTGGACAGGAGCATGATCTGGACATGTAGGATCTTGTAATATCATATTATTGACTTCTTGTAGTGAGGTGAGTGGGTGAAGTGACAATGAAGTTGACCTATAAAATTCTGAAGTGCCTTTTCTGGACTCTCTCAAGGGAGTACAGCATGTTTATTCTGTTCCTTGCTATTATCTGTTCTCTGTGCTGGGATGCAGTGATTTCCTCCCTGACTGTGTTCCCCTTGTATCTAGAGCCTGACTATTTTTGCAAGAAGTACTAAAGAGTCTTGGTTGGAGTGACTGTAAAAGGTTAATGGCATAGCCCATGTGCCAGTGTTCCTTTCCTGGTGGAAATTGTGTGGGTACAGTGAGTGTGTACCAGCTGTACTGGGGGACAATATCTGCAGTGTGTGCTGCTGGTATGTACTGCTCGTCTTGATTAACTCAAGCTGGACTTGGGTATACTTACCAAAAGCTCTATGGACACAGACTTAGATGGCAATTAGCTTTGCACTGCTAGCTTTGTCCTGTCAATCGTGCATGTTTTTTTTTTTTTTTNNNNTTTTTTTTTTTTTTTTTAAACTTCTGGAAACCTGCAGCAGATATGAGACAAAGGGAAGAGCAGAAAACCTTCTCTCTGTTTAAGAACAGCATGAATCCAAGAGGTGTTAAGTTCTTGATAAATGGGAAGAAATTAACATCCTAAAGACTAGGAAGAAAGAAACAGTGGTTTATGCTGTGATGGCGTGTATAATGGAAAACACTCTTACACTGACACAGGCCAAAAAAAAAATTATCAATTCTAGACATGTGCTGGTAAGGTTTCTTAAGAAGTGCTGGTGTCCAGGTACTACCATGAGAGACCTTTTAGCACCAAGGTATTGACCTACAGTGGTCTTTATTTTATCCTCTGAGAACAAAATATCTGCCTAGTTTTGGTGCTTCTATGTTCACCATAGTGCTCAACCTCTGCCCCTGCAGTAGGAGTCTTGTAGGCTGACTCTCCCTATGTCAGATGATGATCTACAGACCTAGGGGTTATTCTGTATTCATGCTATGAATTTGGTGATTTGTAAGCAAATAAACATTTAACAGCAGCATCATTATTTTTAACCTGTTTGTTTCCTGGTGTGGAGAAACAGAAACTTTCTGAGGGGAATTTTTAAGTATACTGATTTGGCATCATCTACCCTTGAGATGAATGCTGAAATGCCTAGTAACTTGGAAGGGAGAGAGATAGGACAACCCTGATTCCTTTTGAAATCTCATTTCTAGATGCTGAAATACTGGACATTACTGCAGATTATTCAATGGGATGTATAAATGACCATAGCTGTGAACACATGTCAAATAGAAACAGGAAGGTTGAGTTTAATATGAGACTAAGACATCTATGATAGGTTCTTGTTACCAAGTAATTTCTTTTAATAAAATGGAAAATATTAACATGAATGCTTGTTTACAGAATAATTACCTTTTTTAAAAAAAAATTATTTTAAATTCACTGGACTCCATCATTATTGGTTGAACTCTCATAGTCACTGCTGCTGTAAAAGCAAACAGTGAGAGACAGGCTTGTATTGAGTGCTGTGCAATCCGAGGTGTAGAACTTGCAGAGCTTTGTTAATGTGCTACAATGTGCATATTGAGAGAGGCCTGTGTGAGGACCACTTGAACTATAAAACTGGATGCTGGCAAATTTCTGCAGGATTAGTGCATTCAGCATTTACAAACAGTGTTCCTTTTCTATTGGCTGTTGTGCAGTTAGAAATAGCACCAGATTTCAATAAAGGCACTTTAACATGTCCTTGTCACTGATTACACTGATGAGTGTTCCAGCTGTGGGAAGTGAGGAGGTAATTCCACGCAGCTAAAAGTACGGTCAGCATGAGTAGGGAATAATATGTCACTCTTACTGGTGGGCAAACGGCAGTTGTTCATGTAAGGCTTATGTTTGACTAAGCATCTAAAAGGTCAAATATTTCTCCAAACTTTGTCGTCTGAAGCGGAGTTATAACTATTGAAAGGACATCAAATTAATTAATTAAATTGAGAATAAAACAGAGCTGCCAAAAAGACACAGAAAAGCTGGAAAAGCGTGTAGATAACTTGTACAGCCATTGTGTTCTTGTACTATGCTTGTTTGCCTTTATATTTATTGACATGTTTGAAATTGTTATTTTTCTTGTGAAAATTTTCAACCAACCTTGTGCACTGTTACCTACAAGGACAGAATAGAAGTCTGTTACTTGTTTCTAAAGCAATTAGCAGGCCTCCAGCACCAGGGAGCTTTGGGGAAGAACTCTTGGTTTGTTTAGACAAATTTACTTGTTATTGATATTTTAAAACAATGAACAGCAGCAATTNTTTTTCTTTTTTTTTTCCCCCGGCAAACTGGAGATCTTTGATCTCCGTATGCCTTATGGAATTGTTCCTGCAGATACTGTTTAAGATACTCAGCCCCATGTCATGGTAACAAATGGCTATATGAAATCGGGTCCTCTGAAAAAAAACCCCAGCCACTCCGAGAAGCTCCTTTCTTTACTTTTTTTAAACAAATATGACTGGTCAGAATTTCTTTAAATATAAATTGTTGGTTTCTGGAGTGGTTTGGGGGAGGGGTGGGGATGGGGGAAGGTAGCACGGGGTTGGGCTTTGCCGATACTGTAATGAAAAAGGATAGTCAGCAGATGGCAATGTTGTATAGTTGTTCCAACAGGAGACAGCCTCATCAGCAAGGGAGGGAAACCTCTGATACTCCCTAAGTAGCCATGAGGGAAAATGGAGTGGCCCCCGCAGGCCATTGAAATGTTGGCCCTCTGAGCATACCTTGGCTGAACACTTGTGTAGGCTTACTGAGTTTGCGGTCCACTTTATAACAGCAAATCAACGTTTAAACCCCTTCATTTGAAAGGGCAAGCACATTATAATTTAAGAGCAATCTAATTAAACTAATGCATTTCCATATTCTTTTAAAAACATGATTTTGTAATGCTACATAAGTACAAGGTGTTCTTTCCCACACAGATTGCATATTTAAATAAGTGGCTCCGATGCACTTTCTTTTGCTGGAACGTTGCGTGACAATTTAACTGATCTGTTACTGACTTTTCAGGCTCAAACTATGAAAATCTATGCATGAAACATGTTTTTCCAAAGTCAAATAAAAGTGTCTCAGGCATAAGGCAAACTAGTTTATACACGAGTTACCTTCACTAGGTCTAATCCCAAATGACTGGAAAGGTTCTCTGGCTCCAACAGGTTCCAGGTCAGGCCTGCTATGCTTTGCCAGATAGAATGTAGAAAGGTAGGGGATATAATTCCTTCCCCCCCTCCTCTCCCTTTAACTACTGTGGAGAGCTATTACAGTACTTTGATCTAAACACGTAAATCAAAGCTCCTAAAGCCTTCTGCTTCTAACTGTACTGAAGGCATGACAATGAGGTAAAAGAAACTGTGGTAGCGAACCCCAGTATATAAAATCCATGGAGTAGCTTAGCAAGGGGAACTTGGAAAGACTTCTGTAAAATATAGGAACTAACAGATGTCTTAAGAGACATGAGTAATAGTTTGAATAAAACACTTTTAGATTTAGCATATTCTGCTATACACTCTAAAATCTGAAGCTCTGTCTTAGTAGTCAAAAAAGCAGTCATCATTTCAGAGGTTAGTGAAATATGAAGTACAAAACTCTTTGCCTCCAGAGTTTTTTCTAACAGCTCAGTCTAAAAGCTAGAAATGGGCATGGATGCTGAAAGACAAAACTAAGTCACGTGTATCACAGTAATTGCTTTAGCAAAAATGATGCTACGAACACCCTTCCTTGTTTACATGGTAAAACCTGACTTTACTGTCTGTCTGGTTTCTCTCAAGATAAAAGGAACTGGCAAGAAGAAAGGCTCTATGTCAGACTTCAAGATGTATGTAACTTGAGATGTAGTGCTAAATTAAAACTCCTGTCACACAGAGACTACTCACTATAATTTATGTCAAGGTTAATGGAGTAAAAAGTATTGGAGTATTTTAAATGCTAATCAGACATGTTGCCAATTAGTATCACTGCAGATTTTTTTCTTATATACTGAAGGATATTTCAATGTTTCTCAACATTTATGTCTGTGTTACAGTAAGTTGAAGGAAATATTACAGAAATTTTAGATAAACTGAAAATCACTCAGGAAAATCAAAGAGGAGTAGGAAATGTTCAAATATCTATGTCAATGTTGTTGCACAGAAAGTGATAGTGATGTAAATGCCATTCATAACAACTTACTGGGCCAATGTAAGACAAATTAGTTACTAATAGCAGCTGCATTGAAGTGCTGGTTGCAGAACACACACACTAGCAGCTGGAAGTCATAATAAGATATTTTAGATTTTACTTCAGTGCGATTTGGAGTATTAAGTAGTAAAAATTATCCATGGAGTCTGATTAAAAACTGATTGCTTCAGGTTGATTTTTTGGGTTTTGTTGGTTTTGTTCGTTTGTTTGGGTCTTTTTTTTTTTT
>VXAU01000081.1:2594434-2640955 GCA_013399695.1 Formicarius rufipectus | reverse complement strand
TTTTGTTTGTTTGTTTTGTTTGTTTGCTTTTTTTTTTTTAATTTGCAGAATCTGAGAATATTCTGAGTTGGAAGGGACCCACAAGAATCATCAAAGTCCAGCTCTTGGCCCTGCACAGGGCAACCGCAGGTATCACACCATGTGCCTGAGAGTGCCGACCAAACTCTGTCAAGCTTGGTGTTGTGACTGTGCAGGTGCAGAACAGACACAGTATAGTAATTTTCAAAGGCCTCTAAATTTTCTGGCAGTGTCCCACTGATGGTTTTTCATACCAGATGTGGAGAAGTTCAAGCCCTTGTTTGTTCAGACATTGCTCACTAGAGCCAGTTTTGGTAACTTCTTTGTGCAGTGGAATTTGTTGTTTTTTTTTTTTTTTTTTTTATTGTTGGAAACTGGCTTGAGATTTTTAAACTTCTTTTTTATAACCTTTTTTTTTTTTTTTAATGTTGGAAACTGGCTTGAGATTCTTAAACTTCTTTGATATAACCTTTTTTTTTTTTAATGGGTAGACTATGGAGTCATCTCAAGCACTGAAGGTAACATATTTTAAGAAGTTAAAGCATACAGGTTTCGTTATTGATGCTGCCTGTCAGAAATTATTACTGAATATATTTGTTTCTGTTACGTTTTCAGTATTTTGGTTTAGCACCAGAATGTATTCCTTCCATGCTTTTAATGTTCCAAAGCTCTGGATGTTCCAAAGCTTTGGACAGGGAGCCATCCATTCTAAAACATGGAGGAAGAGAAGCTATCTCTACTTATTCCTCCACTATCAAGATCATGAACTGCACGTACTCACATAAGTGTATGTTTCAGCATATTTGGTACAGCTTCAGATGGTTTGTGAGTTTGTAGTTCTGCTTAGAGGTTTGTTTTTCTTACTTGGAGTACAGTTTTACAATACCTGAGCAAATATCCAGACTTAAATTTCTGTATGCATTGAAAAATATTTCTATAAAATATCTGAAATATCTACTTAGTTGTCAGAACAGAGGGTATGTTTTTCCTTATGTACCCTGCTATTGCCCATGAGCATTTATGTACCTACAATTTATCAGTATAAGAAATCACTGCATCCAGGAAAATCAGGTTGTGGCAAGCTGCAGTAAGTTTAATTTCTTAGTTTGCTGCATGCCTAATTTGTTAGTTTATGCCTACACGTGTAATGTAAGTGATTTAATCCATCAGTTGGAAGTGGGCATCACAGGTTAGTAAAAGGCCTGAAGATACACAGAAGGTTCACTGACCTTAGTGCATTTTGGGTCAGTCTTTTGTATTTTCAAACATTAGTCAGATATTATGGAGTTGTCTCCTATTGCTATAACATAACACTAAGAGAAAGGTGTTTAGATGGCAAGTAATGTTTGGTGCCATAGGACCCCAGTCACTGTAAGTTCCTGCTGTGTCTGTGACCTATACAATTCCATGCATAGTTATGAGATTGTTGGTAAAAATCCAAAATTGTACTTATAGACTCCAAAAGAACAAATTCCATTAATATAGAAGAGAACAACTCTATTTTCATCTTATTGCCAACATTTTGTGTCAGAGGGGATATGTTTTATTTGCTGACACAGGCAGAAATATTTACTTTTAAATTGTGTTAGGAAAGTAAGAAAAGGATTTTTTTTTTTTTTGCGAAGAAGGTTTGAGTATTAGCAGAAAACAATGCTGAACTCAAATCTTATGAAATATAAAGATTTTAACTTAATTTTTTTGGTCTTTAAATGGAAGATTAGTCATTCTAATTCTAGTAGACTATGAAACGTGAAAATTAAGGTTAAGCTTCTGACTTTGATTGAGAATTGCCAGCATTAGATTTAACAAGATGTACCACTACTGTATGTATACTTAGTTGTCGGAGGGTGGAAGTGGAAGTAGCTCTCAATTCAGGAGGTGCTGCCTAATGATCTAAGACCACTAATATATGATAATTTCATGAACATGGAAAGTAATCCACTTCATGGTATGAAGCCACTATATATTATGTTGTTATAATTTCCCAGATGGACACATTCATTAAGCTTAATGAAGGGGAGGGGAGGGGAGGATGAATTGAAAGAGGAAAAACAGTAAAGCAAAGTATGGAATCTAAACGAGTCTCCCCATAAACACCATGGAAAGCACTTACTAGACAATGGCATGTATCTAAGCCTCCTGCGTAAATTTGCAAGATTTGCCTTGCCAGAGCTGGGTGCTAGTAGGTCTAGAAATTTATAGATAACTGCAAAATTAATAAGTGTTTTGATTAGTGATACATTCAGCACCTGAAGGGAATGTAACTAAGGGTAGCTGAGGTGTTAAGGATAGCACAAAGGACCTATCTGAATAGATCACTTCCTTTGAAAAATATTGATGAATGTGCACAAGATTGTGGATGATAAGACATGATCATACTTGCATCTGCTTATAAATTACAGAACTGTACATTTTGTATTTTTTTTATTTTGAACTGAGAGTTGCATGACCTGTAGGTCAGGTATTGGACTTAATGGAAAAAAAATCATTGTCATTTGACAGACCAAACTTGGAAAAACGCAAAGCACAGTTCTGTCTGAGAGGATAATAGCATATATTAAAAAAAAAAAAAAAAAAAAGGAATCTTATATTATACATGTGGAATAATTGGTCACCCAAAAGGCTATTAGAAATAAATCATCATGGTAATTAGTAGTAGATATCATTGAATACAAGGTTAATTAGTCTCATTTGTATGATTTTAATTATTAAAAGTAATCAGCTTTGGGATACTTACAGAACCACTTGCACTAAATGTTTTAAAAAAGGACTTTTACATTTTGCTTCAAGCAGAGCTTACGTATAAACCTTTTAAAATAGCACACTGTCTTGGTATATTTGCATAATAAGATGCTTTTTAAAACGAATGCCCAAAATTCTGCTCTCACCTCCTTCCTCTCCGCTTTCCCAGTATTAGGAATCACTTTTCTAGAGATGACATGTTCTCTTTCTGCAGGACAAATGAGGAAGACTGAAACATTAACAGTAGCATAAGATTTTTGACTCAAAGCCTGTCTTGAGGCATAATTAACAGAAGGCATCTAATTATCTGAAGTCAAAACTGTATCATCCTTTGCCCTTAATGCACATAAGATAACTTAGATGACATTTAATTAGAGGCAAAGCATGGACTAATACTTATTTAATAGCTTTGGTAGAAGCTTCCCTTAGGTGCTAAGAGATTGTCCAGTGAATTGGGGCAAATATTTAGCCTGTGCCTGCAGCTAAATAAATAATTTGCAGCAAACAATTTACTTAGCTAAGATTCTACTGTTTCTGAAGTAGGAATGGGATTTCTTCAGGCTTAACAGCTACCTGATGAAAACCATTTTAATTTTCATTTGAGAAATTAAAAATGTTCAAAATGCAAAAGTTTGAACACTATTGTTTACCTGCAAATGGATAGATTAAGTTATATGGCTTTATTTGTTTTCCTGGTTAAATGGTTGTGACTACAGGTCTAGTGGAAGCGAAAATTGAAAAGTGAAATTTCTTTTGACTCAGGATACCATTCTCATTTGAAATGGTTATTTTCAGCATATATCCAGTATTTTGCAGAAACATTTAATGTCAAGTCTTAACAGCTCCATTTTGTCCATGCCTGATTGTAGCGAAGGCAGGTAGCAAGAAAGCAAGCTGTGCTGTGGAAATGATGACATCCACACTCTGCATTATAAAACCTTATGGATCAGTGCCACAGATATAAACCGTCTTTACTCTCAGTGCATAATACCAGACCTAGAAAAGATCTGTCTTGGTCTCTGTCCTTTAGAAAGGTGCAGAGGAAATGCTTTCTAGAGATGCTGCATCCAGTTGAGAAGAACAGGCAGGTGGATGTTAGCTTTTGCCTAGATCCTTTTCAACAAATTTCAGTTACGTGACTTTAGGAAAGATGATCCATCCTCTGGAGAGTAATCTTTCTTTTTATAAACAACCTCATGTGCCTGTCATTAGATGAGTTGATCTTAGTTGGCTCATAGTGGGAAGACACCCCAGTGCTGCCAATGTTTACATTGAGGTATTTTCTTTCACTGAGACCTCAGTTTCAGTTCGGCATTTGTGTTGGTTGTATGCTATACCAATTTTTTTTTTTTTAAGGAAGACATGGGAGCTAATAGAGGGAGTTTTGTTACCTGAAAAGAAAAATTAATTTCTGAGAGTCAAAAAGAAAATAAGTAAAGGAACATAAATGCTTACCACTTCAAACTCTTAGTATCTCAAAGTTATGCAGGTGGAATCCAGGCTCGAAAAACTGCTGTTGAACCTCAGAATCAAGTATTATAATGCAGTGTCAAAATCAGAAACATGTTTTCATTTTTGCATACTGTATTGATAGCTATACTATCTGCATAAAGAGTTATCATACAAATTTTTTAGAAAATTTTGAGTGCTAATAATTTTTATATTGAATAGCTGTATTCCTCTATACAGTTTTCAGTAGACACTGACCTCTTTTCATCATGGCTCCTTTCCTTATGGGAGCACCAGCAGATATTAATTAAACTCTCAGGACAGAACTCCAAAGTGAAAGTTAGTTAAGTATATCAAAGATGCATCTCCTATAAAAGATATGTAAATTAGTCTTTGAATCAGGCCTTGAACTATGGTGGTACATGCTGGCATAAGAATATTGCTCATGTGAGTATTTTCATAAGCCTCAAATTGTGATTTTTATTTAATGAAATCATACTATAGTTTCAGAGTTTTTTTGAAATATTGAAATGCCTTCAGATCAAATGGAAGCATCTGCTTGACTTGGCAGAAAGCTTAAAAATAAAACAGGTCAAAGAAAAGAACTAGTCCTTTCAACTAGAAAGGATGTTGTTTGATAGATGTAAGAATTCTCAAAGAGCTAGCTAATGTCATCCTCTCTGTAATGATTTTTGAGTGGCCTTGGGAATCCAGAATGGTCCTAGTTGACTGGAAGCTGACAAACATTGTCCCTGTTTTCAAGAAGGGAGGGAAGGAAGGAGGACTCCAGGAAGTACAGGCCTGTCAGAATCACTTCAGTGCCTGGTAAAGTTATGGAGCAGATTATTCTGGGAAGTACTGAAACACACCTGAGAGGCAACACAGTCATCAGTCACAGCCAGCACAGCTTCATGAGAGGAAAGTCCTGCTTGTCAAACCTAATTTCCTTCTATGACAAAGTAGCCCAGCTAGCTGATCAAGGGAAAATAATTGATGTAATCTTTTTGGATTCCAGTAAAGTTTTCAGTACTATGTCTCATAGGATCCTTCTGGACAAAATGTCCAGCACAGCTGGATAAACACACCATGTGGTGGTGAGCAGTTGGCTCACGGTTTGAGCACAAAGGGTAATAACGAATGGGGTGACATCAGACCGATGAGCTGTTATAAGTGGGGTTCCACAGAGCTTTCTCTTGGCCCCTGTGCTCTTCAACATCTTCATAATGATGTAGACACAGGATTGGAAGGGATACTAAGTAAGTTTGCAGATGACACAAATCCAGGAGGAACTGTTGAGTCTCTTCAAGTCAGGGAGGCCCTGGGGCCTGGTGGCAAAGGAGATGCTGGAAAGCAGTGCCATGAAAGGAGTCCTGCGGGTCCTGGTCAATGGCAAGTTGAACATGAGTCAGCAGTGCCCTGGCAACCAGGAGGGCCAACCCTGTCCTGGGGGCCATCAGACACGGCATCACCAGCCAGTCAAGGGAGAGGATTGTCCCACTCTGATCTGCGCTGGGGCGGCCTCACCTTGAATACTGTGTGCACTTTGGGGCACTGCAATATAGGAAAGATATTAAGCTACTGGAGTGTGTCCAAAGGAGGGCAATGAAGATGGTGAAGGGTCTTGAGGGTAAGCCGTGTGGGAGCAGCTGAGGTCATTTGGTGTGTTCAGCCTGGAGAAAAGGAGACTGAGGGGAGACCTCACTGCAGTCTGCAACTTCCTGGTGAGGGGAGGAGGAGAGGTAGATACTGATCGCTTTTCTGTGGTAAGCAGTGACGGGACCCAAGGGAATAGCCTGAAAATTGTGTCAGGGAGGGTTGGATATTAGAAAAATGTTCTTCACCCAGAGGGTGGTTGGGCACTGGAACAGGCTTCCTAGGGAACTGGTCACAGCACCAAGCCTGTAGTAGTATTAAAGTCCAAATTCGGTAATGGTGCCCATGGCTTCACAACATTTAAGTACCTCATTTGTGTTGGACTCTTACTAAGCCATTGCCGTTCCCGTTTTAGACAGAGATATATCGGGTCATGAATCTAGCTTGTTCTAAAAGATGTATTTTAAACTATTCATTAAACCATTAAAAAATTTATTTTAGACCTATGGTCCTTTTAACCTGTCTTCTGGGGAACCAGGAGGATTAGTGGAAGTAGAAGTGTCTCCTAACTTCCAGTTAATTACTTTTTCTTTGAATCTGTCATATGCTGCCATCTGTGCTACTAGAGAGTGTTTAAACAAGCTATTATGAAAAATGGAGAAAGTGGTATTTATCACCATACGTTGCTGTCCAAGGTTTCATTTGGCTCTGGAAATCTACTATTGAATGACATTGTCATCAAGAAGTGAGAAGGATAGGATTTTCTGTGAGTAACAAGAGCAGTCAGAATTATGACAGAGTTGAAAGTAAGCCAGAAGCCCTCAGTAATATCTACTTGGTGGAGTAGGAAGGGAACGTCATACAGCAACATACGGTGCTGCTGCTCACTGCTGGAGACAGCATTCTGTGAAACGTGCTTTCTGAATTTGGGCCCATGGTGTCAGTTCTCATGTTCTGGTTTAGAGATGGAAAATGGAGAGCTCCTGCAATTTGTGATTGCCCAGGAAATTTTTTTTAAGCATTTTGGATCATTTCAGAGAAGTCAGGGCAGAGGAAAGTGATTTGAATTTTCCAGGTACAATATATGCATTCATCTCACAATAAAAAAATCATTATCCAGCTCTGTTCTATACTTATGTAAGAGTACTGATTAGTATTCTGTGAACAAGAATGTGTGTTTTGAACTCACTAATTATTTCAGCAGATTTTTAATAATTCTCTTCTTGTAACCTTCAATTTATCTTTATTGCATTTATGAAATAAATGTAGGAGCTCTCAGAAGGTGAATGCAATATTATTTTGTGCTCACCTCTCATTGGAGACTCTGGCAGAAGTTTACAAACATCAATTAAGTTTCACCATGCTGCCATCTGGGAAATAACTTTTCCTACACCCATGTTACAGATGGATAAACAAACAGGAGCTAAACAACTTGGCCTGGATCATGTTGCAAATTGGGAATAGAGTTCTTAGGCTGTCTCCCAGTCCCTGACTTGGGCCTAACCAATAAGCATGCTGCCACACTGCTTATTTATATTTTGAGACTGTTTATAATGAACTACGTTATCATTTCTTTTTCTCCTGAATCATCTAAAACTTGCCAATATTTAATTTTAATAAAAATTTCACATGCATAGGCTAGTATTTATAGTTAAATAAAATGTTTATTCTCACCTTTGGTTTCCAGTAAGAGAGCTGCATGTGGTGCCAACATAGAATGATAGCAAACTAAGCACAAATAATTTTTTGTCGTTCCTTTGAATAAGTTTTCCCACTGAAAGCAGTGGCTTTTGGATTAGTCTTTCATGCTCATATTATAAATTGATCCCTCCAATTTCTCAATTAGTTTTACTTTTACTTGCACAGAATCCTTTCCATTTTCCAGTGTTTTTGTGGTGATGGTTTGTAGGGCATGTGCAAGAGGATGAGTAGCTTGTATTTGGTGTTGTGGATTCTTAAATGCTTATTCCCTCAGGTTTGCCTGTTTACAACGTTCTCTCTTTTTTCTTTTTTTAATTATTTTTAATTGTGATGTTTTTCTTCCCATTTTGTTGGCAACCCCTTTCAACTTAATTGTGATGTATTTAACTGTGGGTGGAAATACAAAGCTTCTAGTTATTACAATTGCTTTCTTCCCATTTCAGCTGTAGGTAATTAAAATTTTCTAGGGGAGGTTTTTAAAGGTCATCTTGGTTCTCCCTATGTTTGATATTAATTATGAAGGTAGAAGGACCATTACTACAGTAGTCCCTCTACAACAATGGAGGATATACTTTCATGGGGAAAAATGGGTCATTATTGTTAGCTACTGGAATCTCCTGGGCTGACTTCTCCTGGAGAGAAGGTGGTGCAAAATAAAACTTGGTGCACCACTGTAGTTATGATTTCCAAATTTTAGGGACATTCTCACAGGAGAAAGCCATACTTCCTCGTCTATGAGAATAGAAATATCAGCTAGTTCTTTCTGATTTTGGCACTGAGATGGACAATCATTAAAACAGTTGGGGAGTTGCAGTATGATAATTATCTTCATAATCAACATAATTATTATTAAAAAGTATGTCAGATTATTCCTCAACTATTATCTTAGGGAACAGTCAGTGAAGGGCTGTTATTACTCTGAAGTGACTAGTTACTGTTATGTCTGTTCTTAGATGAAATTGAACCATATGATGCAAACATCAATCTCAAGAGGGTGATTTTCAAGATTACCTGTGTCTAATGGGATATAGGTTAATAACATGAAGTTCTGTTTAAGGATATGATTCTGCCCAAACAGACTTTTGCTTCAGAAGGGGCTAGCAGTCTGTCAAGCATCACAGCAGTCGCTAGCTGACAGCTTGCCATTTGTACCAGTGGCAATAACATCTAAGAGTGGTCAGGGAACACCAATGTTTCCCAAACAGATGGCAGCAGCTAGAGGGTGGGAGATCAAAGGATATCTTTGAAGGAATAAGTGACAGGTAGAAGATTTGACAAAGAAGATCTGAAGGGTTGGGGAGAAGCACAAAGTAGAGAATCTCAAATCAAATCATCTTTGATTTAAAAATTTTATTTCCTTTAATTCCGCTAAGCAACTAGATGCTTGAACTGTGAATGTATAACAGTGGGTTCCATGTAAACCTTTAGAGCTGAGTGAAGTAGAAAGCTTTCTTTTCATTTTTTTTTTTTTTTTGTAAAATGTTTAACTTTCATCTGTTTAGCTTCTGTCAATAAATTGTTTAGTTTGCATTAACCTTAATTCAGTTTGAGTTCAGGTTGATTTCCGGCAAATGTCAAGATCAATAACTTCTTATGTGTAGAGAACATTAAACTTGACTGCATTATATTTTTCTCTCTCCCCCCCTCCCCCCTTTTTGGTACTGTCCCACAAATCCATTGTTCTTGCTTTCCAAAATGAGTCCCAGCTATAGGGGCTGGTTTTCAAGATGATGATAGAGCTCTATGTGAAAGAAACCTCTTTTGGCTAACAGAGCTAACAGTATTAATTAAGTACAGAATACTCTGATCCTCAAAGAAGTAGCTGGGGTGCAACATTTAATTTGAAAACAATTTTACAAGATTGAGTAGGTGATACTGTTCTTTAAAAAAGAAAAGAAAAAAAAAGAAGTTAATCTTACATTTGGAAATCATAAGACAAGATTCATAATATCAATTAGAGGGGATAAGCTAAGGAAGAGATTTATTTCTCTTTAATAAAAGTTGCAACAGAACACCTTTAAACCCAATTATGAAGCCTGGTCTCCTGGAACTTAAGGAAAGAAATACTCTTTTTTAAGGGTCTTGGGGAAAATTCTACCAAGACCTTGCATGTTCAGCAGTAGAAAACAATAATAGAAGCAAAAGGGGATCTAATTAAAGACACTTTATAAGAGGTATGTGCATATGCAAAAGAAAGCAAAATTCTTGAGTTTCTACTTTGCAGATAGTTGGTATCCTAGAAATAGAATCTTTAACTACAACTACAACTATAAACAACATAAGTGTGGTACAAAGGAGGAGTGCCATGTTCGCATCAAAGGTGGCTTTATGTTAGTTCCTTAACTCACCGTTGAGGTAAAGAAAACTGCCTAGCATATATAGGATTTAATAACTGGTCATATCCTGAATAACATTCAGTTTTTCAGGGACTGTATCTACTGGGGCATCACCCACGCTTTAGAGCAGAGGTGATTTTTGTCTTAGTTCCTTAAACTCTTAACACTTGGCTTCAGATTATTCTGCTACAGCACTTCCATGTCTGGGACAAATTTCTTGTTTGTTGAATGCATCTGAACAATGTCTTTTAATACTTCATTTATTATCCTCCAATTCAGGTTGTTTATTCTTCTATTCTCTTCCCATGTGTGTTTTTTTTCTGCACCCTGAAAATCAACTAAAAATGCTATGTAAATATTGTTTTATTCTTGTTCTAATAATCAAATGAGAAATTATATTGAAAAAAGAATGATCTTGAAAAGCTAATGTCATGTGATGAAGATGACATCAGAGAAGCTTTACATGGTTATTTTCTTCCTAATCCTATTCTATTCTGATACACCCAACTGTCCTTATTCAGCAAGCTCATACTTGCAAATAATGAGTTTGGTGCCTGAATCACAGAAACACAGAGCTGGAGTAGTGCTCATGAAACATAACTGAGTCCCAACACCTATCTAGCCTGTTCTTAAAATCTTGAAAATGTAGAGGGTGAGGTAGATTCTGACCCTCCATAGCTTGTCTCATCTCATGTTTCAGTTTGCTGACTGTTAGCTAACACAGGTTTTTGTTTTAGAAAGTCTTATTAGAAGCACATCTGACTGATTTCTTCTTGCAGTCTTTGAAAGGGGAATTACCTTTTAATGAGATTTCAGTCATGCAGTTTGATGGCAGGAAGACGACTATGCCTTTCACTAAGGAAAACATCATTTAAATAAAAAAAAAGACCAAGGCTTCTGAATACTCATGAGAACAGTTTGTCTTAAATAAAAGCAGAACTTGTTCAATGGCAAAACTCTCATCACCATGCAAGCAGTACTAGAATTTCATTTGCAAGTTTTGTATCATGGGCCAAATGATGCAGAGGGTAGACTATGTTTATCGCCATATTGTACATTGTAACAACAGAGAGACATTTGAGGAATATCTGCTTCCTAAAGAATAAACCCCATGTAGGGAGCTTTGGAATAAGGAAGATGTTTGTTATCAGGATTAATTGGAAAGTAGAAGAAGTCACCTTCAATGCCTCATTCTGTAAGATTATGAGCTTGTACTCTCTTTGAAACTATTCAGGAAAGGGTTTTCTTATTGCTTTAATGTTAGGTAGTACTTGTCCTTATACATATCTATACAGTGTCGTGGATTGTTTTCAGTTCTGCAGTTCACTTGGTTTACTTGGCTCATTTATCTCAGGCAGTGTTCAGAATTGCAAATTGCCATTGGCTGGCAAAAGAAGGCTTACTACACTCTACTGTCTTAAAGCAAATGATCTCAACTACTTAGATCTTTGTAATGTCTGTCTGTCTCCTGATAGGTACCTACTCTATTGTAGACTCCAGCACAATATTGCTTCAAGAGAGGAAGTTATTCTGCTAGGAATGGCATCCTTACCTCAAGTCATTGCAGCCATCCTAGGAGAAGGACAACTCTGACTCCAAAACCTACATCCTGAGGACCTCACTGTCACTGTCCAAGCTTGCTAGGCCCTGGCAGATGAACCTCAGGAGTAAAGGGTGGGGCCAGTTCTGTGCACGCTGTGCCTCACCTAAAAAAATCCACTGCGCAGGCTTGAGGGATTCACCCACTTTGCGTGGGTAAAACCCTCCCAAATCTTTGTTCGCAAAGTCTAGCCATACCTACATACATGCAAAACCTGGATATAACATATAGTTAGTGTGGCATGCACTTCTTCTGTATTGTTTTTCTAGTTATTTAAGCCATTAAATTACTTAACCTAGAACAGCTGATGTATCCAATATCTTATTTTTTTCCAATAAAAAGCACAAAATAGATACTAACAGCATTAAGGTATTGTAATTAACATTTAGTTCTCTTAATGAAAAAATCCCAAAGGCCCCCAAAATACGATGAAATTTGTTGGTTATCTAAGTGAATTGAGAACAGAACATTTCAAGCTGCCTGTGTATGCAGTGAAAACCTGGTTGCCAAGTTACCACAAGCTGTTTAATTAGTAGGCAAGCCCATTTTTTCTCCTTGGGATTTTTTTTCTTTTAAGTACTCGAAGTGCTTTTGTGGTGGGATCCTGTGAACCTTTTCAGTGATGGCATAGGGAAAGGGTGATACACACTTTATAGTTATGTGTGTTGTACCCAATATGACGTGCAGAGGTTCAAAACCGCTTGGGCTGGATTGTAGCTCTGCACTCAAGTTCTGCAAGGGTATGATTTCAAGAAGAAATATTTCCTATGTATCATCTTGTTATTTTTGTTTTAAAAAGTAGGAACTTCTCTCTTCTTTTGGCTATGGGTCAGGAGTTGTGAGTGTGAGGAGAAATCTTTACTGGGCATATGTATTGCTTATTGATTGTTTATAGCATTCCTGGAGGGTAGCCTTTTTTAGGATTTGTGTGTGTTTCTGCCGCATCTGATTAGCTTACTGAGTCCCTTGGTGTTTCCTTGTCTGCCGTGAGTTTTTGACTTTCAGCAGTTACTGAGCTGTCCTAGTCCTCTCTGGGCAGCCAAGTGATGTCCTGTGGGACGCCAAACAGTCCAGAGCCTACTAGATCAGCCTTACAGTTCTGCTCTGGGCTATTTACAGTGAAGCCGGTGACACTTTTTCAATGAGCATTTTAAGGTGAAGTTATGAATAACGTAGAGTGGAATGGATCTTTATAAAGAACAATTTTTTAAAAAACTTTTTTGTGTGATCTAGGTAGTTGCCTAGGACCTGGAAATGACTGATTTGAGTCTCTCATCTGCAGAGAAGCTCAAAAGATCTCTCCTGGGACAAACTGTAGTGCTGACGAATTATTTTCTGCCTGTGCATGTGAAATTAAAGGTTTCCTTACTGCCTCTATGAAAACAGAATGGCCATTTTGGTAAACCTAACATGTTTACCTAATAATTTGAAATTAAAACTTAATTTGAGGTGTTAGACAATACCTTTTTATATATACTACTGCTAACACTGCCACTGCATGGAGAACTGCAGATGTTGTTTTATTTAGAATTTTTACAAGTTTTAAGCTAAGATTGGATTTCTGTGGCATGCAAATGTGTTGAAATATAATTCTACCATCTGTACCTATGCCTACTTATTGTCTCAGTGTAAAAATAAGCTATTTAGAAGACTGCCTTCATTGCTCTCACAACTTTCCTTGTCTTCTCAGTCGGTCTTCCTAAATGTTGCCTTTGTTATTACTGTTTAGTTGAGGAGAGGAAATGCAGACATTCTAACCACTAGTTTGCTTTATTTTTGAGTCCTATATCCCTTCTTAGACTAAAGTAGTAGTCTGAGATCTCTTTCTGCTCCTGCAGTTTAATTCTGTGGATTAAAAGGTAGTCTGCCTAGGTTGCTTTCATAGTTTGGTTGGGGTTTTTAATGTTGGCTTGGCTTTGGTTTTTTAAGTTTGGTGGTGGTTGTTGTTTTTTATATACATTTTTTAATTTTTTTTTGGTTGATTGTTTTTTTGTTTGGTTTGGTATTTTTTGTTTTTCAAGTGTTCCACTTTGGGTATAAAATGCTGAAATATTTTTGAGTGCAAAGACCAGAACTCAAGTGTCCAAAATCCCAGTGATCAGGTATTTACTTGTCTCTCCCACATTTGCTAAACATTTCAGTATCTCATCAAAGAGAATCAGCATGCACATGAAAAATTACTGCCATGGCTAGGACGTACTCCTGTGCATGATGCAGCTCTGTCCATGCAGAAGAGGGAAGTTACATCCAAATTTCTCACCTCAGCCTGTAATTGTTAAGCCCAGAGTGCTTCCCTACACACCTCTCATCTCTGTAAGCAGTTAGGCATCTGCTTGCACAAAGTAGTGGTGATTTTGGCTTGCAGGGCAACACCGTTTTAGATTTTTTTCCTGAATTTCTAGAAACTTCTGGTGTCCTGGGTACCTAAGTGCATTGCTGAGAGCTTTTGGTTGCTCTCTTCTGTGTAGCCACGGAATAGTTTGTCTATATATGGCACCTTTTGCATTCAGATGTGGATTGGTGTGCCCCTGAGGCTGCAGAGCAGCTGAAGCAGTGGCATGTGCTATTGGGCACTGTGCGTCAAGGTTTCAGCAAAACAACTGGAATCGTTATGTTTGTATTTCTTTGCTTATAATCTTACGGATAGTAAGAAAAAAGGAGGATAAATGCCAAAATGGAACTTGGATAACAGAAATTTAATAAATGCACTTTAAAACTATTTAGAGAAACGTAAGGCCACAGGAAACCTCTAGTCATGTTGTTAATTTTATGCATTTTGGCCTAACTAGATTGATCCTTTCAATCTGAGTTAAGCTGAACGATTTTATCACTCAGAAAACTAAAATCCTAGCATGGCCCAGGCCAAGACACTATCAACCAAGGTACTTTGTGTCAGGATCACT
Source organism: Formicarius rufipectus (assembly GCA_013399695.1). Lineage (NCBI taxonomy): Eukaryota > Metazoa > Chordata > Aves > Passeriformes > Formicariidae > Formicarius > Formicarius rufipectus. Next base: position 2,626,613 of record VXAU01000081.1, on the reverse strand, counting down.
TTGATATAGTGGGGTTGCTTAGTATAGTGTTCAGCCACCTATACAATACAAAAATGACAGTTATAGATAACCCCATGGAAGCAGATTGCTTGTCCGTGGCAGAGGGCTTGGAACTAGATGCTCTTTGAAGTACATTCCAACTCAAACCATTCTATGATGTGGACAAAATTAACTTGGTGGATTATTCCTATCTTTGCAACTGAAAAATGTGGAGAAAACCACCATACTTCAGAGTCACAGTGTGGAGAAGGTTGTAATGGACCACTGGAGTTCATCTAGTCCAGCCTCCCTGATCGGGCAGGGTTGCCTTGAGCACACTACTCAGGATTGTGTCCAGAGGGCTTTTGAGTATCTCCAGCGAAGGAGGCTCTATAAACTCTCAAGACAATCTGTTTGAGTGCTTCATTACCCTCACAGTAATGAAACTTTTCCTCACATTCAGGTTGTTTCCTTCTGATCTGATAATTTGGAGTCTTCATCATTGCTATCTTAAACTCTTTCACCTTGTAAAATAACTCCCCAGACTGCAGATCTAAGTCACAAACAGTGGTACTGATACTGTAACTGCTTTAACTGGGTTAGCAAGAAAAAGACTCTTGTGCTCTGAGAAAGAGGATTTTTCATAGGAATTATATTCAGATATTTTTAGCTGTGAATATTTGGTATTGTGCTTGCAAATTAGGTTGATTAGCACTTTGGGGACTTTCTGTATGTTTGTTTGAAGTGTGTACATGGCAAAGGTGAAGGGCTATTAAACAAAATATGAACATTGTTAAACATATAAAATAATTTATTTCTTAGTGTGCATGTATTGAGCTTCACCATAATTCTGTGTGAACTTGAAAGGCACCTTATGCTATTTGAAATGCATCCCCGCTGTTATCTTAACAAATGTTGCTCTTTGCTGCAAAGTCAAAGTACATTTGAATATAAGGGCACTTACAGCATATTTATATCATCCTGGAGCAACCACAGAGAGAACTCATAAGGCTGTAAAGCCTAAGCAACCAGCCACCATCCATAATTGTGGACTTTTGTTATTAACCCCTGTGACCAGAGTACTGCTGGCTGTGGAATAAAACACATAAAGTATTTATTGAGAAATAATACAAATGCATTCCCCAAACAGAATTTTTACCTGCAGTCTCACAGGCTGACTTTGTGAAACAAAGGAATTGAAAGACCAGTCAGCTGGAAACTGGCCACAGAGGATTAAAAAAAAAGACAATAAATCAGCAGCTGAAAAGTATTGTCAGACAAATGGAATTAATATTTGTATAAAAAAGTTGAAGCAAGTTAATTGCTCTCTTGAACTTCTAATTAACCCCAGAACTGAAGCCTGAAACTAGGATGAAATTATGTTTTGATTTGGTAACACTGGTGTGTTTGTTCCAACTAATAGTCATTTTTGTATTGTATAGATGGCTGAACAAAACCTGCTGTTTTATCTAGAGTTAAATGAAGTATTTGCAGTGGCTTATGAAAGCAGGGAAATTTCTTTGGTATCTTTGAAAGTAGGCCTCCAATGTATTTTTTGCAGCAAACATCTTTACTGCATGATACTAAATTGTAGATGAGTCCATGAGGCAATGGGGAAAATACAACTGATAGTGGTGCAACCACGAGAGACAATACAGGTGTGGATATTTTGATTGATATTATGATCTCCCTTGAAAGTAATCTTTACCTTTCTGAAAGGGACCACTATACACTCAGAACTGATACTGATGTTTTATATGGAACTTCAGTGGTGTCCTAGCATTATGCCTATAGTCTGCACTGGGCTAACCTAGCTTTTACTTTTTTTTTCCCCCCAAGACCTGACAACCAGCTGAACGATTTCCTCCCACTGCTCCCCTCAGCCCACCAATGTTGTTACAAAACTCAGGGCTGCTCTCTAAGAGAGACAAATTTATTTTGTGTGTGTTAGATGTAAGTAAATTCTTTTTCTTGAAAAATTGCTTTTGACTCAATTATGTGTTGGTCTGTGAAAAGTGACTGCTCTCAGGAGAAAATTTCAAACTTTCTTCTCAAAATTTGTGCTGTCAGCTAGATATTCCATAATGAAACAATAGTGTGCTCAGAAGCTGTAATGTTGTTTCTTGTTCACTTTTTCTTCAGTATGGAGATTCCTGTCAGGAATAAAACCCCAAAACTGATAACGGTCAAATACCTGTTATGTGTGGAAATGACGGGGTACACTGGGAACTGAGTCAGTCTGGCCAAGGAACAGGGTTGTCTGCTAAAGAGACCCCCTAAGGCACTTAATTAAAACTCCCAGCAGGCAACATCTGCATGAAAACAGTTTTAGTTTTGGTGCAGACTGGAAATTTCAGCTTTAGAATGACTTTTATATCCTTCCCCTCCTGCACTCCCCCGTAAAAGTCTATTCTCTAAAGTATATGTAAACAGACTCAATGAGCTCCATTAAAAAAACTTGCAAATTTCCTTTATAAATACTGTCACTGCGGTATTCTCACCATGTCTAGCATGAAGAGAAGTGTCAGAACGGTACTGGTGATCACTTGTGTATGCATGCCAGCTTTAGCAGCTTAAGGGCAAATAGCTTATGCCTTTCCATGTCATTGAAATTAGCATGTAGTAGAATTGGCCAGGCTTCTGAGTGGCAATACTGTGTGATGTTTATTTGCTTGCTAGTTTAAAGGTATTACAAGGGCAAAAAACATATAAAAGAAATGAAGCTCCACAGGCAGAGGAAGCAATTACTAAATACTATTTGGACTATTATGCTCCAGACTGCTGGTCTAAGGCACCATTCACCAGCCATGGCCATTTTTCCTCTTCTCTCCTGGTATCTCTGCCCTTAGCACTGTTTATTACTGACCTGGGACTGAGCACAATTAAAATCTTTTTTTTTTGTTCTTTCCCACACTGTTCTTTAAACTTGATGGGGATTTTTTAATATCAAAAATGGAAGTCAGAGAAGTTAATGTTCTAAAGCCTGGGGTGGACGATTACATTTGCTGAAAATTAAGCTCAAAATGAAAGGAAAGACCAATTCAAGTAGCAGTAATGTTTTCAAACATTTTATGTTCCAGGTGGTATAGTCTACTATTAGAGGTCCTAAAGGACAGTTTTCATACTGGTTGCAATAAATCGCATTCATACGGTGACAAGAGAGGAAGAGAGATGAGGTCACTTAAGGACTAGTTTTTATAAGGCCTATCCACGTGACTGAAACTTGGAGTTAGGCTTTGTATTAGTGAAAAACTGAGGCAGAAAATTCCCTTTCCATTACAGAATGACTGAATCACTTAGGTTGGAAAAGACCCGTGAGATCATCGAGTCCAACCTTTGACTGATCGCCACCTTGTCAACTACACCATGGCACTAAGTGCCACATCCAGTTTTTATTTGAAGACCTCCAGGGATGGTGAATACACCACCTCCCTAGGCATTATGTTTAATAATTGTTTCCATGAAGAAATTCCTTCTGATATCCAGTCTAAACCTCCCTTGATGCAGCTTATTGCTATGTCCTCTTGTTCTGTCATGAATTGCCTGGGATAAGAAACTGATCCCCACCTTGCTACAACCTTTGCCCAGGTAGTTGTAGAGGATACTAAGGTCCCCCCCGAGCCTTCTTTTCTCCAGGATAAGCCACTTCTCATATGGCATACTCTTTAGACCCTTCGACAGCTCTGTTGCCCTTCCATGTATATGCTCCAACACCTCAATATTGAAGTGAGGGACCCAAAACTGGACACAGGACTTGAGATGCAGCCTCACCAGTCCCAAGTACAGAGGGGCAATAACTTCCCTGGTCCTGCTGACCTTGCTATTCTTGGTACAGGCTAGGATGCCATTAGCCTTCTTGGCCACCTAGGCACACTGCTGACTCATGTTTAGCCAGATGTTGACCAGCACCTCTTTGACCTCACCTTTTCCAGCAGGCCAATTTCCAGCCACTCTCTGCCAAGCCTGCAGTGCAACACAGGGTTGTTGTGGCCAAAGTGTAGGACCCAGCACTTTGTCTTGTTGAATATCATACAGTTGGCCTTGACCTATTGATCCTGCCTGTCCAGATCCCTCTGTAGAGCCTTCCTACGCTCCAGCAGAACAACACCCCATCCAACTTGGCATTGTCTGCAAATTCACTGGTTGTGCAGGACTGAACCCAATACTGAGTCCTGGGGAACACCACTAGTGACTGGCTATCAACTGGATGTGGCACCATTCACCACTGCTCCCTGGGCCCATCCATCCATCCAGTTTCTAACCCAGCAAAAAGTGCACTTGTCCAGATTGTGGGCTGGCAGCTTCTCAGGAGAATGCAATGGGAGACATTATTGAAGTCTTCTCTGAAGTCCAAGTAGACTACATTGACAGCCTTTCACTCATCTACTATATGGTCACCTGGTCATAAAAGATCAGGCTGATCAGGTGGGATCTCCCTTTCCTAAATCCATGCTGGCTGGGCCTGATCCCTCGGTTGTCCTGTATGTACAATGTGATTGCGCTCAAGATGATCTGTTCCATAACCTTGATGGGCACCAAGGTCAGACTAACAAGCCTGTAGCTCCCTGGATCCTCCCTACAGTCCTTCCTGTGGATGGGTGTCACGTTGGCCAACGTCCAGTCATCTGTAACCTCCCCAGTTAGCCAGGACTGATGATAAATGGCTTGGTAAACTTCTCTGTTACCTCCCTCAGTACCCTTGGGTGAATCGCTTTAGGTCTCATGGACTTGTGAGTGTTTAAATGGCTTAGCAGATCACTAACTACTTCCTCTGTGTATGTATTTGAAAAACCAAGTTAAATATAAGAACAGAAAGATCGTATTTCATCATAATATGTGCTGAAATACTAGTTGTTTTTTTTTTGCCTAAATGCCATAGCCATAGGCTGACCTCACTCCCTCAGTGTAATTTAATTGGATTTTTGTACAAGTGGAATTTCAAGGCACCATCGCTTTTCCCCTTTTGAAAGGAAAATATGACTGCATGAATTCAAAAGGATGGTACTTTAATTTTTGTCGCATCCTCAGTAGCACTAGAACCCTAAAAATTATATTTTATCAGAAAATAATTTTATCTCTGTGGAAAAAGTTCCTCAAGACACCTTCCAAATCCTGCCTCTGCTGTACCAGCTGCTATAGCAAAGGTGTTCTCTTTCTGCTTGGACAAATTGTATGTGGATTTTGGTGGAGAAGATTGGAGCACATCTGAGCTGTGATATGCTTCAGGGCCTGGATGTGAATATGCACTCTAGTTAGCTCCAGGCTTGAAGCCTCCGGACCTTTGGTGTGATGAGGATATCATGGAAGAGTAGAAAGCTTCAGTCTCACAGAGGCGAACTTTTTGTGGAATCTGGCATCAACATGGCTATTGTTTGCTTGGTTTGTTGTATTATGAGCTACAGACCTCTCTGTCAACCAGTATATTGAGGATTGGAAAATTCTTGATGTTTGCTTTTTGCTTATCAAACAAAAGATTTTATCTTTTTAAATGTCCAACTTGTGCTTACATCAATCTTTCAATTTTTTCACTTTTTGAAAAATTATCTTTCACTCCTTAGGGAGAGGAAAAGAAAAAGCAACAAAATAAATACTTTTCATGTAACAGTTTATTTAATGGCTTGAAAATGATTAAGTCATATGTTTTTATAAGTGGAGAAATTACTTCACATCCAAAACTGCAGGTACCGGGGTAGGTGGTGTGTGTCAAAGAATTATCTGTGTTATGGGTTACCATCTGTTTAATTATGTAGCTATCCTTGTTCACTTGTCTTTTGCAGTATCATGTTTATTAACAAGTTATTTAGTTTTAATTGAATGAATTCCAATTACCAGAGGTAGTAAAGCCATTCTTTCAATGCAAAGGAAATTGATAAGAATCTGACCTAAGAAATCAGTTGTAGAATTTAATCCTTGTGAAACAAAAGGATATACATAAGATAAATGATGAGATATCAAGAAGATCAAGAGAAAAGACAGATTCCTGGGAGATAGATACAATGAAAAATTGACTTGGACACCATGTGTGGCTGGGAAATTCTCCTACCATGAGCAGTATAAAGGCATGACAGATGCTATTATTCATACATGCTTCCTCTTTTCTTGTATCATTTCCAAGGCACCTGTTCATGGCTATTGTTAGTGACAAGGCACTGGACTAGGTGGGCTTCTGATTTTACTGAGAATTGTCTTTTCATACTCTTAGGAATACCAAAGCTTGGTTTGGATCTGGACCTTTGGTAACTGTTTTAAATTAAATTCTACCTAAGCAAGGTACCTGTTTCTTTAAAGTGAAGGCAAGTGTAGGCTGAGTACCAACCAATGATAACTGCCCTTCTAGAAGGCCCTGATCTGGCTTGGGTATTTCTGCACAGAGTGTGTATGCAAAACCCATAAGACATCTGAGGAATGGAGCGAAGAGGATACTACTCAGGCTTTTACATCTAAAGGTATTATTTACTTTTACTCCAGAATCACTTTAATATTCTACAGAGGCTGGTGTTTGCATAAGAAGAAATTGTTTGCTGTTGACCCTGTGTCATCAGGGAACTTGCATTCTAGTCATGACTGAAAAGAACACTCCTGGCCTGGTTTCATAGGAAATTTCCCTATAAAGGTTTGCAGGTCTTTGCTCTTGGACTCAATGCAAAAAAATATTGCACCTGTTTGAGGATATGAATTATATCTGTGATGTCCAAGAAGTTTCGTGTTTCTACCCTCAGAAGTTTGGCTGGTTGGTGACTTTCTATTTTGGTTTTAATTGTATTCTAAGACTTTATTGAAAGCTAAAATTCAGGAAGTGTTATTCGGATGTTAAAATGCTAGTTTGAATAATCAAGGAGGCTACTCTAAAGAAAATAATGGAATATTTTCCTTTCCGTGTGTTCCTGTAATTGTAATGAAAAATCAAATGATTCTGTCAAAATATTTCATGATAACGAAAGCAGATGTTGATTGAGAAAGGTGAATGTTTCAATCCTTATTAACTGGTGATAAAGATAGTTTAGCTCTTGTATTAAAACCACCTGAATCACTGGTAGCTCTAGTATAGTCTGTAGTGTACTTCTGCTCACTTGTCTTGAAATGTGTAAGAATAGGAGGAAACTTGTTTTGCACTGAGTTGTGGTGAAACATCTGCATTTCTACAAAACAAGAATTCTGAGTTTGTTACCTCTACTATTCACATGGTTTATACATAACTTTTTGCAGTGTTGTAAGCCCACAGGTTATGAAGACCAACATCTCAAAGACAAAGTTCAGGATTAAATGATGTATTTGAGCAAGATTTTTTATGGAGTAGCATTTGTAATGAATTGTATTAATGCTCTGAGCCAACTCTGAACCTCTATTTCACACTCAACAAGTTTGAAATCTTCATCTTGCACTGGAACATTCACAATTGTGATTTCCCTTGTCATATCTCTCATACTTTTGACTTGACAATAGTTAGCTTGTGATATCCAGATGTGATACAAATCACCTTTCAAAAGGAAAGCAGTACTTCAGCTCATCAGAGCTGAACTCTGCATTTCTAAAGGTAACAGGTTAATTTTTAAATGCTGAGTTTGTTCTTTTGCAAGTAGAGTCTGAGTTTTATTCCCTGATGGGTGCTCATGAAGAATAAATGCAAAAATCTCAATAAGACCCCTACAGGTTTATCTCAGATTTGTCTGTTTTCCTTCTTTGGTGGGCTTAACTAAAGAATTTTAAAAGATCTCTGATGAATAGGCATATCAGATTCTGGTTTTATGGTGGGAAATTTCATTGTAAATGCGTCTGAATCAGTGTGGTTTTGTTTGTTTTTTTCCCCCCCAGTTTGATTATTTCTCATTTGTTCCTCTTTTCCTATGTAGCAATGTCCTCCTCTGCTTTCATGTTTTACTTGCTGACTACTTTCTTCTGCATCTAAAGAGTGTGGGTGCTGGGTAGAAATGTGAATACTTTTTTTTCCCCCACTTTTTTCATATTTTTAGTTCTCTTTCTGTCCTTGTAATGTCCTGTGATGGTGGGTGAATTTTGTCTTGCAGTCACACAACCTAGGGAGTGATCTTCAAGACTTCCTGACAGTTCTATAGACACTGGGTATACATGGTAGGCCCTGGTTCTGCTAATAAGAAACTAGTGAGAAGCCACCCTCTGCCAAAATCATACTGCAGTGTAGGGTATAGCAAGGTAGAACAGAAGACAAAAAGAAATTACTCTTGTTATGAGTTGTCATCGGTGTTGTTTTTCAGGAGAGCAAATTCTGTGGGATCTTTTACTCACTAAGAACACACACCACTTTTATTAGAATAAGTTGCATACATTTAGTTAATGTAGCACTTAATTGATTCCTGAATTGGAGTTAAACTTTCTTGACTAGCAGTTTCACGTTTACTCAAAAAATTGTTTAACAAAGTCTGTATGCTTCAACCAGAATCCTCATTAATATTTTTGAACACCATGCCTATCATGATATATCCCCTGAAGAACATTTGAACTGTACATCCACTGAGTACTATGTATTTAAAATTTTCATTAACAAAGGAAATTCCAGTCTACTACCGTAGAATTTTTTTTTCTAAAGTATGTTACCCAGTAGTACATATTTTCCCTTTATTTACTAAGCTTCAAGGCAATGAATTGTTCTTGATTACACTATTCAAGGCAATGAATTGTTCTTGATTACACTACTCATCTTTTTATTCCTTCAGAGGGTGTGGGGGAAAACTCCAGAAAAGCCTCTTGGAAAGCAACAGTGCTCCTGCTGCATTTATTCAATCTTGGGATGGTTTTTAGTGGACTGCTTTGAAGTGGTGGTGCTGTGATACTTTGAAAAGCAAAGAAAAAGAGGAATCAGCTTTTAGCCTATGATAAAAAAAGCTATTGCAGAGTTGCATTTTGTTTCTCCATCTCTTTTTCTACTGAAACCTGTACTCCTGTGTTATGGAGTCATTTAACTTGAGTCTTCTGTCCACACAAAAAAAATACCTGTATTTTCCCCTGAATTGCTCTCTTTTCCATATCAAATTATTTCCAAGAACCCAATGTTTTCACCTTCCAATTAGTATACAATTATGTACTCCTGCTGCAATCATCATTTCTATTACACATCATTTGTCATCACTCTGCTCCTCTCCCTGTCACATCAAACATAAGCCATAGCTTCTCCCTTAGTACCTAACTGTCCTTCCTCCCAGCGCTGAGAGCTCAACTCCCATCTCAACTAACCATTTTGAAACCAGAAGTGCCAGACACTTTCATCCTAATTTTTTTAAGTTCTTTGGCGAGTACTTTCATACTGTCCTCTGTTAGTACAGGTACTTGTAAGCAATTCCGGTATTCTCCTCCACCACTTTAAAGTGACCCAATTGCTCTCTTTCAAATGCCTGATTGTAATTTTCCTTAAACCTTCCATAATGCCTACCAGAAAGTCGACAAGAGCAGGGCTGCCATGGGCTGCCACCAGTGGGCTGGCATGAGCTGTGATTCTGAGTGCTTGTTTCTCCTTGCTTAGAGACCCTTGCCTGTGTGCCCTTTTGCTTGCATTCAAACCCTAAAGCTTGGAGGCGGATTGTCTGTTTGCTTGTCTTCCTATGTTATGGGCTGTCACATGCCACCAGCAGGCTGATGTGCAAAGGCAAGACTAGAAATTCATCCCACACTTACTAGGCAACTAATCCACCCACTGCCTTGTTGTTATGTGTCTAGCAATTTAATTTTGCTCAATGTTTTCAGTATATAGGAACCAGAAAAGGCAATGGTACACCAGTGAAATTACAGAATTCATTATATGAGTACATGAGTGCTTGGTATAGATGAGTGCCAAGCTTCAGTAGTGGTGGAAAGTTTTTGTTTGCTGTATCATGCAAGCAGTAGTGTCACTCAGCTTCGTGCTCAGTACTGGCCCTGCAGGGTTTTCCTTCCATAACTCCTGTCAAAACACTGCTGTGGGCTCCCTTTCTGGCAACGCAAGTTTGTGTGAACTTTGTCTATTTTCTCAATAAATTTATGTTTGATTTATTTTGTATGGGATATATTTATCAAATACGGAAGATATAGATCTCTAAGCTTAAATCTGTAGTGAAAAATGTTACTTCTATTAAAAGTCTTAGTTTTGCCTGATATAAAATACAAAGACTAACCATAAAAATTCCCATTATTTTGTAAGTTAGTTTCTCATATTTAACTCTTCCTTGCACCTAGTTATAGGAAAAAAAAATAGAAATTAAAACCCTCACCTTACCTCAGATTTCAGAAGGGCCTAAAGAGACCAGAATGCACTATTTAAAAATAAATTATAATTAAAAAAGAATTCTATTAAACATTACTTATTTCAGTCCTATTCTTCACAAAAATGTTAATCTTTTTCAAAAAAGCTTTTATGCTTTTGCCATCTAAATGTTAGTCAAACTTTTTAAAAGTTGAACTGATAGGTAGAAAAAATATATTAATTTTTCATCTCCTAAGCCAGAGAAGGAAGTTATTTAATCAGGCTATAAAATGATTTAGTATGCATAAAATTTAGCATTTAATTTATGTGACAAGGAGCATTTATTTTAAATGTTTCCATGTTCCAGTCCTGTCTAATTGATATTTGAATGTTTGTGCACTGGTAATGCTCTTTTTTCTTTTACTCAGTGCAACTGAAGTTTTTTGTTTAGCAGCTTCAACAAACCATATAACAGAGTAAACAGACTACTTGCTGTAGACTTGAGGATCCCAAGGTACCTCAGAAATAAAGTTCATGAGGAATGGTTTCTTTACAAACAAACATAAGCTACTGTGTATCTCCAAAAATTGTACAGAAGAGGGTCTGGAAGGTGCTATGCGACTTAAAAAAGGTTGCATCCATCAGACCTGCATTCTCATGCATAACTGCAGAAGCAGAAAATATTGTTTTGGCTTGACTAGCATTTACAATTGTGCACTGGAGCAAGTGTTCTAATGCCCTCTTGAATTTTAATTCCCAAAAGACATACTAAACTTGACAGTATATTAGACTATTCAAGAGTAAAGACAAAGGAGAAGCCTTTAAGCTGAGCAATTATTATCTGTTAAAGTGCAGAAATGTGTGTTGTAAGATAAGCAATGTCAAGATGGCATACAGATTGAGCTAGGTGACATGTTCTCATAGTCTCATTTGTGAGTCTTGTCCTTCAAAAATAAGTCCTGGTGTTGTTTATTTGGGTGAAAAGGTATTTCAAGTGCTAGTGGCTTGTACACACTGTGGCAATCTTAACTGATGTCAGATAGTGATACCTTCAAGGAGTCTAAGTGTTACAAAGCAGTGTTGAGATATTTCAATCCCCTATTTTATTCCTTTCTGAAGCTTTCACATAGCCTTTCTCTTCTTTTCTTTGTTTCTTCAGTGTTTGTCTTTTCCTCTGCCATGAACATCTTAGAAGAGTGGGAAAAGTCCTAGATGCTTCACCAAACAATTTGTTATCGTCCTTCAGGTGTAGCCTCTGATTAAATAATCTGTGCATGCTTGTGTATGTGATCAGGTGGCACTTTGAAATGTGAAACAAGCCAAAATATACAATCTCCTTTTGGTCATAAAACCTGAGAATATACTGGAGATGTTTCGGTTCTTTCTCAGCTTTACTTCCTGGATCCCCAAAGCTGTCTGTGGTCTATATGAGGATCTGTAGTACCTTTCCTCCTGATATCTGCCTTTGCCAGGCCAATGAGTACTTGTTGAGGACTATGGGCCTGTGCTGACATGGCAAGCTGCCAAACTGAGGCAGAGGAAGCACTGCTGTAGTCACCACTCTATGTCCATGGGATCAGTGATTCAGCAAAGAGGCCAGTGGGAAGATGAGATAGCCCTGAGCCCAGACTTGCCCTTGACTTGACTCTGTTCCCTTCTCCTTGACAAATCTAGCCCACAAGGAGGTGAGGCTGAGAGCACTAGCTAAAAGTTTAGGGTATCAGATTGTAAGACATGCTCTCTTACCATGTTAATTGCTGTGCCATTAGAGTGGAAGGTTGGCAGGTAGTGTCCTGCACCAGAACTTCATATAGTGTGTAAATCAGTGCAATCTCTTTATGATACACAGTTTTCTAAACAACTATTGGATTATGTTGCAAAGATCCCTATCCTGACATTGCAGGAATTTAGGCATGAGAATTAAGACCTTACAAGTTCTGACTTCTAAACACAGTCTTGTATCTTGGTGTGAGGAGCTGTGCTTTATTTGTAATTTGTTTTTCAGTCTTGAAGCTGCAAGTTTGATTTTATTTTTTTAATGAAATCAATTTTATTTTTAATGCTTATATTTTGTTGGAGATGGCCATGAGGGAAGCTGATGAATGTGGGATGCTTCTTTCTTTAAAGGAAACTATTCCAAATAGTGATAAGAGTATAGTCCTTGGTTGAACTGTTCTGTGAGGTGTGTAATGGTCTGTCAGGGATCTTTTGCCAAGCTGCGAGGTCAGTGTAGGAACTGGCATTGCTGAATTGTGATCCCAGTGGTACAGAAAGAGCAGGACAGATATAACCCTTCTCTTACTCCCTGAGGACACCAGGTGGCTTGGGGCAGCTTCCAAAGCACTTCACAAAGTTCCCTTACCAAAGTTCACAATTGGCAATGAGTGTGTTTCCTCTTCTTGTGAAAGATCTGAAGCATATCTGAGTCGAGTCTGTGGAAGAGATCACAAATCAATTTTTTTTTTAATTATGTTTTTTGAACAGTTATATAATTCAAATTATTCTCAGGGTCAGAGAAGGAAAACCACTACAATACTGATTAAGAGGATGCCGTTGCATATTTTTTGTTTTCCTTCCTTGCTAATGAACTGGTATCATTGCAGAGTCCTTGACATGACAAAGAGGTGGGGTGGAAACAGGGCCAAGAACTGGGAAAGAGCTGAGAAGGAATCCTTGGGAAAAGAACAAGTGCTGTTGCTAAGGAGTGTCTGAACAGGCTGTCTGCTTTGTAGATCCAACTGCAGCCCAGAGTTGCCAGCCTCTGCGTCAGTTTTGGACATGCCTAGGATTAGTGAGTTTGCAGTTTGCGTTAGGCATGGCTGTGCCCTTGAGGCAACAGATAGCAATTCTGAGCTTGATTTCGTTTTTAATTTTTTGCTACTGGTCTCTTAGACATCTGTGATAAGAAATGCTGTGCCTCTGTATATGCACTGGTGGGGAAAGAAGGAATTATAAGACAGCACTTCTGTTTGAAGTCTCTGCTCTTTCAGTTCATCTCTAAATCCAATATTATTCTAATGCTTTCTAGTGCTCTGCAAGAAAAGCAAAGTTGAGGCACTGATAAGGCTTTATCTACAGGTAAATATATCCTTTCATCATGAAAAAAAACAGGCTTTAGGGTCCTGTGGAGAAATTACTTCCTTTTTCTCTCTGCAGATTTGATGAGTTTTTCGGTAAGAAAGTGGTGGTGAAGAATGAGTTGATGGAGAGGGAATGAAGAGACAGCATCTACCTATCTGCAAATATAAAGTGCATTTAGATTTAATAAAGACAGTGAGTACAGGGATGAGACTTGAGCAAGTGGAAAGCCTTGATGGCTTTGACAAGCCTTTTCTTTATTCTCTTGAGCTAATTGAGTCACTTGACAGGCTGGCATCAGGGTACAGTCAAATTCTGACAGGCTAATTTGAGCTTGTGGTTCCAATGAAACATACATACGGCACTCATTACATTTAGTGACAATCAGTGTCATTTTCTGTTTAAATGCAGGCAGCTCAACACATTCATTCAGCTGCCTATCTGTAAATGAGGCAAGCAACCCAGTGATGAAGGTGAAGCAAAAAGGTAGGTTGGGGGGTCTGTTGGCATTCTTGATAGTGCTTGGGATCCAGAAGGAGGATGGGAGGTTGACCATTAAGCTGGTCTGAGTGAGACCGGTAGAGCAGGAGACAATAATTGTGATAACCTGCCATTTGATGTGGTAAACAGAGGAATTTTTACTTTTGCAATAACTGAAATAGCAATTGAAAAGACTGGTCTGCTCTAGCAGAGGTTTCTCCCTGGACACTGAGTAAGCACAAAACCATTCAGCATTGCATGATCTTAACTACCTTTAGGAAGGGTATTGAGGGAGGCAGCAATCCTCAGCCATGAGCTGCCCTTGCAAATTGAGGAAGGTAGACTGCGTGCGAACTGACATAAATAGCTATGACTATTACAGTTCTACATTCAGAACTCTAAATGGTAAATGATTTAAAACCCCTCCATGATTCTTTTTCTTTTTTTTTCTTTTTTGTGCAACTAATTTGCATTTGCTTAATGTAACCTATCTATGCATGCTCTGGCAAATTTGATTTGGGCCCTGAAATTACCAGATAAGTATCTTTTGAGGGCATAGGGAAGAAGAAATAGGATTTTTCAGTGGTGGCTCATGTTTGTTGAATGTAAGTTCCCACAAATCAGGATTAGGGTCTGTTTTGTTACATCATCTTTGGCTAATGTTATAATCCTAACACTGTTGTGCTATAAACCTAGTGAAATGAAGACTCCATGACGTTCTTCTCTCTCCAACTTTTAAATTCCCTGTTAGTAGAAATTGTGTTTTTTCTCTTGGAGCAGATGTAGCTATTCAGTGTGACTGTAAAATAGCACAAGTATGTACTGTCAAATCCTTCTTGTAACAAATGAAAAAGCATGTATGCTTGTAATACTGTTGCAAGATTTTTTTCTTCTGATGATATTTGAGGTCTGTGTGCAAAGCAGATTCAACTTGTACAGAGATTATCCTTGTCAATTGCTAAGTTTATTATGATTAATACTCTGATATAATCCTACAAACAGGAGTTGGAGATGTCTAAGACCTGTTTGTCTCAGGTTCCATTTGTCCTTGTGTTCATTTGATGTAGTGTGTTTTGTATATTCAGGTGAGCTCAACTTTGTTTTCTGTTCAACAGAGGCCAACATGTGGCTAACTAAGATGAAAGAAGTCTGCACTGAGCTATATATGTTAAATTTATGTAACATGGCAGCCTTTGTCTTTAAGTTCCAGCCTATTTTCAGTCTTTTACAATTAACAACATTTTGTTGTTACTTAGAAGACAAAGCAAGAGAAACTTGAACTGAAAATTTGCAGGTGGATTTCATTGAAGCTACTTGAATCCAGAATCTGGCTTTGAACTGCTGTTACTACCAATGGCAGGATTTATATTTTAACTTCCACTTTGTTTGTTTTCCAAGTGCCACTCCCTGAAGGAGTGACCATTTTATAGAAGCTGAAGAAAATGTAACCGATATCTTCTGATATTGGAAAAACTGATAATCTTCTGTAGGCTTTATTCCATTTTAAAGTATTAACATGTTTCTTCAAGATGTATTCCCATCTTCTATCAACACAATCTTTCATTTCTCTATTAGGTTATGTTGATTATGTGCTAATGTGATGATGCTGTCATTCAAAATGAAGATCAACATTTTAATGCTAATGCACTGATTTCAGTTTTGGAGAGAAATCTATAGTTTGTTCCATCATGATGACTTTGTATGACATATATCACAGTTTGGAGTTGATCCAACTAGGTGTTATGTTATAAACACCTTGTTTTCTCTCCATGTTCAGAGGCTGAGATGTAATTTATTCCAATCAGGATGTACTTTGACAAGCGAGCTGAATGAGATGCAGCTGCTGTTGTTAAATATTTCCATCTCTCTCTGCTTTTCAGGTTTTTCCAGATGTCATAATCTTCAGAGCTCTCCATGCTAGCATTACAGGCAGTTCTGCCAAGGGTTAGGAGGAAGTGATAGTGCGATGTGCTGGAATGAAGTAGCCCATTATACTCATTATTGAAAGAGATGGACAAAGGGTTTTGATCGGAAAAGCCTTCTGCACTGGTGAATACCTATCACTAAATATGACAGTTATTGTGCATTTGATGAATGCTTTGAAAATTCTATATGTGGAAAGATATTTCATAATAACATGACTCAGAAACTGTGAAAAAATAAGCCTTTTAAAACGCGAGGTTCTACCTGAGGTGAAATTATGTTGGTTTTGCTTTGGAATACAAGAACTTTAGAAGTCAGTTGATCTCCCTCCACTCCACAGACCTAGCAGGTAATAAGCTTTGCAGTAGTCTTCACATATCTGCAGAGTTGCCTGTATCCTCAACCAATCCTCCAAGCCAGTGAAACTTTTGCGGTTAAGTTTTTAGGGAAGTTTTGTACAATTTGTAATTTTCCTTTTCCAGTGGGAATGAGCAGTCTTTTGAAAGTGTGTCACTGTGTGTGGTGAAATTGAGTCATTGCCTCTCAAAGACTGGCAAAGAAACACTAAAGCTTATCTGTATTTTGTTTAGACACAAGCACCATACAAACATATTACCTCCTGTCCTTAGCTAAACATATATGCTTAGGGTCTTCTGTGCTATGGATTATCTGACTTTCTAGTTGACTTCAGCAGGGTGCTGACTTATTCATCTTAAATGACATCAAACATATTTTCTCAGACTCTTTTTTCTTTTTCAATGGCTAGATTTTTTTATAGTCTCTGTAATTTTTTTTTTATTCTGCAGTCAATATTTTTTACTGCAATAATGGTGAAAAGGGAGACAGACTTATACCTTTGTTAGAGTGGAACAAGTGAAATTAGAGCTGTGTCTTGGGTTTTATTGACTCTTGTACCCTTTTTGTTGATTTCTAGAGCTAGGAAATAAAATTCAGTTTGCTGCACTCCACTTATTAAACACCGTTACAGGGAAAATAATTCTTTTGCTGTGCTTTCCATGCTCTTTAATTGAAGGTAAAAGTAAAGAGCACCAAAAGAATACTTTTCCTCTTAGAGATCAAGTTACAAGGAGAAAGCAGTAGGGAACGATGATATTTAGGGACCTTTTAAGTAATTTTGGCGATTACGTGATGTCCCTGAGCAGACTTAAGGGTAGATTAGATTAGTTTCTCTATGATTGCTCCACTTATGCAGAAAGCCTTCCCAACTCTAACACATACTGTATTCTGCTTCCAGAATAGCTCTGAAAAAATATTCTATTGATGGCTTTTAGGCATATCTGGTTCCTACAGTATAGGGCAGTAGTAGAGAGAATAATCTGATTATGTGTTAATGAAGGTATTGGATTTTAAAAGTTTGGCTATGAAATCTCTGAATGGGCAAAGCATAATACACTACAATGGAAAGTTCTTCAGACTGCCTTGCATACACCTGTACAACCACCTGAAAGGAGGTTGTCGCCAGATGGGCGTCAGTCTCTTCTCCCAGGCAACCAGCAGTAGGACAAGAGGACACAGTATTAAGCTGCACCAGGGGCCATTAGGGAGAACGTTAGGAAGAACTTTTTCATGGAAACAGTGATTAGGCGTTGCAATAGACTTCCCAGGAAGGTGGTGGAGTCACTGCCTCTGGAGGTGTTTAAGGAAAGACTGGATTTGGCACCTGGTGCCATGATCTAGTTGACATGATGTGTTTAGGCCATAGGTTGGACTCTGTGTTCTCAGAGGTCTTTTCCAACCTTACTGAGTCTGTGATATTGTCCCTGAAATGTCCCCTACTAATGTTCAAAAATGTATGTAACTATGTCCATTTGGGTAACGGCCAACTGGATTGCTAAAATGCCGATTAACGTGGCTTGTAATTGTATCTGCTGTGGTTCATATTCTTGTTTGCTACAGGGTTGATTTGGATGAGTTATGAATTTCAAACAAACATAAAATAGTGACTTGACAGTAACTTCCTAGCACTGTGTAGTCTTCAGGCTCTACCTGGACAAAGCAAAAGACTTTTATTCTGCTTGCCATTTCTTGAGCCTTCTATTCCCCCTCTAAAAGATGTCAGCACCATGGCCTGATGAAAACTGCATAATCATCTTTCAAGTTTGTGTTTATTAATTTCTTAAAAAATGGCCTACTTACTTCTGGTTTGTGTGGTGGTATTTATTTTCCTTTGTTTCTTTATTCTGACCTTATATTTCCTTTTCATATAAGGAAATCGGAGAATTGTGCAAAAATAAGTTTATTCATACTCTTGTCATCATCCATTGTTTCTATTCTGCAAACCTGAATGACTTATACAAGTGACAAATCAGGGCAAAGTTTATAGGTGCAGAAAGCACTGTCAAAATCTGACTGTGCACATCATGAAGTGAACCTTTTTTCTGAATCCCGTCTTCTCCTCACAATTGAAATCTACAATACTGCCCCTACAAATCCAAGGAGTTGATATGATGAACTTATAAGAAAAACTAGAAGCAGAGTTGTCAGTGTTCAGGTTCAAGAAGGGTCTGTGTATAATATGGCTTTATTTTCTGAATAGTGCCTCTACAAAGGAAGAAGTCAAGGGTAACAGTTGCTTAAAACTGTGTTTCCCTCAGATCTTTCATCGTGATAACCAGCTTCAGTTTGACCACAGTCTATCTTGATTTCTTCTTTCATAATGCCCAGTCCCAAAAAATTTAGTGTTTACCTGAGTTAAGTGTGCAGGGCAGTGTAAGCTGAGCTGAAGTCTTCATCATGTGGTTTATTTCAAGACATTTCCACTTTGGATCTGCTAAGTAAAATAAGAATATATTTCATTGTTTTGTTTGTTTGTTTGAGGTTTGTTTGTGTGTTTGTTGGGGTTTGTTTTTTTTTGGGAGGTGGTTAAAATACAGTAATTTAAACTATTTTAAAGGAAACTTTCAGGATGCTTTGGAGTCTCTTGGGAAATAAGCAGTGGGTATTCCAATCCAGAAAGTCAAGTCAGAATTATTTCAAACATGAGGAGAAAAAAAAACCAAACAGATTTTTTCCATCTGAAGTTTAGTATTCTATTTAAAAAATGTCAGATATTTATCATATGATTCAGCTCACTGGTATAATTGTATGACAGTCATAAATGTTAAAAAAGTGTCACCAAATGTACAGAATTCTGCCAGGATAAATGGTATTTATGCTGTAAACTCTCTACCAAAATTATATTCTGGAGGACTAGTTTCTGACTTCATGAACAGTTGCTCTGCTCAAGTGGATATGGAATTTAATGTTTTTTTGTTTTTTTTTTTTTGGTTGGTTGGTTGTGGTTTTTTTTTTTTGTTTTGTTTTGTGTTTTTTTGTTGTTTTGGTTTTTTTTTAGTACTTTTTCAGGGTTAATTTGACCATTGTGTCTTACTGGGTCCTTTCTGACCCTTCATGTAGGGAGGAGACTAGTTGGAAGTGCTTCTTTGCTGTGTTTTTCCCCTTGCTCTATTAAGTTTCCCTAAGACCTTTTTGGGCATAAAAAGTAGTTTTTACTGACAGTCAACATATATTTAATTTCTGAGTAAGACATGTAAAAACTTCTGATGCCACCATTCATACATTGTAAGGGTGAAATTGACAGTGGCAAATACCATTAAGTACCAAAAGTGAATACCCAGAGCAAAAGGCACATTTATTTTCTGCATGACAACTTCACAGGTAGTACAATTCAAGCCTTAAAATACCCCGCAAAGTCTCAGATAACAATGATACCTGCTGAAAAGTGATTCCTTTTAAGTTGCTAAGCAGAAAGAGGTCAGCTTTCCTTTAATAGCTTGATGATCAGAACACTGATTTTAAAATACAATCTGAATGACCGTCTCTAGCATTTATTCCCAGATAAGATAGACATAAACATTGTTTCCAGACCTAAATATAGGGTATATGTGTAGGTACAACATGGAGTAATTCCACTTCCTGCCTTAGAATTACAATGTTTAAAACTTACTGCTA
Organism: Formicarius rufipectus; assembly: GCA_013399695.1. Lineage (NCBI taxonomy): Eukaryota > Metazoa > Chordata > Aves > Passeriformes > Formicariidae > Formicarius > Formicarius rufipectus. Next base: position 2,606,992 of record VXAU01000081.1, on the reverse strand, counting down.
TCTTATCTGATTTATCTTTCATACTCACTTCTGTTTCTTCTTCTCACATACAGTCTCATTCTTCATCCCTGTGCAATGGAATTACTATATTGTTCTAATTGTTCTTTGTGAGAATTATCTCCAAGGAGTACTGGGAGGATTGTGTTTTTCATTGTTCATTACTTGTTTTCCATGTTAGCTTGGATCACCGATGTTTTCTTTTTGTTTTTGTTTGTTTGTTTTCTCTTAGTGATTCCTTTTGCAGTAGTGTTTTATGTACACTTTTGGTGTCAGAGCTACCACAAGCAGAGCTTCTACTGATGGCTTATCATAGAAGAGTGGAAAAAGATTTTGGTAAAGATGTGAACATGTCAAGTTCTAGATTCTCCATACAAATCTGAACAATAGAGCTACAAGTGGATTGGCATGCCGTGTTGTGAAGCTATTGTCAGAAAATTATTATCCAAGACTTTACATATGGAGAATTTCAAATACATTCAGACTTGCCTTCAGAGCGCAGTTTGCTGAATGGAAAGGAGGAGAACAGAAATGGGAGTGAATAGCCTGTTCTTAGGATATAAACCCTTAGGAGCAAGCAGGATGCAAGAGTGCTGCTTGATATTTTGAGGCAAATTTAAGCATCTGGTATGATTTTTTGTTTTTTTTTTTTTTAAACAGGCCAGTTTTTCTACTGCATTTCTCCAAACTTTTATCTGACATAACACTGATTTCCAAGATAGAGTCTAAATATATACTGAAACAGTTCATCATTATTAAAAATTTCACTGGTGTTGCTGTGGGGTTCAGATTGTTCAAAGATTATGTCATGACATTTATCCCTATGAAACATAATCTGACAGTGCTGGGATAGAGCACGTCTAGCAAGATGGGCCAATGCCCTTGGTAAAGGACTGCTGGTTCACAGATCTCTGTCAGTGTGGCATGTCTCCTACTTTTATGCTGTTTATTACTGCTTGAGACACAGGCTCATGAAGCTGCAAAACAACTTACAGATAGATTGTTGATACCTCATAGTGAATTTTGCCCTAAATCATGATGACAGTCCACTGTGTGGAGATGCTACTAAGTGATTCTAAAAGGCAAAGCATGCTGTTGATCCACAAGTTGCAGATTTGCATGAATTGAAGGTTTTAATGTGATTGTTCAGAGCAGCTCTACTGAAGCAATTTTATGGCTCTGTGTTAACCTGCATGGGAGCCATTTACAGTATCAATAATGTTATAGGTTGGCCCAGCATCATGTTCAGGGTTGCAGTGGACTCACACAATAAATGGATGATTGGGCTCTGTGAAAAAGTGTCAGTCCTTCTATTTCTGAAATATACAGTAATGTTCATTGCTTCTTAATAGTCCATTATGTGCTTTGAAGGAATTTTTATCAAAGCAGTACAACTTCATGTTATGGATTCTTTTTTTTTTTTTTTTTCCCCTCCATGATTGCCCCTTTCTGGTACTTCATTGCTATCAAACTGCTTGTGATTCACACAATACAACTTTTTCTGTATACTTACTGTTATACTTACTGTTATGTTTTTTGCTATTAAGTTAATCTCCTAGAAAGTAATCCTTTCTTTCAAAATTTGTTAGAAGCTTCTCAAGAATTTCTACTTTTGTGCTGAGGAATAAGAGCCTATAACTGAAGACATACAGATGGAGCAAGTCTGGCAAGGCTCTCTGATCCTATGAAATGACTCACCTTATGACTGTGGAGCAATTGAGGGATTATTGTGCTTGTTGCTTTGATTTCCTCTGTCATGGTTCTCTGCACGTCCTCATTCTGGCCACAACTAGAAACGACACACTGTGATGAGATACAAGCTTCAAGTGTTTGGCCTGGCTAAGCTTTGTTTAGTATGGGACACATTCCAAAATGACAACCAGAACCATTTGAATACTTCCTGTTTCCAAATTTCTTTCTTTTGGGGACGAGACACTGATGATACTTTTATGGCTTAATCAAGACCCCAAACCCCATTTTCTGTTTGTTAGACGCTTGTTGTGCCCACCTTGTTTTCTCATGATCATGTATTGCTGTAGTGTCAGTGTGGGTCTAGACTTTGCCGCTGACTCACAGTGGTTTCACAGTCTAGCTTCTGCGTGAACTTGTGTCAAGGAGACCTCATGTCTTCTTTCATTCTAGCAGCTGCAGATGCATGAGGATCCTGCACCACTTGGTGTAGTAGTAGGTACTTGGCATTGGCCCTGCCCTCATGGCTCACTTAATGGCAACAGAAAGGAAAGTTTTCTCTGAGGACCTGGCTCATTTTGGTGTGTGGTATAGCTCAGCTTCATGGGGGTCATTTGTCCACACTGTTCTCATCATTGCTGCTCTTGTTCAGGTCCTGTAATCTTCCTTCAGCCAACCAGCTCTCAAACCCTGTATAGCTTTCCCTTATTTCCCCAGAAATCTCAGGGAGTTCTTGCTGCTTCTGGGCTTAATTTCTGTTTCCTTGTTCCTCCACCAGTCTCAACTTCAGAGTACGAGCTTTCAGGGCAAGCATTGTACTGCCTCCTTGAGATTTAATGCTCTCCCTCCCCAAACTAACATTCAGAATAACTTTAGTATTGCTTCATGGGAATACTTGGTCTTAAGGTTAGTGTGGAATGGATGGGAGACTTTCATATGCCTTCAGAACTTTTAAGGCTATTTCAAGAGATCATCAATATATGTTCTATCATATTCATGCTAAATCAAAAATAACTGCTGAACCCAATCTAGTCACTGTGTACTCAGAATTTTGTTATTGAAGAACATTTTTGTTATTTGCTTTTCTGATGCTTACTTGAACCTTCTGACGTTGTCTCTAAAATGGTTATTTTGGTCTTCATTTTTAAAAGATGTTTAGGTGTATACATATCCCATGAAATCAGTGCTGTTGAGGCCAAGCAGCTTTTGAAAAGACTGGATCTAACAGTTTATTCTAATTACATTCTCACAGTTTTTTGCTTGCTTTTTGTCTTTTTTTTTTTTTTTAATCAAGTAAAATATTTGAAATTGGATTAAGGAGGTTGTTGTTAATTGCCATTATTTAATTAGTAGCCACCTCAAAAAGCTCTTATCCTCAACCAGACAAGACTTTTGAAGACAAATATATTAAACTCCTAGAAAATTCGAACATAAAGTAACCACAGAAAGGTGATTAGATCTATAAAGTATTTTGCCAGTTAAGATATAGTATTATGTATGATTACATCACTCTTAAAGCTTTACTCTGTGCCTTACGAGTGAAAGCTTAATAGCAGCTCTCCAGTGAAGGGTTTTCTGTTTACTAGTCAGTAGCAGTCTCATACACTTGTACAGTAATCAACATTGTCTTGAACCTTCTTCAGAAGTAGATTGTTTGTAACAAGTTCCCTTCAGATTCTGCTTTGGATTTCATAAAATTAATTTTAAAGGGTTGAGATTAAAGGCTGTGCTTGTCATTGCATTTAAGAGATAATAAAAGTGTTTACAAAGAAAGAGACAAAAGATTGAAGATTAGCTTGCTGTCTGGAGGATCCAGCTACTTTGAAACCAATTAAACTGACCTCCAACTTGGAAATTTGGCTGTGTTGCCTTTGGAAGAAAACCACTGTTCCTCATGCTTCAGTCTGGATGCCTGCATAGCTCTGACCTTTTCACTTCCATGCAGGACCCTGCAGGAGTAGGTGCAGCCTTAGAGAGAAAGCCTTTGGTGGCAGGAGCTGAGAAGGGCTGCCCTGTGCCACTCGATCACAGTCAGGGTTTGCCCCACTCTCCTGGTGGGTGGGACTGGGCCGTGGTCTCTGTTCATCAGCCTCATGCGGAGATATCACGCTACGTAAGATAAAATATGCCCAAAGTTTGGTGTCTTGCCAGTTAATTTTGTAATGTGTTTTTTAGCTGATTGATAACTATACCTTTTTAAAAATCATTAGGCAGTCGCTCAATACTGAGAGCTCAGTTCTGCTCCTCCACAGCCCACATTAAAAATCCAGGCATTTCCTTTCCCTTTCCTGCAAGTAACTGTAGTGAATTGCTTTGGGGGAACAAACTCTGCAGCAGGGCTGTGGCTTTGTCAATGAACATTTAGGTGTTCCTGAGACAGGAGTGATAGAAACTTCTTTCTGAAGATGTTCTTTTGTTCAGTACTGAAGAAAGAAGTAAGTGCTTAAAGTAAGGTTTGTAGACTGGGAATAAGAAGGCCTCATTTCTTGTTTATAGCTCAGGATTGTTTCTGTAATTTCCATGTAAAGAAAATTGCAGAATAGTGAAAAGAAAGAGCCCTTGAAGTGGGAACTAGGTGAATGTTAAGAGCATCTCACTTTACTTATTGACCAGATAACTTGCCTTTTATCTGAGATAAATCATGAAGGTGACTGTGATCTTTTTGATCCAAAACATATGAGAAAACCTGTTACATAAATGATGGGTCACGGCAGTGTCCTCTCTTTTTCTTCTGCTACCTGTGGTTTAAAAAGTTACTTCTGTTTTGGGTTGATTTGTTCTGGAGACTTGTAGGTGTCCAATTGAAGAAAAGGCTTCATCCAGACCTGAATTTAGTACTTAAAAACTAGAAAGCGATCAAGAGTTAATATGTCCCAATTTCCTACTTGCTCCCTCAAAAGGAAAAACCTTGCTAATCCAATTTTTTTGCTTGATCTTCTAAACAGATATATTAGCATAAATTGAGTGCTGATTGTAAGTTCCTGCTTTTTCTATGGAAGCCCAAAAGCAGGAATTTCAATATCTAGACTTTAGATGTTTGCACACACTCTTCCCTCTACTACTGGGACAACTGCTTCTTTGCATACACAGAGAGTTGGAAGATGTTCTGTGCCATATTGTGAACCTGCAGTTCCTTGGTGTTACTAAGCAAGATTTATAAAGCTATTAGCATTGTGTTAGCACAGATGTTGTTTGTAGCCAAACTGGATCCACTTTTGCAGAACAGGTGTGTACATTGTGGAAACATGAAATAAAATAGTAATTAGTGAGATTTTCAGTAACACAATGACTTTACTCTTGAACCTTGAGCATCTCATATGTATGCTTTGCTGCTAATAAAATTTAGTTAGTTTTAAGTTCATTTGTAGTTCACCTCTCTAGAAAGGGCTTTGACTTTTTTATAAGGCTTTTTTATAGCCCTACAGTTGAGTGAATTCATGTTGATGTTTCATTACAGGCTGAATAGTATAAACAGTGAATGTGAGATAGAAACGTTGTTTTCAATTCCATTAAGATTCTTGGCTTAAAAATCTTAGTCCTTAAAATCAAGTGTTCAGCCTGGAAGTATACTGTACTGCATCTATTTGAATAGGCAACGACAAAGGTGCCAAGATGAAAAGATACTGACACAACTGAAGAAGGAAGGAAATTAATTGAAATCATGTTTCATTCTTCCAGGTTTGTTACATCGGTACTCTAATAGCACTGCACAACCAAATGCTTTACAGACAGAATTTGCTCAAAATACCATTTTCACATTTAATGACTGGTTGTTGAATGCTTTGTAGATCTAGAATTTTTTTTCCTATTTTAGGAATAGCATTATGGTGTTCAAACTTTTTGCTTTTGTCAGTGTTAGAATACCTTGAGTTGACAAGACTGTAATTGAAGATTCCTTTCTGATATCATCCAAAAACTACAGAGAAAACAAAATATTTTGATTGCATGTTAGGACTGAGCAAGTGGAAGAGGCAATGCTCCAACATTAGCCTTTGATGGGAAAAGAGACTCTCTTTTTCCTTCTGGTATAAAATGCCATTTTTAGTTGCTTTGTGTAATAATCAGTTTGCTCATTTTTAAAGCTGCTCACCATTTGTAGTCTTTTGCCTTTTTATAAAAGCTACTGCAAGTCATCTAAGTCTGAAGCGAAATAAGTATAAAGAATAGGTGACATGTTTGTGAAAGAGCTAGTACAGTTCTTTTTGTAGGTTAGTAAACACAGTCAGGATAAACCTGAGGAGCACAATAAACATATGAAAGAAAATTGTTCTAATGTCTTTAAGAGTAAAATTGTTATTATCAGATAAACTTTCAGTGCTGTTTATTGCGTGCTGCTTTGAGAACTATAACGTTGTTGTCAGTTCTTTTTTCTTAGAGTTTTCATTGTGAGAAAAAAGGGGTTTCATCCATGAGGAATATTAACCTTGTATCTGCATTTGTCTTAATTTCCTTCCCTACTCCTGCCTTTATTTATTATATCCCTTATAATCTACAACACTACAGCCACTGTTGAATGTGCAGATGCCACTGTGGAAAAACATACGTACTGTGGAGGAGCATCTAGGTCCATTGATTAATGCTTTATGCTTAAAGTTATGCTGAGCTGAGTGTTCCTAAGTGAGTTTTCATGTTTGACATGTAAGAGCATAAGTCCCCAACACAGGAGGCAGAATTAATCATACCTATTTAAATAAAAAATTCTAGGTCTTGCTCTATAATTCTCAAACACTACTGTGTAGTAGTTTTTTGGGTCACCTTATTCTGCAAGCAGATATGTTTATGTCTTGAAAGCAATGTATATTGCATTGTCTTACTGAACAATAAGTATTAAAGTATTATGTATTAAATTATCAATTTAAAACAAAAAGAAAAATCCACACCAAAATATAAATATCTAAATTGTGTTCATACTAAAACTATATTGTTTTAACTTCTAATTATTCAAAGCAATTTAACTCCAAGAGAATGACCTACATCCACACTAGATGTCAAGGTACAAATAAAATCCTCAAAGAAAGTCATGGAGCTGTAGCTGAGGTCTGGGGCAGAGCATTCCTGACTGAATGGGTGGTAGTCTGGTAAGGAGCCCAAAATACATTTCAAATCTGACAGAGTAAACAGCTCAGAAAATATGGTATGCATTAAACTGGGTGTGTTATACACAGAGCGCTGTAATGTTATACCTTAAAGTAATTTTTCAGGATACAACTGTATTTAAATTCTGTACAGCTGGCTGTTTCTTCCTGAGAAAATAACTTGATCCTGAGTTCATAGAATCAGAGAATGGCTTGTGTTTTGCCTGTACAGATCAGAACTGCTCTTCCTGTGGTTAGAAAAGAGAAGGATAGTGCAAAGTCAAGAATGGGTGAATTGAAATACTTCTGTAGATAAAAATAGAAGTGTCATGCAGTCATGCTCTTCTGAAAAGTCAATTGTGCTTTAACCCAAGCCCATAGCTAAGCACCACACAGCTTCTGGCTCACTTGTCCTCCACAATTCCTGTGTAGGATGGTGGAGAGAATCAGAAGGGTAAAAGTGAGAAAACTCATGGATTGAGATAAAGATAACTTGACTTCAGTTTATCTGTAAAACAAAAGCCACATACATGACCAAATCAAAACAGGGAATTCAGTCACCACTTACCATGCACAGTCAGGTGTTTAGCCATCTCCAGGGAAGCAGGACTTCATCAGCTTCATTACAGGCAGCAATTACTTGGGAAGACAAAGCATCATTACTCTGAATGCCCCACCTTTCCTCCTTCTGCCCCCAGCTTTACATGCTAACCATGATTCCATATGGTATGGAAATCCCTTAGGTCAGTTGGTGTGAGATGTCTTGGCTGTGTCCCCTGCCAGCTCCTCGTGCAGTCCCAACCCACTTGTTCATGGGGGGGGCGGTGAGAGGCAGGAAAAGCCTTGACTCTGTGTAAGACCTGCTCAGCAATAACTAAAACATCCCTGCGGTATCACCGTTTCCAGAAGAAATCCAAAACAGAGCCTCTTACCAGCTGCTGTGAAGAAAATTGACTTTATACCAGCCCAAACCACCGTATCAGTATACATATGTTTTGTTTCCATATTGTGTAGAACTATGACTTTTGTAAACATTTTTCTCTTTGGAACTGGACACACACATTGGATGCCAGAAAAGACCATGGTGGGTTAACCTTGAGGTCAGTGGTCCCAGATATGATTTCTCCCAACATCCTGTTGGGCTGGGAGAGGCCTGTGCTGGTTATGAATGGGGTTGGAAAGACAGCCTTGAAAGTTGTGTGAGAACTGTGCAGCAGTAGCCAAAGTACTGGTGTGTTATCGGCACTATCCTAGTCACAGGTGCAAACACAACACTGTATGGGCTGCTATGAGGAAAGTTAACTCCATCCTAGCTGGGCTGAGTACAACAATAAAAGAAACAAAAAGGTACAAACTCTTGTGGGTCTTCACTTTTCTTTTTTTTTTTCCTTATTTAAACATCTGTCTAATGTTATGGATCAATAACTTTGCCAAAATGATAATGCATCTGTGTTTGATCGAATACCTTTGATTCAGCAAGGATTGGTAGATATATTTGCTACTAGAAGTATTGTATGTGACCTTCAAACCAAGTTAGGCTTCATATGTGAGATGTTCTAAGCAATCTTCATGCATTAAACAGCTTCATCCTTGTCTACAGACAAAATTAATTGCTTTGGACATGAGTTAAAAAAAAAAAAAGGAAGAAAATTAGTAAATCTCATTGCCATTTAGTTCCTGGGAGAAGTCTGTGATTTTTGAACTTTTTGCAGACACTAGCCTGTATGCACTGATAATCACTGCTGGGAAACAGAAACCCATCATTGCTGTGGGGCATTCAGATCTGCCACTGTGGAACGACAAATCTCTTCTCATACAGCTGCCATAATGACCAATTTGTTTTTCATTCAGAGGGTCAGGTGCAGTTGTTATCTTACCAGATAAATGATTTAGTGCTATGCTGTTCTGGTACTGGTAATGGGAAGAGAAAGTTCAGGAGATCTGCTGACTGATAGAAAGTTCTGTCAGGATTGCTATTGTTGTTTTAGAGTGAACAGGGAAGAAGAGTTTTGTGTAGCTGTTTGAAATGTTCAGGATGCTCCTAATTCAGTATTAGTTCCTATAGTTATATGCTTGCTAAGTCCTTATAAATACTCAGGCAGATTGATCTCCTTGGTATATACAGAGCTGTATGGAATTATTGCTGGCAGCAGAATTTCACAAGGATTTAGCCAAAGACATGTTTTGACAAGTGTAGTGTTGAATGTTGTCTTTCATGTTGCCAGCTGACAGTTTTCACTGAACATTGCTGATCAGGGCCTGCAAATTTGCCAGGTTACAGAATTTTCAGTTTTGAATTCTAGATGGTATTTTCTGCCAAGGCTAGCTGACACCTTCTCCATGCTGTATGATACCCTCAGAGAAATCTAGCCCTTGTTCTGCTCATTATCTCTACTTATTCAGTGTTGACATATTTTATGTTTCTACCTTGGAATTGGAAAGCTTGACTGTTTAATTGAACTCTTGCTAACAATTGGCTCTGCATTAAAAAAATCACCCCTGACAGGGCTCAGAAATACTTTACTATTGCAAGAAAGCTTATGATAATTAAGTTGAATGTGGACATTTTGTCAACAATGCTAGGAAGTTTAGGCTTTTTTTAGTACACTTTTTTCTTTTTTTAAATCTTGAGAATGGTGCTGTCTGTGGCAAGAGATATATGTAACGATAGCCACACAAGTAAAGCAGGGCACTGTGAAAATTATGCATCAGCAAAGACATGGAGTAACCCTAGAGGTGAAAGAAATCTGTGAATTAATTTGACTTGACAATTATAACTGTAAACAACACATACTTCTTGTAAGAGAATTTAATTAGTGAAGTTGAATAGTTAAACCACCAATGCAGTATACATCCTTACATTTTTCTTTCCTTTTTGTTACAGTATTATACACTATTGAAGGCCACAGTATTAACTGGGACTGTGTGCTGGAATTCAGAATTTCTAAATAATTATTTTGTTCTTGTTTTTTTTGCCTCCCTTCTCAGAGGATCTCTCAAACCTTCCATCTTGAATGATACCTTTTGCTACAGAAAAGTACCAGCAGTACTCCTTCAGACTACTAGATGGACTGAGTGGTTTCTCAGGGTAAAAAAGCTAGATGAGGAGGGTAGGACAACAAGGTTAACTGTGTGAGAGCTCCTGGACAGAAAGAGCCATGTATTTCTCAGGTGCCCACTGCAGAGAAGGACAAGGAGCCGTATCTCATTTTCAGATGTAAGATTGTTAGTGTCCTTTTGTACATATAATGCTGAACTTGATCTTAGTTGTTCCTATATATACAACCTCAGCCAAGGCAGATTTTCACCCAGTATGTTCTTATGGAAATTCATTATTCTGTATTTACATTTTTTTTCTTTCTTTTTTTTTTTTTTTAGTACAGTCCCTCTTCCTTTTTGTATAATTCATTTGTCCTCCTTGCTAGCAGCTTTTATAGCTGCTTATTGTTTAACCAGCCTGATCTCTTCTTATTACTTAGTTACTTGGGTTACCACTCTATTACTTTATTTTATTTTCCTTTTTTATTTTTTTTTCCTTTTCTTAATTTTTTTCTCCCTCTTTGTACCATTGGTAAATTCTTCAGTAAGCTTGGGAAAATGTTTCTTCTTGTGATTGTAAGGGAATCTGAGAGAGTGTTCATAGCCGATGTGGTTTATACCCATAGCCTGTGACTCCATTGAGACAGGCTCACAGGAAAAGTCAGGAAATGTAACCTTTTTCAACTTCACTGCTCCTTAATCTCATTAGTTATTTCAAAAAGTTGTGCTTTCTCTTCTGGTGGGGAATAGCTCTATTATAATATCTATCTATAAATGGGTCTTAAATCAGCTGCAGATGGATAAAGTATTACCCCTGAGGACACAAAGGCTTCATAGAGTTTCCGCAGCATGCATTTTGACCGGTTTCTCAGAACTGGGAATAGTGGAGGGAGGGACATTAATGAAGCTCAGCTTACCAGCTGGTGATCCAAATCTCTAGTGCCTGACATCTTAGCAAATTATTCCCTCAGGCACCATTTTTGTGTGATGTCATCTTTATTGAACAATGGAGAAAACTTCACAATATTATTCTTCTTTCCTGAAAATTTGAAACATTCTCTAGGTATAGAACCACTTGGGTGAAGCTACTTAAGTGTTGTTATTTTCTTATTTTTTAGGATAGACTGTCCTTGGAACATTTTTTTTTTAACCACCTTTCACACATATACTTTCACTTTTTCTTTTTTTCCATTTAGGGATTTTCTGCAGAATTACAGTCTAATCAAAATAAGATTCAAAAAAGAACTTCAGTGTGTTTTAATGTGATATGATATTAAGCTTGCCTTCAGGTAACCAAAGTCCTCTAAGGTCAGTTTTAAATTGTCTACAAAAAAGCCTATTTAGTAACTGTACTTTGTGTAACTGCAGCATTGGCCAAGTTTGGGTGATTTTGGTGATTTTTGTCATTGTATATTTGATTTTTATAGTTTCTTGTTTTTCTTTGTTTGGTTGGTTTGTTTGTTTGTTTTGTTTTCCAGATAACTTTCATCATGGTAGTAGAATTTTCAGTGTAAGAGACTGATCTAACTGAAAGTCTTGACTTTTATCTTGGAGAAAAATGGGATGTAATAGTTCATGTTGGGTATGCCATTTGACTTGCAGAATAAAGTGTTCTTCATCATACATGCGTCACAAACAATGCTGTAATTAATACAGCATTATTAATTACAAATAATATCCTAGTAGTTCAAAATTGCAATCTTCTATTTTTTTCTGGACAGCTTGTGATTTGGCTCTGATTTAGATAGCCTCTTGGACAACTGTATTATCCGGAATATCTGAGTCTTTTGAGCAACATGATTTCTGTCACAAGAGTTGCATTTTTTGTTTGCATTTTTAACCTCATCTTTCCCAGTAACTTGTTTCTGGAGAGGATTACCTTTGAAGGCTCTGTTTTAATTATTTTCTTTATAGCAGTGCTCTAGCTGGATAATCTAGTCTTCCCTGTGCCTGGACTCTACACCTGCTTTAGTTTCCAGATGTTATTCAGGCCTGGCTGTCATTCTTTATTCAAAAACTTGCTGCCCTGAACTTCCCCTTGCAGAGCTCTTTTATGAGCATTTTACATTTTTTCTGTGTAACAGTAAATTACTACAACTTTTACATGAGGTGCAACCTAGTCTTAAGTGCAGATTTAGAAGTATAATCCTTTTTGATGTCATATTGGATGAAACAACTTGGTAACTTTGTTTTTGCCTTACAACTTTGTCCTTGTACTCAGAGGGGCTGTTCTCATCTAAAATGTTACTTCAACTGAATTCAGTGAATTTACATGTATTTGGTGTTAACTAGGTTCTGGAGATACATCTATTGACATTTAAATTCTGGGATATATTTACAGTGGGGACTGGGTATGTTTCTGTTTATTCTAAAGTTTCTGATAAGATTAAGGCTTCTGTGACTACAAGTGAAAATATTCCTCTGAATGAACTTAGCACTAGTATTTGTGAAAGTGTATTTCTATATTATTTGAATGAGTAATTTGGTATATCAAGGACCAGGAGTCTGTCTTCATCAATGCAATACATTTTGAACAATTTTAAGTGTAACAGCTGTATTCTACAGTGCAGCGTCTGGAACTCTTGTATAGAAACTGTCACTCAATATCCTTCTGCTATTTGACATGTAGGGTGATACATAAAAAGATTTTGTATTCTCAGCTTAGTCATGTGAAGGACTTTAAATATATGGTTTAAAACTGAAAAAAGCAGACTGGTCATAAGTTTGAGATGTATTTATATCCTTAGCCTGACTGCCT
>VXAU01000081.1:2438488-2594338 GCA_013399695.1 Formicarius rufipectus | reverse complement strand
AAAAAAAAAAAGAAAAAATAATCAAATAAATTGGGTATTTTAAACTCTCAATTTAAAACTCTTACAGAAAAAAAAAGAATAGAAGCATATATATGAAAGAAAATAGCATAAAAAAGCACTGGATTGGAAAAAACTGATGAATGATAATAAAAGCCCATTTTGATTTGTTCTTGCTTTATGAAATGTAGATTTTAAAAATATGTGGGGCTTATTTTACTCTATTAAAAGTAATAAGAGTCCATCAGTTACAACTAACCTGTATGTTTCAAGCAGTCTGGTGCCATTAGCAAAATGCAGAGGATTTTCTCTTGTTATTAGTTTTGTACAACACTCTGATCAAGAGTGCATGTTGAAATCTTTTTAATCAGAGATCTGAAATAGTCAAAAAATAGCTATTTTATGTCACATTCTCCTCTACCCTTCCTTATTATCTTTACCCTTTGTGTGCCAGTGATGAAAACGAGCAATTTCTATACAAGTGTAAACATTATGTTGTGTCTGCTCTATCATACTCTGCTTCACAGATACACATGGCATAAGTCTTACTCGACACTGTTTAGTAAAGCCTATGAGTAAACATTTTCCTACTTTCTTACAAAAAAAGTCAGAAAACAGTCTTCTAAAGTAAACCTACTTTTTTCCCACCCCTTATATTCTTTCATAGAAGGATTTAAAGAAAATCCCACATGTGCCCAAAGATTCTGACATTAAATATTGTCTGAGCTTTGAGAAATCCACCACGTCATTTCAGCAAAGAGGCAAACATATGGCAATATTATTGAGAGCTTGTGACTGCAGCAACACCTAGCATATGTAATCCTGTAGACTTGATTCTTCATTACTTTATGCTCAGAGCACAGTGAATGTAAACTTTGTCCTCTTTATGCCTTCAGCCACAGCAATCAGCTAAGGATTTGGATGTTTTAGGAAGCATTCGTATAACTTATGGTGTGGATGATAGACCCTTCCACCCAAAGTCATCATGCCAGGGGAAAATGGCTGATTGTAAACTTAACACAGCCCTGCTTTTGTGCTCCTCACTCTCTGTTGTAGGGCTCTTGCTTAGGAATGAGCACCTTTCCTTGCAGAGGGTTAGAGGGAGCAGGGAGGTATTAATTATCTATATTCCTAGTTACTTTGCAATGTGCAAATGACAAGACAGGGCCTCGATTCTGCCTGAGGACTGCAGATTCCAAGTTGCAGGCCATTGTTATAGAAGAAGAAGCAGTCTCCCCATGTGGTGAAAAATCCTCTTCTGCCGGCCATCTCGATATGTTTGCCTTAATAAGCCCATGATCACAGCTATTACATTCGTTCAAGGACAGGAATGCATGCAGGACCTCGTTGTATCCAGACATTCCATTACCAATCAGAGCCAGCTCCTGAGGCTGCACCTCCTGGTTTCTAAGCAAGGCGGGCAGAGGAGGGGGGAAGCTCCCCTCTGCTTCCTCCTAAAGCTCCTCCGTAAAGCCACTAAAGTTCCACTAAAGGTGCCAGATGATGAGAAACAGTCTTTCTGCCAGAGAGCAGTATAGAGGGCTGTGTTGCAACAGGCATGCACAAATCACTGACTAACATCAGTGATGACAGTGCTTGCCTTCTTAGGGCGTGCATCAACTTTCACTTGCTCTTTTCATAACCACAGAAGAATCAGATTAGAGCTTGGTTTTTAATAGCTGAGAATTTTTCCCCTGACTTTTTTTCTCAGCTCCCTGTCTACTCCTATGGTCAGACAAGACTCACTCTAGGTCTGTCTCTTGTTAGCAGAAATGTTGTTGATGCCATAGAAGAGATTCAGATTGGCAAAACATCCCATTCCAGGAAAATCATATCTTCAGCTCTGGTTTGTGATGCCCAAGTATCTTTACTGCTTAGCTATAGGACAAGTAGATTTTACTTTGACATTTCTATTCAGCATTATGGCTGGGTGGAAAATGTTAAGGTCACATGTAAGCTCTTCCATCTTTTTTTTTTTTTTTTTGATTGAATGTGGTTGTTGTAGGGTAAAGAACCAGCTCCTCACAGCAGCCTGCTTCAGTTGTGTTGTGAAAGGGTGATGGGTTACTGTTTCTAATGCTGTATCTCAGCTTCAGGCTCTATTATGGGTCATAGACATTTAAACCCTCCAACTTTGGAGCCACAAAAGTCAAAGAGCATTTGCAATTCAAGGATTATGCTCTTGTTCTTCAGAAGCTAAGGCAGACACCACTGCTGCAGACCCTGGCACTGGTAGTGTGGAAACAGTGATGCTGAGATCTAATGTTTCCAGTAACAGCTTTTCCATTTCCTCTGAAGACAAAATATCAAGTCGATAGAAGAAAAAGGGATTCTTGACATGCTTTTTAAATTTTCTTTTGAGTTAGAATAAGGAAGGTTTTTAAGATGAGCTTTTATGTTGGGGATGACTTTCCATTGTGTAAGTCTTGATGGTGTAAATTCCTGGGGTTCATGTTAGATTACTGTGTTTCTACCATATATGGCTCTTTGGTATTCTTTATATTTCCTTGGTAGTCAGGGGTTTATGTTTAGAGCACCAGCCTTTTCTTGCCATGTAAGAGAGGTAAGGATCAGAGAAAACTTTTCCCTTTATTTAGTCTGCTTTCCAAGCATCTCCTTGCATTGGGAGCTATTACTGGGTGGAGGGCTGGAGAAGGATGGGGAAGTAAGAGATGCGTTCAGGGACAGACCTGAAATTATTCCAGGTAATGTTCTGGCCCGTAAGGGGAAGCAGGTTAGTAGGATGATTCTGGAGAAGGGTTAGTATTGGCACAGAAACCTAGATGCCTCTGATAAAGTCCTCTATTTCTTTGGAAAGCTCTGAACAGATATTGAACAAAACGGACTGAAAGTGACCATAATTTCCTTGCACCCACGAAGAGAATAATAAGTGGTGTAAGTCCACATTATGTAGAGCAGAAAATGCAGACTCCTGAGAAAATTTATTAAAGAAGACAGGTAGACATAATAACCACACAGTTTATTCTTGGGTATGGTACTTGTACACAAACTGAGAGCTGATTAAGTTTATCTCCAAAGAGAGTATGCTTTCTTGCTTCCCTTTTTTCTTTACAAAACACCGAGCCATGCTTTCTTTGATTCTGCATTCTTCCCTGACCATCTCAACCAGATGAATGTCTACTCTGAGTTGGTAGGACCATTTCTGCACTGCTGCAGTAGAATATAAATATCAGATCTCCAAAGTTTGGACCTTTTTCTTCATTAACAGCAGATCAAAAATTGCAAAAATTAATGAAAACGTGACTGAACTAAAGCATCATGAGTAATTACTTAGTGTTACTCAAACACAACTTTTTGAAAATACAGAAGAATAAAGTATATCCTTTATTGGTGGCTTTCCTAGAGTACTTGAGTATGGAAGAGTTTTTTTTAACTTGAAAAAGAAGAAGAAAGAAGAATCACATCTACTGCAAATGAAGGAGATAAAAGTTTTGTCAGAAATGCTTAATCCTATTCTCATGAGAATGCAAAAGAGTAAATGGAGCAATAGCTTTCTGGAAGATGATGGTGGACGTGGCGTAGGATGTTATGCTGCATAAATGATACATGATTTCTGTCCTTTGGAGAAATACTTCAATGTAGTTCTGCCTAAATTCCTCTCCTTGGATTTTGAAACGAAGGAGAGAAGAAATGCCAGCACAACTTGTAGGAAGACCCTCTAGGATGTAATAAGCCACTTTAACTTTCTTTCCAGCAGTCCCTACTAAACAAGGAGGTCCCATTTGAGTGGAAGTGATTGACCTAGTGATTTCCATCTAGAAGGAGGGCCAGAAGAGAATTCTGTGGAACTATTGGCCTGTCAGTTTCACCTTGCTGCTGAGGAAGGCCATGGAGCAGATGATCTTGAGTGCCATCATGCAGCATGTGTGGAACAACCAAGGGATCAAGCCTAGGTTTTATGAAAGGTAGATCTTACTTGATCAGTGTGATCTCCTTCAATCACAGGGTGACCCATTTAATGGATGATGGAAAGGCTGTTTCTATCTGGACTTCAGTAAAGCTTTTTACACCATTTCCCACAGCATTTTAATGGAGAAACTGGCTGTTCATGGTGTGAAGAGGTGCACTGTTCTCTGGATTAAACACTGGCTGGACATCCAGGGCCAGAGAGTCGTGGTGAAGGCATTTAAATTCAGCTGGCAGATGATCACAAGTGGTGTTCCCCAGGGCTCAGTATTAGGACCGATCACATCTCAATGAGGGGATCAAGTAAACCCTCATTCAGTTGGCAGATGACACCAACTTGGGCAGAAGAGTTGAGCTGCTAGAGTGTATGAAAGCTCTACAGAGGGTTCTGGACAGTCTGAATCAATGAACTGAGGCCAACTGTATGAGGTTCAATCAGGCTGGGTCCTGCACTTGTGTCACAACCCCATGCAAACCTACAGTGGCTGGAAAGATGCTCATCAGAAAAGGACCTGGGGGTACTGGTTGACAGTCAGTTGGACATGAGTCAGAGGTGCCCAGGTGGCCGAGAAGGTCAGTGACATCCTGGTTTGTGTCAGTGTGATCAGCAAGATGAAGGCAGTGATTGAACCCTGGTTCTCGGTGGTGAGGCTGCACCTTGAATCCTGTGTTCAGTCTTGGCCCCCTCACTACAAGAAAGACATTGAGGTGCTGGAGCATGTCCATAGAAGGGATACAAAGCTGATGAAGGGTCTGGAGTACAAGTCTTATGAGGAGTGGCTGAGGGACCTAGAGCTGTTTAGCCTGAAGAAAATGAGGCTCAGGAGATACCACATTGCTCTCTGCTGCTACCTGAAAGGAGGTTGTAGCACAGAGAGGGTTGGTCTCTTTTCCCAGATAAGACGTGATAGGAGAAAAGGAAATGGCTTCAAGTTGCACCAGGGTGGGGGTTTAGATTGGGTACTAAGAAAGGTTTCATTACCAAAAGGGTTGTCAAGCATTACAAGCTACCCAGAGAAGTGGTGGAGTTACTGTCTCGAGTTAATTAAAAGATATGTAGATGAGGCACTTAGAGACATGGTTTAGTAATGGGCTTGGCACTGCTGGGTTTATGGTTGGACTTGATAATCTTAGAGGTCTTTTTCAACCTAAACAATTTTGTGATTCAATGAAAGGTGTGAGATCTGTACGTTAGCTCAAAGTGGAAAAGTGCTCTCTGAAAGAAAGCAATCTGTCTATCACAGAGGATGAATTGTGAAGGCTGTCAGATCCTGAAGCACAGTCAACTTTGACCAGAGTTACTGTATGCATCTAATGAGTGGATTTAACAGTTCCTTAGAGCACATTTTTAGTACTCTGGTTGCAGACCTGACAGACTTCATGGTAGGAGCAATCACAGCTTCAGGTAAATAGAATGAACTTTCAATGGGCAGTGTGCATGAAAATGTTTATGTATTTTCATAGAAGATATTTGCATCAATTTTTCTGCTGAGATGGAGTTGAAGCATTCATAAGGAGAAAGCATGTGCAAAAGAGCTGAACACAGGTCTTTGTTCATAATTGTGCTGGACTCCTTAGGGTGCTCTGTGTTATATAAACCAAGAATGGATCAGGACAGTGTAAATCAGAAGACATGACAAAAAGTTGTGTTTCTCAACCTTTAACTAATCCATCATTTAGTGTGACAAGATAATGTTCATTAGCTTCCAGGTGGTTTGCTCACTTGACAGTCTAAATACAATATTAGGTATGTATTTTCCAGGGACAGATTCAGGCATGGTGGTTTGAGCACCCATTGGGTCAGAGAAACCTTTTTCCTCAGTGACTTCTCTTACTCATCCTCCTGTGGACTGCTGTGTTGGCTTTGTTAGGCACAAAAAGATCCCTCATCATTCTTATGCAGCTGTCTGCAGCCTTTACTTTCTTATCAACAGCTTTCTGTTTAAGCAGCACTCATCCTAAGTGTTGCATACCAGGTCCCTTTTACAGCTGGTGTTGGCTGCCCTTCAGCAGCAATGGCCGATGAGGTTCTCCTTTGCCTATTGCCGTATGTGGAACTTTGCTATGCACAAAATCCTTACAGTGTAACATCTCTCACCATCTGGGCAGTGCCACTCCACTGGGTCCCTGACTCTGCCTCATGGGGTCCTTCTGTATCCTCAGGAGTGTGGTGACAATCTACTAGATGGAAGACCAGGTAGGACTACTAAGCAAGTACTTTAAACTCCTACTTCCATTTGAGTAGACATCCTCATTGCTGGGAGCAGAATGTACCACCCTCTCCTTTGCTGGCTTCTGTGTGCTGCCAGAGCCATAACTGGATCTTCACACTGTCAGTGACTCACTTGTTTCCCTCTGAACCTGATAGCAGATACTATTCAGGCTGCTCCAAAGAAGGCAGCTGCATCCACAGGTGTAGCCATGTGGCTGGGCCCACCTGGTAGCCCACCCACACCTTGCCCCCTGAAACCTCTGCCAGTGACACCCATCACTTCAGCTAGGAGGGCACTGAGTGGCCAGTGAACCAGATGTCCTGCATGGGGAGAATGGCCACAGTAGCCAAACTCTATAAACTGCTGCAGAAGGTCTCTATCCTGTCAACATGTGACCTCTTGTCTGTACCTATTTGTCTCTCCTCCCTTTTTCCCTTCTTCTCCTAATCTGTTTTCTTTCTTTACACTGTTCTTCCTCATGTGGGTAACAATACTAATTGAGTGGTATTTCACTTAAGTTGTGGGTTGGTGTTTACTGGGTGCAAAGAAGTTCCCTACTGTACAGCGATGCTTGATTGGCTTATAAAACTCCTGAGAAGTATAGAAGCAGAGCTCAGAATGCTGCTTGGAGGAAGGTAGGGAAATCCTTTTGTTCCTAGTGACCTGTTATTCACTGTGATGCTTTTATGGAATCTATTCCTGGGTTGTATGTTACTCCTGTAAACACTTTTGCCAAAACATCCACTTTCTCACTAAATTAAAAGAAATCCCTTGGGGAAAGGTGTGTAGCTCTGTCTCGCTATGTGAAATGAAGGTTTTAAAGAACTAACACTGCAAAAGTTTTATGTGGGAACTGTTGGGAATCTAAATTAAAGTGAAACACCCAGCCAAGCATGTGGCTTTCTGGACCAGGGTGTAAAAAAGGTGCAGTGCAGTAAAGTTTTCAGGAGTTTGTTGGTGTGTACTCAGTTCAGGTGCCATGACATGGTTGTCGTGTGCTGTGCTGGGTTTGGCTGGCGTAAAGACAGTTTTCTTCATGGGTTTGACTTTTTGTTATTGTTGAGCAGGCCTTACACAAAGACAAGCTTTTCCGCTTCTTATCCCACTCTACCAGTGGGCTGTGGGTGCACAAGGAGTTGGGAGTGGACACTGCCAGGACAGCTGACCCCTGCCACCATAGGGATATCCCATATCACATGGCATCATACTTAGCATACAGAGCTGGGAAAGAAGGACGAAAGTGGTACACGTTTGGAGTTAGGATGTTTGTGTTCCCAAGTCACTATTATGTGTGATGCAGCCCTGCTCTCTGGAGTGTGGCTAAACACCTGCCTGCCCATAGGAAGTGGTGAATGAATTCCTTGTTTTGCATGTACCCAGATTTTACTTTACCTATTAAACTGCCTACAAGTCTACTCAGTCTACAAGTTTTCTCACTTTACTCTTCTGATTCTCTCCCCCACCAGCAGGATGGGGGAGTGAGTGAATAAGGGCTGTGTGGTGCTTAATTGCCAGCTGGGGTTATAACATGACATACATAAAGTTTAAAAATGAACCTGACTATGTTAGATGTTTAAGTCCTCATGTTATGTGCATCCTTGTGGGTGTATGTAACTTTCTTCTTAATGAGCTTGGCAAGGATTTCTGGAGGGGAGGAAGAGTTTGCCCTGCTTTGTACCATGTGGCAGACTTTCTTGTTAAGGTAATTTGAGAACTTTATCTAGCATGTTGTAGTTGTGGGGACCTGTGACACTTGGCAACAGGAGTAGTTGTGTCTTCCTGTGGCACATTGCAGTGGACATTTAAAAGCCACAGTAGTGAGCCTTGTCTTTGCCAGGAGGTAGTGGGTAGTGTAGTGTGGGTTGTGGTAACACGCAGGGAACATATTTTTATGGCGGTTTTGGAAGAAAAAACTTTAATTGTACGTTACTTTCCTTTGTGGGTAACTGGATTTATGACTCAGGTGGTATTTTTAAGTCAAGTGCACCCTGTTTCAAGCACTAGCTTGCTACTGGCTGCACGCCTGTCTGCGCTAGTGCTTAAACCAGGAAACTCACAACGCAGCTTCAATAACATAGTAGAATTCCAAAAATGAGACATTCACTGTGTAAAGATAACTACTTTTTTATTACTGTACTATTTTTCTCTGTCTTGTATCTTCTCTTTAGCACACTTTTACATTTCTTCTTTTTTTTTTAAAAAAAAAAGCTAAATCCCCTCCCTTGACTTTGACAGAAGTAATGGTAGATCAGGTCTTGCAGGCTTCAAAATTCATTTAATCTCCAAGAACTCTTTCCAACCAGTTTGGGGCTTTCATATTGCTCTTGATAAACCTGACAGTGTTTTAGGTTAGATATCATAAAGCTAGGAAATTTTGCAGGCTTCTGCTTTGAAATAAAACACCACTAAATGAGAGTAGTAGCAATGTAGGATGTGGCTTTGAAAAGGTCCCTAACAGACTGAGGAGTATGTCTGGAGGGAGTGTGGTGTCATTTTTCTTTCTATGAGTTACAGTGATTGGCAGGTTCATCAGCTGTTTCACATGTTTTGACAGAGATGATGCAAACAAACCTTTCTATATCTGTGCTCTCAGTAACACTCCTGCTTCTCTTTCACTTGGAAACAATATTGCTTTACTACCTGTTGTTTTGCTCCGTACTATTATGCCCTGGTTTGTTTCTCTTTTTTTTTTTTTTTTTTTCTTAATCACCTTATCTGTCTCTGGAAATTGTAGCTTTCTGTTTTTTCACATCAAACAGGAATATTTCCAGGATATGTACAGGTAGGCTGTTGAACTTGTGACATTTAGAGGCCAATAAAATGCTAATGTGACTAATAAAACAGAAAAATGGCTTTATATAAATCAGTGTGAAAATGGCTCAACCTACATTTTAAACAAACTAATTTAAACAACATTCATTGATAGGGTCCTGGAGGAAGGCTGCAAAACTCAGGGGATTGAGGTAAAACTGCAAAAACAAAAAAAGCACTTGTCATTCAGATTCAGCCACTTTTTCCTGTTAAGGGGACTCTTTACCATCTATTTTATGCAGATAATAATTCACAAGGGTAATTGGCTGTGTATTTGTTTCATTCTACTGTGAAAAAGTTACAACGTAAGTGCAGTTTTATTGGATTGTTTTAACATCTATTTTTTTGATTTTCCTTTGAACATGTGCAGTAAAAGTTCCACATTTTATAGTTCA
The DNA here is from genome assembly GCA_013399695.1 of Formicarius rufipectus. NCBI lineage: Eukaryota > Metazoa > Chordata > Aves > Passeriformes > Formicariidae > Formicarius > Formicarius rufipectus. The sequence goes on along the minus strand of VXAU01000081.1, from coordinate 2,584,995 downwards.
GTATTTCTAGCTAATGCTGTGGGGAGGAGTTGGGGGCACTGAATTGTGGAGTGACATTCCTAAACCATGACAGTTGATCATCTCTATTTTGCTGTCTTTTGTGAATAGCAAATCCATGAGGACAGGATGAGTTAGGCTAATGTGTCTGTGGTGGCCAGCCTGAGCAAGCTCATCTGTGTACTGTGGTCCGTATCTCAGGATCTTTGAGCCCTGTATGGACCCATTTGGGAATTTTGTGTATACAAATAAATCCATACTGTCAGGAGTGGTCTTCTTTCTTAAAAGACTAGTATTTCTAAAATACATTTGGTCACATTGGTGATGTAGGGCACCTCTTCACTGAGTTGTTTGGTACAGTGTATGTGTTTTCTTGAGGAATTTCCTTCAGATTGGAAACTGAAATTTAAAATAAATATAGTAACTGAATATAATTTTTTCACTAGTTACTTTGCCCAGTATCTGTTGCATAGGAATACTTTCTTTTACTGGACGAATGCCTCTTCTTGATCTCTACCTTTTTCTTTTCATAACTACATGCACATTGTTTCCCCCTCCTTACCACAGTTCTTTTTCCTATTTCCTCTTGTCTCCAACCTTTTTTCTGGGGATAGGAAGGACAGGTGAGAACAATTACCTTATGCTCACTTTCAAGATTCAGAGCACTGTAGGAGATTTTATGGCAATCTGTTCTCCAGTTGAAAACAGCTGGCATAAACTTACTGTATAAGTAGTGGTAATTTAAAGATTGCTCATACTTAGTCTTGAAGATTTGAAAATACTCTAGACTTTTGTAGAAAATTTTTATTGAGCAAAATAAAACTAACAGAACTTGAACGTTGTTCAGTATTGTTTATCTAGAAAGACTGAATGTCTTTCACAAGACAGATGCAACTGTAAGACTAGAGGAAAGGAAATTTTCTCACTGCAATACTGTAGAAAGGAGAAAATTATTCTGAATTCACATTGGGTCTTGCAACTTAGATCCTACTTTTTAATGTCAAAACAGTTCTCTTAATCTTTCCTGACAAATCTTTTCCATGAAATATGCCTTCTATCCACATGCTTTTCATCTTAGTATGCCACTCACTTTCTACTTCTCACACCCACAGCTTTATGACAACAGTCCTTCCCTGTGCTGCAATCCCTTGAAAGAGGTTTTGATTTGGCTGTAATATTTCTGGTCATGTTAGATGCTTGGTTGCAGTAAAATCAGGTCTGAATCATTGTGATTTTCCTTTGCTGGATATCTGTACAAGAACTTTTATTCTTCCTTTCCTTTGCTAAAAGCTACAAATGCCATCTCTTTAAAGGAAATTACAATGAATGCTCAACATTAAGAAGTTACAAAGCTGATGGTTGCCTCCATGTCATTGGCTATGTAACCATTTCTGATCTTATGTGTGGGTGGAAGGATCCACCCTCCTGTTGCTCAGATGTGTCGTGAAAGAAAATTGCCAACTCCAGGAACTTTGCGGGAAGGAAGAAACAAAGTTTTTTGCCTTTGTTTATGTGGCTATAGACACAATGGAGAAAGAATGAACTCATAAATTAATGTGTGACTTAGTGCTTTTTCTGTAGATTTTAACTAAAATTATCTTAAATCAATATCATGCTTAGCTTTGCAGTGTCAAAAGAAAGTACAGCTGGTTATTAATTACTCAGTAGCCATTTTTTTCATCCATATAGCCATTATTAATGGGCTCAAAATCAAAGCATGCATGGATTATTACTCATTGTGGCAACACCTTTGCTTGAAGCCTACTGAATCTTTCAAAATATTTCAGAAATTTAGGAACTGTAGATGATATTGACCTTCCAAAAGAGTAGTCTAACTTTATTAAATTCTTATGTGTCACTAAACCTTTCAAAACTAGGTGGTTTTATTAGAGGTGTAATAGCACTGCTTTACAATTTGGGTACTAAGGTCACAGGAGTTAAACCAAAACAAACCAATGATAAACCATAATTTTTGTCTGACACTGGTAAGAATCTGTAGGTCCAAGAAGTCCTATAATGAGCATGTATGCCAACAAGGCAGTAGTTTAAAAAAAAAGGCAGACTGGTTGACAAGGACTGCTGGGCCGCAGGAACAGTGACTGCATTCCTCTGAGAGCAGCTCCTGGCTCCCAGTCCAGCAAAGTTCAAGGGTTCAGGCTGAGGCTTGGAACAAGAACTGTGTATTTCCTTACTGCCTTTACTAAACAAGGTGCATATTTTATTTACTACAGTTGCTCAAGGAGCAAAATAGAATAAAATGTGAGAGTTTAGAAACCTTCTCAGTTATATACTCTGTCTCCTAGGAAAACAGGTTATGTAATTTTGCTGCTTTTCTGACTCTAGAAATAGGTGGACCCTTTTAACCAGCTTTGTTGAAAGAGGGATGGGATTTGCTAGCTTTCTACTTACACTGTAAGTTTTATAGGAAGACTGAAGGTGTAGTTTGCTATTGAGGGTAGGAAGTGATGGCTTGGGTAGGAAATATATATCTTGTAGGATGACAGACTTTGTAGGTCTTGCTGTTCATGGAATAACATACTGATTTCTATTAAATGAAATAATTAATGAATTTTCATAGTGGCTTAAATTTCCTCAAAAAAGAACAAAAATAAAACATTTATTACTTTTGCATTTCAATACTGCCTATTAAAGTTAGTGCTTTTTTAACTCAACATTTCTTGTGATTTGTGCTCTAAATCCTAATTAAAAGAGTTATTCAATTTGGCTAATTCAGCCATACTCCAAAGATAACCTATGCTGCAGATTAAGTCTGTCTTACTTTGTTTTGGTTACTTTTTCTATTGTTCTATTGTTCTGCTAGAAAATACATAGATACTTTACTTTTTAGCAGTGAAGTTCATGAAATAACATTTCTCACCGTATCACTTGTTGCTCTGTATTTCTCTTAATTTATCAAAGTGCTTGTGTTCTTTGTCTTTCTCTAATTGGTAGTAAACCTCTCTGTGGTAGGGGATATGTTTTTCTTACACATCACCTAATATAGTGGGGTTCCAGTCAGAGAAATCTTGCTATTTTGCTAACTCCTCCTGATTGCTCTGAACCATTGAAATTATTTGCTGACAGGCTTAGGGAGTGATAAAATAGTATTTCTGCCTCTTTGTTCTTTCCTTTCTGACCATGTGAGTTTCTCAGATAAGTTTTTCTACAATGCTTAGGTGCTGCATTTTAAAATTTGCTTTTTTTTTATTTTTCTAAGAGTTCAGTTCTTTCAGAGAACCTCTATGCCTTTCTATTTGCTTAAGCTAGACTTAAAGCTTACTCTTTTAGTTATATTTATGTGCTCCAAAGTAACTTAAGAGTACCTGCTATTGAGGCAAAGTTTGGGTTGGAGCATTGTGAGATTACTTACAAGGGACTTATGGAGATCATTGTCATCCCAGTATTTCTCCCAGACTGAGCTACCATATGGGAACTTCTCCTGAAAAAATAAAATGAAGTGTTACCTTACATTTCAGGCACTCTAATATTGTAAGTACTGTTATGGAGTTGTTTCTTTTTGCAGCTGCCTCTAGTGAAATGTATCAACATCTGAATGACAGAAGGTTATCCTCAGCTTTGTGCTCACTGTCACAGACTCTCCTGGTGGGTTGCTACACTGGATTTTTTCTGCTTTGAAAGCCCCCTTATGGCATCTCCTGGCTGGGTTGCAGTTTTGAGGAGTTAGAGCTCATAAAAAAAGTGTGTGGAAAGTGATGGAACGGATGCTGGAGAGTCGTCACTTGCAGCAAGGTGACACGGGTGCACTAAGGTCAGGTGAGTCATAATGCCATCTATCCTGAAGTCATGTCTTCCTAAGGGCATAAGAGATGTGACAAGAATAGAAAGACACAGGCCACATAAATATGATCTTTATCTGATCATATGATCTTTATCTGAGTGCAGTGGATTTTTTGGTCTATACTTTGTTTTGAGGAAGTTGATGCATACTGTTACTATGCCAGGCTCTCTACAGGGAGCTCTTAAGCCTGCCTGGTATCAAAGCTGCTAATCATAATGGGATGCCCTCATCAGGCTCATAAATATGGTTAGATTACAGGGTCATTTTCTCCAAAGAAAAGTGGAAATGCAGCATTGTCACTTGAAAGGCACATGAGTAGGGGACAGGACCCTAGAGAAGGTATCCAAGGATGATGAAAACTATTGCTGTCCTGAGATAATATCTCAGCATTCAGATAAATTTTTTTAAGGAACAGCCTGATGAGAGAGAATAGTACATTTAAGACCAGAAATAAGTCTCCCAAATACACATTTATTTTTATTGTATCATTTTATAGTCAAACACTGGACACTCTTTCCAAAGTGAATTAGCTTTCTGCAAATACAGTTATCAGAAACTGGTGTTATTACAAAACAAAATACATGAAGGTTATATTTTTTTCTACCATTCCTCAGAAGAACAGAGCAGATAAATGTGAAAGAGTGATGCGTGTGTAGCAATTAGTCTTTAGCTCACAGTAGGAAAAGAACTTACCTTAACAGGGTTTGATAAAAGCAGTTACATCTTGCTTTAAAGGATGGAGAGGATTTTGCTCCCTGAATACCTTCATGTTCTGGTAGCAGATATGGTCTTATGTGGGATCTTAACTGTACTCCAAAACACTCCCTGCTTGCCAGAAATGCATTGGAAAAGATATGCAAATGTGAATTTTCAGATATTGTGACAAAGTATCGAAAATTACATAAATAATGTTATCACACGAAGAAAATATTATAAACATTGAGTTTCTGTGTGATTGTTAAGAAATAAAATATAAGAACTTTGAAATCCAAGGTAAGCTGTAGGAAGATGTTTTCAAATATAAAATGTGACTATAGTTGGCAGAATGTTCTTTTGGCATTGGAGCTTGGATGAGCAAGTGTTTGAGTAGCTCCAGATAGAACTGCTGAGAGTGTCTGAGGATGCTGTTGTCCTAATTGCTTCCCCATTTCACGTTCCTCCTTGTCAATTTATTCAGTCCCTTATTTGTCTGCATTCAGGAAGTTTACCGTGTATTTTGGAAGTGGAGAATGTCTTGGTGCCATTATTGCAGGGTTTGGGATTCCAGTCTACAAAAGATGCATCCTGTAAGTGAGAAGGTTTCTCAAACAGGCATCATCTGCACAAAGCTGTAGATACGTGCAGAAGTTCAAACACAAATTTGTGTGTGAAATCATGTGAAGTAACTATGATAAAAGACCTAGCAAAGCTTGCAAGCTTTGAAAGAAAATCAAGATTTTCTTTAGAATGATGCAAAGAATAGGAATTTTTAAAATTAATGTTATGTAAGTGCGCTTAAAACAGAAAATCAATCCTTGGAACGAACAAGAAAGCATAATGTATTGTAAAGCTTAGAGTAATACCAGATGTAAAAAAAAATAATATGGCAACGTTCTACAAAAACAAGAAAACCAAAACAAACCTTGAAAAACATAAATTATGGATAAACTGTTGAATATCAATGAATAATCTAAGTTAGACAAGATAAAAACAAAACTCAGCCACGGCCAAATTAAAGTTATGTTAACAAGAAAACAATGCCATTAGACTGCTGTGAACTGCAAGGAAGTTCTAGGGAAAAAGACGCAATGAATATTCACCTTGCATAAACATCCTTCCAGGTGCTGCTTTCAGCCAGTGTATTTTGACTCCCTGTAATGACATCAACATCTCACAAATGTTTCATAAGGCAGTGTTGTTGCCTTACTAGTTAGATTTTGTCTAGAATAGGGGTTTATTTAAGGCATCAGTCAAACCTGTTAAGAAGTTTTTAGTCTTTGAATAGAAAGGATTATGAGACTTCATTTGTTTCTCCTCTCTGACCTGACTTAGGGCTGACAATATTTATCTATCCTTGGCTGAAAGGCTGCAGTGATGTTGATTCGCTGGCCTTGCCTTGCAGTCTGATTTACCATTCGATTATTGTTGTAGTTAGAGGTTTTTTCATACTGAGTTAATTCTTTTTGACTGCTAGCATATTTCTATTTGTCATGGTCACAGTGAGCGTGGAGGATCTTTCTTTAGTATGGGAAGAAAGACTTTAACCTACTGAGAAACTGGAATACTGTTTCCATGCCTTTCTTCACTATTCTCTCTCCAGGTGCCCCCTCCACATGACAAAAAAAAATGTCAGTTTTTCCTAAAAAGATATGTCTTCAGCTTCTATATCATGTTCTTTCTATTACAGTCTTCTCTAGTCTATCTCCACTTCCCTGTATTTTTCAGTTTCCCAGAACTGGACTCTGGGGTGAGTCCAACCAAAACTTCACAAGTCCAAACACAGCAGATGAACGTGTTTCATGTAGCACATGTATTGATATAGTATAACAGCCTGTCAATATTTGAAGCACTCTTTTACCTCACTAATTATTTCTTATTTTGTATTTGTGCATTTAGCAGCTTCTTCCTGGATCTAAACACTTTTTTATAAATTTTGTTCTTGTTAGGATTGGATGGGAGCATTAAGGGTAAGGAGAACAACATTTAAATGGGACAGTTAATGTGGGGACCTGACAGCTACTCCTCAACACCAGTGAGGAAGTCACCAAGAAGATGAGAGCTGGACTCTTCATAGAGGTGGGAGGATGACAGACCATGGATATGAGTGGAAATAGGAACAGTGGAGCCTGAATGTAGGGGAATTTTTTTTCACATTGAGGACAGTAGAACAGATTGCCTTTGGCAGGTTGTGACTGCAGTTTCTTCTGTCTCCATTTTTGTTTTTTGCCAGTCAAGTTTTGAAAACCTTTCTGAGCAACAACCTTTTCTGATCCTTCATGCAGGAAGTTGTGTTAAAGGTCTCTTGAGGTCCCTTTTGATTTAAATTTTGCTATAATTGTTTCTCCAATTGTCAAAGTCATTCTAGGGTCTGACTTGATTTCTGAGGTGCTTACAATTCTTTTCAGCAGAGGACCACACTAAATGCTTGAACAAAAGAGTGTTTTAAAATCAGGTATTCATGCACTGACATTTCCTTTGAATCGTATTTTCCTGCTGTGAGAATATCATGCAGATATGTGAAAAAATTTAAGTAGATAACATAAATGTCATATATGTGTCTTTCTTATTATCTACGACAGTGTTCCTAATAAATATACCAAATTAAATTGGGATAATATGTCATTTTATTAATGCTTCTTATTACTATATTGTCTTCTGTATTTTAAGTATTTCTTTCTGGTATTTTCCTAAGTACTGGCAAAAACTTGATTAAAGCATATTGGAATATTTTAGGCACTGGTGGTGCTGCTTTATTTCACTCTGTTTCTCTGAGACACTTTTGTCATCTGAATTGTTAGGAATGACTTTAACTGGTTCCTGAAATTCTTTAAGGTGAACTTCGTCAGGGTCAGCTACATTAAAAATATCTATCTTGCCTTCATACTTTTAAGATATCCTTTCCTTATTCTGGTTCATGTTACTCTCTCCCTTATTAACCATTGTGCCATTCTAAAAAAAGGAATGGAAATGTCGGTATTTGTCTTTTCTGTGTCATACATTATTTGTTGTTTTTCTGAAGTATAGAGTGCATGTATTATTTTCTATTTTTTCCCTTATATTCCATAAATAAGTAGAAGCATTTCTGATGCAATCATTGAACTTTTTTCTTGTAGCCTTGTTTGTTTCTTGCTAGCTGCAACTCATTTTCTGTGTTTCTCTTTCTGATTTTATTTTTGTGGCTCGTGTTTCTCCCTCATTCATTATTAGCCATGTGTTCTTGTTTCCACTTTTTTTGTACTTCCCCTCTAATTTTCATGTTATTGAAGAGTTATAGAAGAGTCACAAGACACAAACTGAAAATAATTGGTAAAAAAAAAATCTACAAAGTAAAGATTGATAAATGTTCATGTGCATTGGTCTACCTGAATAGTCTGACAACTAGGATAAACCCCATGTGCCTTTTAAGGTTGCTAGAAATATCAAGAGGATTTGTGTGTGTAAGGTGGCACATACAGAGGCAGTTGGGTCATAATGCCTGGGTCACCAATAATTCCATTTCTCCCCCTGCCCACCAAGGATATTTGTGACCAATCTGGAATCAAAGCCTGCCTTTGGAAACCCAGAGGGGCCATATACCAGTCAAACTTGACCAAGTCTTTCAGAGATTATAGAATTAATTGCAATTGCAGCTAAATTAAATTGCAATTAAATTAAATTTCAATTGCCATTTGATTTAATTGCAGTTAGATTACATGCAGACCAAATAGCAAAAGGAAACAATGAAACTACAAGCCATTCCCAATAGACCTTGGAAAAAAAGTAGGAAATAGCCTTTCTACTGCAAATTATACAAACAACCTCATTATTATTGAGTCCTCCGTAGACTTCTGGGAATTGACTGACTTCTTGGAACTGTTATGGATAAAGAAACAAAATATTTGTGCAGAAATGGAATACCATTTAAGATAATGGACCTCAGTGTATTCATAGCTGGTCTGTACAATTTACTATAAAATAGAAATTAAGCCATGTGTTATTACCATACAATAATAGCTTAACTACTGTTAAGCTGTGAGTTAAAATTGTTAAGGATTTGTAAAAGAAAGTTGTCAAAAAACAAATGATATATATGGCAAACCATTTTGGAAATGAGAAAAGATGCTACCACAGGCCTGTTTCATCTGCAACTTAGCAGAGTGCTGGGTGTCGTGTTTTTCTGGTGTGCCAGGGCTGGAAAGGATGGTAGAAAGAGTTACAGTCAAAAAAGTATGAAAGACTAAAGCTTACTTCTGTTTTTACTGGAACTTTCATGAACTGGTAAGATTTAGAATGGTTCTTTGGGACAAGTCAGATCATTATTGGGAAGCAATATCAATTTAATGACTAAGAAAACATTCATATTAACTTCACAGTAAGTGAAAATACATGTTTACTTAAAAAAAAGATATATAAGACAATGAGGAATTTAAAGCAGAAATGTAATTTTGAAGCCAATGAAATATATATTCCACTGAGACTTAATGAACAGCAAGCTGAAGGAATAGGTCAACAAGGTATCATTAAAAATCCACTCAGATTTGCAAAATATCATTGAACTAGAATAACATAATAAAACAGGGTATCCTTCTATCACGTGGAAACCTGTTACTTGCTCTAACACAAAACTGTTTAAACTATACAAAAAATTACAAGGCCAGCTGGTTTTGTCATGTGTTTGGTAGAGAACTGAGGAGTGATTGGGCTGTAAATTGCTGAAGAAGGTAAATTACTATAGTGCATTTAATTTTGTTTCTCCAGAGTAATTTATGCCATTATACTACTTTATGGATCTATACACCAAAAAAGATTTGAAGAGCATAATTTTAAAGACTGTATAATACTATCTAACGTGACAGACCAATAATTTCAAATTAGAGAGAAAAAATAAACCGCTTTTTCTGTATCACAGCAGCCGGAGATTTTAAAAAGATTTTTTTCCTCTTCACATGAATGACATAAATTTTAAATCTATGTAACAGAATGATGAATATGTAAGTAGGCCATGGTATTCCTGTTTAATTATACAATCTTGAATAATTGTGCCAAAAGTAATGTTCTGGTGGATAGCCCCTCAATAGGGGCGTTGTAGTGTGATCATATCTTCATATATAAGATAATGTTTAGAAAATGCTTAATAGGAGAGGATGGGCAGTGGAGGAAAGAATAAATCCTGAGTATTGCAGAGAGTTACCTGTCACTCGTGTTTACGTGTGAATGCTGAGCGCTGCCTGTGCTGTGCTTTGGATAGCTTGGGTGCTTTGCCAGGTTTGAAGCATGAGCAAAGCCTGAAGTGCATACACATGCAATAGGAAGCTTTCCTCCTTGTCTCAGGCTTAACATCACTGCTGCCTTATTCCAGTGAGACTCATGCTTGAGATCCACGTGCAGGTCTGGTTATTATTATGCTCCCTGGACTTCACTGTTGTAGGCTGATGCTGGTGCATCCAAGCTTAGTTTTCAATCTGGCTGTGTACAGCTGGATCCTGGTATTGTATTTGCCAGCATTGTGTAAACCCATCCATTTGCTGAAGTCATCCAAAATAATTATACTTTTAAATCTACAGGGCTGTTGCCAAGCCACGTACTCATGAAAGGCAGATACTGTGAATTTTCCATTGAGTTCTGCAGCAAATCTACCATGTGCAGAGGGTGAGTGAGGTGCATTATAAAACTTCCCCCTTGTCTTTTATAATGCAGGAAGAGTTTAATTAGACATAAATGAGTTTGATCAATGAGTCATTAACTTCCATTAAACTTTAAGTAGATTGCCTGACCCGGCTACTTCATTCTGAATTTAATCTGGTGTACACTTGATAATTAGAGTTAAAGGGACAAGGGCTAGAGGCAATCCTTCTCAATCCTTCATATAAAATGGAGTTGAGTCAGCTAATAAGTTAATTTTATAGTCAGCGTGTAAGGACAGAATTGGCCGTAAAATGTAATTTTTCTAGAAAAACGGATCAGGAAACAGACTGTCACTTTGTTTTGCTTTCAGAATTACCTCAGGAATTACCTGCCCAGTGCCTTCACAGCCTTTACAAATCCCATCCTCTTCAGCACAGCAGCTTGGAGGATTAGGTTGCATGAATATAGTCAGAAACCAGGTGGCAAAGTAGGAAATACTCTCATGTCTTTGTGAGAATGCTGATGTAGCTCTCCCTGTGGCTGAAAAAGGTTTCTCCCTGTGGCTGAGGCAGAAATAGTTACTGGTTTAAACATTATAGGATTGGCTTCAGAGCAGGTAAGTGGGTGTCATTGTCCAGCTGCAGAAGGGTGTGTGTACCTGAAGCTACCAACTGGACTTCCAGGTAAGGGAAGAGGCTAATAAGAGGCAAATCTTGTGAGTAGGATAATCCTTTTTATTCCATTGTCCTCTCTTACACGATGGGTCTGCTGCAAAAATCCCTCTGGGGAACCTTGAAGATATTTCACATATCTCAAATGTTGGACCATGACGGACCGTGATTGATGTTGAGTCTTAGGAGGTGTCAGAGACTCATAACATGTGCTGGGATATGTCCCGTGACACTAGCCATTGTAAAATTCCGTTGTAAAAACCCCAGGAGAGGTACAAGTCATTCCCATCTGAGTTTGAAGTGTATAATAACTAGTGAAGTCTTTGAGTTTTGGGGGGAGCTTCCCCGAGCCTCACTGGATGAAGAGCATCACTTCAACAGGGCTTGCGACCACCAGTTCAACCAATAGACATGGAAGCTGCAACTGCTATACAGTGGTGGTTGTATATATCATAGGATCCTTATCCTTTCTTTCTCTCCCTAATACATTTCCTTAAATATAAGGCTTTAATATTGCCATATTACCATGGATGATAACACCCAAAACAGCAACACACCTGTTTACCTTTGAAACAAAATTGATGGCTTTTAAGCTTAGGAAAGGTAGAATCTTTGATCTGTTGTATTTACCAGCACCTGCATCCCAAACAGCAGTTGTCATTTCATGAGTGTTTTACCATTTGGAAATGGCAAGTTTCCTAGCTTTGATGTCTCTGTATGACCTTATGCTGTGCAGTAGGGATGTACCCTTTAAGAGGGCTGTATCAAGGTAAATTTATATGTGAAATATTTGAATGACCAAAGCTGAGTTAAAGGATTAGAGGTTTGCTTCTTACCTTACTTCTACAGAATTGGGTTTTCTTTTGTCCTTCCTATGAGCTATGAGGTTCTTCTTCACTTTCTGGGTTCAAATTAGGTTATTCTGAGGGATGCTGAATAATTAAAAGTGGACTTCCTTTGTCTGTTTTAGTATTTGCCTTATTCCATCTGAAATATATATGCTTGAGGAAAGAACATAGGAGCCTTTATTGAGTCAGATGCTGTGGAAACAAAGCATAATTGTGCTGACACATAAAACACCATGGTATCAAAATGTCTGGACACTGGTGGGTTGTCCTGCTGTTGGTATGTGTGGCTGCTCACCAAATGCTTATTTAATAGAATATGAATATTGCCTAAAGATGTATGCAAACACATTTGGAGGAAGAATACTTTGAAACTCAGAGCTATTTAGGCTGATCTGAACACCATGACCAGTGTGCTAGAGAGTAATTAAGGAGAGGCCAGGCTCTGGCTTCTGTAGTTCATCATGGCTAGATTTCATGAATTAAGATTTGGGAGGGCTTTACCCATGCTTGCTGCAAGCGCACTTATGGCTAAAAAGGCTGATGCGAGATAGTCATGTCCATTTGCAAAAGGCACAGCAGAAAGTCTCCTTAGGTGGTACTATCAGGGCACGGTTCTTTCTGCATTGTCTTTTCTCCTCCAGACTGATTCTGCGTGCGGTTTCAAAGGAGACAGCAGCGTTATAGATTGTGTGTGTCTACGTCTCCCGATTGGAGGCCAGAGTGGACCACTGATGGTGGTCAATATGGTCAAGGCTGAGGTGTTGTTTCAGGCAGTCCTTGTATCTCCTCTTTGGGGCTCCTCTCTTGCGGCAGCCGGTGGCGAGTTCCCCATAGAGCACAATCTTAGGGAGGCAGTGATCCTCCATCCTGGAGACGTGCCCTGCCCAGCACAGCTGCATTCTCAGCAGCATGCCCTCGATACTGGTGACCTCTGCCTGTTCCAGAACAGACACGTTAGTCACATAATCAGACCAGTGGGTGTTTAGGATTGTACGGAGGCAGCGCTGGTGGAAGCGTTCAAGGAGTCACAGGTGGTGGCGGTAGATGACCCAAGATTCGGACCCATAGAGAAGAGTAGACAGTACAATGGCTCTGTGGATGCTGATCTCTGTACTTTTCTTCAGGTGTTTATTGTGCCAGACTCTTTAATGGAGTTTTCCAAAAGCTCTGTATGCCTTTGCTAACCTGTTGTCAATCTCTTTGTCAGTTCTACCATCTGAGAAAATGATGCTTCCCAGATAAGTGAACTGCTGGACTGACTTAAGCTCTGATTCGCCTATGGTGATGTGGGGGTGATGGAATACTTCCTGAAGTGGAGGTCAGTAGAGAACTTCTGTCTTCTTCAGACTGACTTCCAGCCCAAAAAGCTCAGCAGGCTCTGCAAAGCAGGATGTTAAGTGCTGCAGAGCCGTTTTTGTGTGAGCAACGAGGGCAGCATCATCAGAAAAAAGCTGCTCGTGGACAAGGTGGTTTAGGGTCTTAGTGTGGGCCTTCAGCCTCCTTAGGTTGAAGAGGCTTCCATCATTACGGTATCGGATGTAGATGCAGTTATTGATAAGTATATTACCACAGTGGACCACAGAGGTCAGAAAAGAGTAAGTATTGGATTTTTTTTGAGTGTATTTATGAGGTTGTTGCTGAGGAGTGTAGCGTTGCTTGGGCACATGCTCTTGTGTACAGCTAAGAGCAGGTATTCTTTTACCTGTAAAGGATTGCAGGCACAACAGGTTAAAAGTAGTGATGCAGAACTTCTAAGTTTTGGACTTAGACACTTAAAATGGCAGTTGTGTTTCTAAAGTTGTGTCTCTAAATATCTGGCCTATGCCTTTCCCATTCTTTCAGTCTGAGATACACTGTTTCTGAATCCCTTGTGAGTGCTGCAGCCTGGGGTCACTGAGAGCATTGCTCTGGGTCTGTAATGACCTGTAAAATGACAGGCTGTTCTGTGTCTGGGTTTTTGTGGCATGTGTTAGCTGCTTCTCTGAGATACAACTTGAACAAGGGCAAAAGTGGAAGCTGATTATCTACCTATTTAAGGCACCTTGTCCATTCTCTGCAGCCACATAATGCGACGCTGAGGGAGCCTGAATTAAGGGTTGCTGAATTAAGGTCATTCAGGCAACCTTAATACTGCCATTTTGAGAATTTTAGATGCTGGATTATGTGACCTTAGTGGCATTATTTTTAAAGTATTTTATTTGGATGTGACTTTGTATATTTAGGTCAGGCTAGCAATGTTCTCCTCTAGCTCTAAAATCCATAGATCTATTCTTTTTAACAGCACTGCCAGTATGCAGAAGAGAATTCAGCTAGAACTGATGAAGACTTAAAAAAAAAAAAGTCCCTCTCCAGTGTTTTAATGATGCTGTTGTTGATAAATGCTTACCATTATGCTATCATTTACCTTTCAAATTCTCCACTGCCAGTGTTCCATTATAAATGACAGTAACTGCTGGGGTCTGGTGCCAGATAGCTGAGAGTGCCCCTTTCCCACACTTCCTGGCTTACCTTCACCCCAAATCAACACTGACCAGTGTTAATTGATATTGACTGTTTTATGTTGCCTGTATAACTTTAAGTGTTTGGTCCCAGGTTTCTGTAAAATAAAATTGCCAGTTCAGTCTTGTATAGAAAAAAATGTTTTTTCATCAAAAGAGTACCTAACTTTTCCTACAGTAAAAGGTGACTTCTGGTGATTTTATTTTTTTGTCTATTTTTTTTGTTTTCCTTGAGAGATCCTTCCATAGAATGTTTGATGTTCACTTTGAAGAATGTCATAGGGAACACATCCACTGATTATGACCATTTTGTGCTGTGCTGAGCTAGAAATAGGAAGGCTTAATTCCTGTCAGTGAAGAATTGCTCTTAGCAGTGCTCACAGGGTAATGCATGTGAGTTGCTGTTTGCTATTGGCAGCAAGGGATTTACAGTCCGTCTCTCTAGGAATTGAGAAACTTATTCTCTCTAGGGTGTTTCACCCAGAGCCTTTTTACAAACACTTAAAAGTCAATTCAAGTGATAAAATCTGTTATTTATTATGAATAAAACATGTTTTAAAGTGTCAAAACTGCTTCATTATTTGAAAATACATTTAGAATACACACTTGCCTCCTCAGAGCTCAAAAGACAAATTTCAAGGAACAAAAGCCTTCCTAGCAGGTGGTGGATAAACATTTTATGTTTCCAGTAGAAAACGGGCTTGTCTCTTGCTGCTATAAGCAGTTTGATGCAGAAGAATTTTCTATCAACCAAGTCTGATAATCAGCTACATCTGCCAGCATGTGACTAAGGAATTTCATAGGTCAATAAACTTTTCTTAATTATATTTAACTTTCCTTAACTATTTTTCATCCTATTATCTCTAACTTGTAAACTTTTTTTTGAGCATGCGAATAAAAGTTTTCCCAAGTGATTTTTCCCAGAGCACAGTCTGTGCCAGAGCAATGCCTCAAACCTATGCTTTCCTGAAGCCACTACTATGTGGGTCTCCACAGCACTGGCACAGCAGCCCTATACAACTAATGTAGACTTGTGCAGTCCAGGCTGAGCTTTGCAAGAAAGTGAAGCATGGTTTAGACTGAACCCTCAGAGTTTTGGCTTGCTGGGTTTTATCAGACCGTATATGAACTGTGACATTTTGATGGCTTTTAAGCCACCCAGACTTTGGCAGTCTGGCACAAATATAAGGAAAAGGGTTTTTTTGACCCAAAGCATGCCCTGTCAAAATTTTTCAGATTTCTTGGAATATTGTATTTCTACTTGTGTACTCTGAAATTGCGGTATCATTTTGACGGAATTTTTCCACAGACCTTCAGCTTCAGATGTGTATTGGCAGGGGAAACTAGTACAAGTGCTGACAAGAGTAACCAACTGAGAAAAAAACACACACACACAAAAACACCCAAAAAAAACCCCAACCACACAAAAAACCTCCAAACTTAAGAAACAACCTATGAATAAAAAACAAACTAACCAACCAAAAAATCAGGGGAAAAAAAAAAAAAAGATATAATGGAAGAAGTAGAAGGTAACCTTAACAGAATGATAGTATTACTCCCAGATACCACTTGTCTGAGATTTATTGGATACTGGCAAGTTTAGAAACACCATTTAAGACTTCTTGTGAGTCGAAAATAAAGGCAGATAACATGTTTTAAGAAAACAGACAGAAAGTCAAAGGAAATTATTAGTCTCTTCCATTTAGTGCTCGTCAGCTGGATCTGTAATATCATGACCAGTCCTGGGTCTTCTGGCACTTTATTGGAAGGAATCTGGTAGATGTCTACAGAGATGGTTAGATAATGCATGATGTCAGGCTGAGGGAGCTAGTTAGGTTTGGTCAGGTTGAGCTGTTCATTCCTCTTTTCCTACCACTTACCAATGGCATCCTCTTCTGCCTTTTATTATATCTGTTCCCCTTAGGCCAACTGCTCCTCCACTTTATGGCTCTCTGATGTGTATCTGCAGCTATGATGAAGCAAGCAAGTTGTCAGAGTAGCTCTGGCAGAGCCTTCTTTATTGAAAGCACTGAAGAGCAGATACAGCTATGGCCACAAGTGGTACGCAGAAAGCTCACAAGACACCACAGATCTTGTGACAGATCCTGATTTTCTTTTCTTCCTTCCTCCTCCCTCCTCCCAGTCTGACTCTGTCTTATTATCCTCAGTGAACATGACCATTGGTAAACTCTCTCCTGGTGTACAGGATGCTGTTGGGGCAGTAGATTTTCTGTATCTGCTGGTCTGAACCTGTGCACTGTACTTGCCCAAGGATGAGAGCACCACAGAGTACCCACATACCTTCTTGCTCCACAGGTAAAACATCTCCCTTTGACCTCACCTGGACTAGTATTACCATACGTTATGCAGATTTTCCAAAAGAAACTGTAAGTCTCCCTTGCCCTTGGCAGACATTGTCTTTTTGGTGCACATGAGAGTAGTGTGCACTCTATCACAGCACAGATACAAAGCTACAGGACAAGAAAGGTGGAGTATCTTGTGGGACCATAAGTGAAGAGACAAATGGTCATAAGGAAACAAGAGACACCGTGCTGGGAGGAAGGCCAGAGCATGACTGATGCTGGAGGTGCCTGGAGTGACATGTTAGGACAGATGTTTTTCCCTTCCTGTTTGATATCTAGCATGGGTAAAGCCCTTCCCAAATCTTTCTTTGTGAAGCCTAACCATGATGATGATATCAGTGGTGCTGGAGTCAGAAACAGAGAGAACTGAATAGTGTTCATAGTGCTGCCAGACTGCTCTCTTTTCCCCAGCCAGACCTCTTCCCAGCATATGCCACATATGCACCTGATTAGCCTCTCTTCTCTCTTTCCTATATCCCTGCAACTTCAGTGGAATAGCCAGAATAGGTAAACATGTGCTTGCCGTGAAGGTGTCCCTGGGGATTCACAGGTTTGGTGTGGAAAGGTTTTGCTGCTCCTTTCCAGTCACTTTGAATTATAAAAGAGGGATTTGACAATGCAGAAGATGTTGCTGCTGGTCTTAGGGTTGTGCACAGTTTGAAGCCTCTTGGAGGCTTGCCTGAGTAGCAGGTTTGATGGCTGCCTTGTTTGCTGGTACAGAGAAGGCCTGCAGGCCACACTGTTGTACATTATGTAATGGGCCGATTGTCTGTGTCATGTAAACCAAAGCTCTCACCAAATTCCTTCAGAAGGAGACAAGGCACTTGGCCTGCAGCACTTGAGTGAGTAAATGCATTAAGCTATAGGGACCTCAGAAGCAAAGCTTTATTCTGTCTCCTTTAAAAGGTATTTTCCTCAGTAAAAAACTCTGCACAGAACAACAGTGTGAGGAACAAAAAGCAGTGTTTTACAATACAGTAAAATTATTCCATCTATTTAATCAAACAAATTTTCATTTTTAGTTCCTCAGTCATCTTATATTCAACTGGCCTGCTGAATGTGTTCTTGAGTATGTATATTTTGCACGTGCATATGTGTCTGCAAATGCAGGTTGCATTCCTTGGGTGCTCTGTATTGCTCACTGGCAGTATTTCTTTACATGGCTGACGACAAGGAAATCTTGCTGAGACAAGGAGTGCACTGCTATATTACTCTGCAGAGGTTTCTGTCTGGTGCAAACTCTACACAATTTAGTAGCACTAAGTAGTACAACTTATAGAGAGCTGTAGTGTTGAATGTATGATATAGTGTTTGTTGGCAGAAAACACTGTTAGATCAGTTGTAGAGTGAAAGAAAAACTAAGAGAGAGATGTGGGGGAGGAGAGAGGTTAAAATTTTAATTCTTATTTTACATGGGTCAATAAAGTCTAAAGAAAACTCAAAGCTTTAGATAATGTGCTGGTATTGGAAAACACCTTTTTAGATTATTATAGGAGTAGAACATCACATCTGAAAAGAGTTTCAGGGTATTTTCTGCTGCAGATTTAGTTATTGTCTTGTGAGATCTAACAGAAGATTATGGCCTGCTGGAAACTGGGACGGAATCTTCCAGTTGTATGAAAATGCCAAATGATTCTGATTAGGGGCAACTTTAATGGTCCTCTGCAATGGTTAGAATTTTGTAGGCTTGAATAGTTGTCCTGCTTTTAGTAGCCAGGATCAGTTTGTCACTGTATGGGTGTGTATTTTAAACCCTCTATGTAATTTTTCTCATGAACTACTCATAGTGGCCCATTTGCAGCTGTTGCCTAAGGCACAACCAACCCCTCAGGCTACAAACTGGGTGTTTGGGAAGTTCTGTGGGATAAGGAAGTTTTCCTGCCTCCACACCCACCTGAGGGGTCATGTCTGCTAATGAGCCATCAGGGATGCCAAAAATATGCCATTGTTTACCCCACAGAGTAAATCACCCATTGTGAAACTCTCCACCCTGGGGGAGGGACTGGGCGTTCCCATCTGAGCCCAAGTGGATATATGCTTGGAGTTTTGGGACTGGGGTCTCTCTTCAGATCCAGAGGAGGACCAGAGCCTTGACCAGACTGAGACTGCCACCAGACTGCAACCATCATTTTCACCAGCAGGTTTCTTATTTTCTTTTTACTTTGAACTCGGGGGAGCCACGTGGTGCTCAGTACAGGGGTTGGTGAGCTCGATTCTGCTTGTGCCCCACTGTGCTGGGTTGTACATCTGGCGGTTTTGTGGCAAAAATGAATTTTCCTTCTGTCTCAGTGTATTTTGTGATCTTTTATTCAATTGTTATTCTTACTTGCAATCCCATTTGGAGTTGGATTCATTCCTCCTGACGGTTTAACTCTAAACCAGCACAATAGTGTTGACAGAACAATAGAGAAAAACTCAGGGTATCTATTCTACAACTGGTTTGGAGCAAGCAATATCCACTTTTTATTCAGGATAGTAAATGGTATTTTCTGACTTTGGGAAGGCATTTGATGCCTCAGTTTCCCACCTGAAAAAAAAATTATACATAGGAATGTCTGAAAGGGATTTTGTGGAATGCAGTGATCATTAATTATAGGTAGGAATGTCCATAGCCTCCTTTTAATTTTTTAGCATTTGTTTCCTGAAGAAACAGACCTATACAGACATACTTTGCTTGTTACATTGTTGTTGATTCTGTCAAAAAAATTTGAAGGCAGCTGTATTTGTATCAGGTAGAAGTAGAGACCCAACAGAGGTATTGGTATTGACCCTAGTTAGGCATTTGAGGAGCAGAAGTCACAAGCTGTCAGCATTTAATAATGCTCCAGTCATGGTGAAGCATTGACTGGGGCTTTTGTTTTTGCACATAAGGAAATTTAGGCATAAGGCACACATCTGTAGGAACCTTGGCTTTCTTAGTACTAGTGCTGCTGTCCAGGGCATGTCTTAGGGCAATGTATCTTAATGTCCCTTCTGTTGCCACTTGTGATGGTAGTACCATTGAGAAATTTGGGAAATGGAATTGGGACCACATTTGTTCTTGGTCTTTTTCCTCTCTCTCCATTAATGTTTCTCACTTCACGTTGCAGTTAGTGCTAGTGCTGTTCAGCAAGATCCACATTTCGAGTTTCATTCTGACTGCTTTTACCTGCTGAAAATGCCAAGTGAGGAAGAAATGCCTTCCCTTTTCTTAGGACTGTAGTGGGTGGATTAAAAATTGTTATTTTGTATGAAAGAGATGGCAATAGAAGAGGCAGCTGCAAGTGGAGAGGAGGTATTCCTAAGCCTAGCAGCTTATCCCCAAATGCAGAGAAGTAGTGCAAGGGTCTGAGTCAGCTGCCTAGAGAAAACAAGACTTGGCTTTTCATTTTCTGAATATTGTCTTAGGGCTGTGAGGAATTTCCACGGTTTCTCCTTCTTTAAAAATGTTACTTTGGAAATCAATGTCCAGATTATAAGCAGGAAACTGACATTGCAGTGTCACAATTAATCTTTTCCACATGGTGCTAAACGAGATATGGAACTGAAAAGCAAGATCCCTTTTGCAACCCTCGATTTTCCCCCATCAGTCATAATAACAGTGCCATGGCATTGGTGCAGAAGGCCATGACCCCACTGCCCTGCCTGAGGAAAGAGAGAACAGCAAATACATCCTGTTGGAATCTTCTGCCTTGGTTGCTAGCTCCAGAACTGACAGTGGTGCACCTGCTCCTTGTCTGCTCAGGGGAATAAAATGCACAGAAGACAAGAGGATGTGAGGAACCAAGGCAGCTGCTTCTGGGCAGTCCTAAGTGATGCTCCTAGAAGTTTCTGAGCTCCATGCACAGCTGCAGTTTGCCTGGAATTACTACAGAATTTTTGTCTTTTGAATTCATCACTTCTGCAATGAAGCAGCTGCACCAACTGCAGAAAGTTGTCATGTTCCTTCCAGGTATATTTTGGCCTCACTATGTGTGATGTTTCTTCATATTGCATTGCTTGGCATAAATGTTCCACTCTGGGCTTTCCTACTGCAGCTGCAGTTACAAATGAATGTGCACAAGTAGGTCAGAAACTGCTTTTATCTCTTAATTCAAACTGTACTTGAGCATATATGTCCATCCTTACATTGTATGACTGTGGCTCCCAGTTGTTGCCAGTCATTTGTGCTCAGACATGAGAGATGTTTTAATGTAGACTGGCAAATGCCTGCAAAATAATGCTACTGGATCCACCCGATCCTTGCAAATATGTTGTCTTGTGTAAGATTTCCCCCACAGAGACTGCAAACCCTGCAGTCAGAAGATGAGATACAGTCATTCTTAAGATCTTTGTAAGGTTGCTAATGCACTTCGAGAGCATCTAGTCTGATAAACCATGCATGGCAGTGCTGGATGAGAACCAAGGTAGGACTTTTATTCCCTTGTTACACAAAACTTGTGCTGATACTTATGGCATTTTCTAACCTTTATCCAAGAGATGCAGAAGGCTGCTGAATTATTCTGCACTGACAAGTAGAAAATGTCTTTACCCCTGGCACACTGCTACAGATTTTCCATCTTGTTTCTCCCTATAGTTCTCTGTTAGTCAAAAGACCGTTTTCTCCAAACAACTTCCTTTGAGACTTGGTAAAGTTGTGCTTTTGGATTTTGCCCTTGCCTCTACTATCTGGAGACAAAGTTCAGATTTGAGCTCTAGAATGGGTCTTTTTAAGGAGTGCTGGAGGGCAGAATGGGATGTGGGAGACATCAAGTTTGCAAAGAAGAGGTGGGGATCTTAAAATTATTTGTCTGGGCAAAGAGTGGATCAGAAGATAATTAGGCATCTTGAGAAGTTGTTCATCAAAGGTGACATCAAAGGGCAATGTAGATTAATTAATTACTGCTTAGTTACTAAACAGGAACAGATAACTTTCTCTGCATGCTTGGAGGGGTGGTTTTCAGGGTTAATTGTGGCTAATTCAGTATGCGGCATTAGTAATAAAACATGAAATACAAGTTTAAGAAGTGTCCCTGAGAAAATGGTTCCATATCCAGACCTTATCCCTTGACATATGTTTCTGGCACTGTCGTAGGACTAACTACAACCATGGAAGCAAGCCCAGCTTTAAACAATTAAATTGCATAGTAGAATCTCCTTGATCACAGTACTTGGTACTCCTGTAATCAGAATGCTAGTCAATTTAAAACTGGGCATGGGTCCATGGGTATGGAAGAGTCTCTGTGACAAACGTGCCAATATTTTATGCCATCATCCACTCATTGCCAACAGTAAGTAATGTAGGACATCTTTCAAGATGGATTGATCAAGGGAAAAAATCAGCTATATTTGTGACTATTTCATTTCTGGGACTTGCTGGAAAGGAAAATTTCTGTCATGCTAGTTTTCATTTAGAAAAAATTATCAGATGTGGACACTGAAAAGAATAATTCTGTTTAGGAAAAGCTACTCATTGTGTATTTGGGTTTATTTTGGGGGGTCTTTGTGTTTAATAGGAGAGAAAATATGCAAGTTACTGACAGTTGATTGTAACACCTTACTATGTTATGAGCACTAACCTCTTGGAGACTTTTCTCTCTGTGCCTGGGGTTTGAGTAAGGAGAGATGGAATTTTGCACTTCCAAGAAATGGAAGTTGTTGTTGCCCCAATATGGACACCCTTGATAAGGCTCTGAAAGACCGAGTATACAGAAAAGTCAACCATACCACAGATAATTTCTAATGGCAGAAGGTTGGCCAGAATGATTAGAGGGTTGGAGCATCTCACCTATGAGAAAAGGCTAAGAAAATTTGAATTGTTCAGCCTGGAGAAGAGAAGGCTTTGGAGTGACCTATTTGCAGCCTTCCAGTACCTGAAGAGAGCTTACAAGAAAGCTGGAGAGGGACAATTACAAGGGCATGTAGTGACAGAACAAGGGGACATGGCTTTAAATTGAAAGAGAATAGGTTTTAGATTAGTTATTAGGAAGAAATGCCTTACCATAAGACTGGTGAGGCAGTGGAACAGGTCACCCTGAGAAGTTGTGGACGCCCCATCCCTGGAAGTGTTCAGAGCCAGGTTGACTGAGGCTTTGAGCAATCTGGTCTAGTGGAAGGCATCCCTGCCCACAGCAGGGTGGTTAGAATTGGATGATCTTTAATGTCCCTTCTGAACCAAGCCATTCTGTGATTCTATGAAGATATTCAGCGTGCTGACACATGACATATCAATGAGTCTGAAGGAACTGTAGCCTGGAGAAGATACAACTGAGGGAGATCTTGTTGCCATCTACAACTGCCTGCTTGCAGGACACTGATAAGATGAAGTCAGACTCTTCTTGGAAGTACCCAGTGAAGGGAACAGAGCCAGTATGCATCAGCTGGACCGTGGGAAGTTCTGACTGGTTGCTAGGAAAAATGTTTTTGCAGTGAAGTGATCAAACACAAATTGCTGAAAGAAGTGAGGGAATTTTCATCACTGGAGGTGTTCATGGCTCTGGACAAGGCCCTGAGCAGTCTGGCCTAATTAGGCCTGCTCTGAACTGGGAGTTGGATTAGGTGGCCACTTTCAGACTGAGTTATACTTTGAGTCTGTTGTTTGGAGCTATTTATGATTTAGCACAGTATTTGCTTAATGATTTTTCTTTAAGTCATACACAACTTTGAATATGTGTTAATCTAGAATAGGGTTTTTTACCAGTTGTTCCTTTGTCATGAAGGCTATTATATTCACTACTGTAAAGAAATGTCAGTGGAGGCAAGGATCTAATACAATTCAGAAAACTGGGACAACTCAGCACATAGCCAGCCCTGTCAGCTGTAGGCTATACACTCTTTGGAGAAAGGTATAACTAAATGTGATGAGTGAGGATCAGGGACAGGTGAGGGCTTTTTCTGATTTTCTAGATGTGTCTCTCCATCAGAATATTGTTTGTCTCTCTGTACTACCTGCTATAGCATAGGGAGTGTGAAAAGAATCCCTGATGTGTTTATGCTTTTGTGTCTCATCCTCTGCAATTCCTTGAGGAGATAAAGATCCTCATCAGGCCAGACTTTGTTATGCAGGTTTAAAATGGTATTCAGATAAGATGAAACATGATTTTTTCCATCTTGGGAATGAACATATTTTTTAACTTCTTGTTTCTCTTTTATCTTCCTATTTTTCTTTCCTAACTGTACATATGAATAAAGATTGTCCAAGGATGTAGAACTTACATTTCTGCTATGCAAGTATGTGTTCACCATAGAAATGGTATCCCATGAGTGATACTCAACTGGCATCTGGTTCTGAAATCCAAAAATAAATGTTACAAATTTCTTTCTTTCCCCAATTGTCTTATAATTTCTAATTCATGAGAAAGATCAGGAAAAAAGAAGTGCCAAACAAGCAAAACTTCAAACAAACGTTGTTCTTTTCCCCACACCTTTGCTACTTTTTAAACACGACCTGTTAAAAAGAACATGATTTGTAGGGCATGGAAATGGAGATTTTGTATGCTAACTGCATGTATCATTTACAGATCCACAAAGACTTCAGATAAGCAAAGAGGCAAGTCACACAAGACTTAATGAAGGTCCGTGCTGCAAACAGGTAAGGGTTATGGCTGCAATAGCTGCTTCCTTTGTTGAAGTGCACTGTGCAACCCTGCCTGTGACTTATTTCCAGATCACAGGCTTCCTTGTGTAAGCTGGTAAAGTATAAATTTTACATAGGTTGATTATATCCTTCACTAGAGACTTTTCCACCACTTCTAATCTTGAATGGTTGGTCCCTTTTTCTGGTGAAAAACTGAATAAAAATTGAGCTCTTGCTTGTGTCTGCCAACTTGTTGGAACTGTCAGTATGGTTTTATACACCATAAAAAGAGAAAGAAAAAAGGCAGTAATCTGTGAAGAATAATTTTAACAGAAGTGGGATTGAGAAGGCTTAAATGTTTATTGTCCAAAGGAATGTTTGTGAAAATCAAATGGTAAAATTAACCAAGAAATTGAATGTTTATGCTTTTTGTTGTCTTTGTGTTTGTTTGGATGAGGATCAACTGTGTCAAGTCTAAGTTTTGGATCACTCAGAAAATAATACTTGCAGGAAAATTAAAGAGATCAGGTAAATGTTACTTTGCTGCTGGGCATCAGAAAGGCAAATGCCTTGACACTCCTGATTAGTTGCAAAGATTTAATCATCCATAATTCTAAGACTCTGAGATTTTATTAATGTTTTCTATTATTTTGTTTGTTGGGCAGAATGTGGTAATTGGGGATAGCCACTGACTTCCAAGGGCACTGCTGCAAGAAAACATGTTATTATTTCATTGCTTCTGCCTCTCTTGAAAAGAGAGAGAGGGTTGCCTAATTGTGAATGTTATTGAATTAAAAACCTCTGTATGTGTTACACTGAACTGAGATGCTGTTTTGTTTTAAAACAAGGGCAGGGATTTGATATAATATCAGCAGTGAAGGGTTCTGTCTTGAAGAAACATTGGATTGGAATCTTTTTCTCATGATATTACATCATGACACAGTCCCGGAGCTGAGGAAGAAATTACTGAATTCTTGGAAGCTACCCAGGAGAAGCAATATTTTCCATGGCTTTCAGGGGCCCTAAAAGGAATTTTCTACAGGGTACTATGAGAAGTGTGGTCTATGTGTGTTGGCTGTCCAGAACATACTCGCTTGTGTGCCATCCGTGTGGGATATTAGCACTTGACGAAGCGATTAGTTTTTTTCTTTCAGCAATAGATGTAGAAAGGCTAATGACATTTTTTTTCCTGGTCTTTGTTACTTCTTCTGATGACTACACACTTTTTGTAGTTGCTGATGTGAAGGTAATGCAGTTTTTCTGTGAATGACAGTTTCAGATATCCTCTTTACTTGTGGGATCATGTTGGTACTGTGGTGCCTGTCTGTCTTCAGGAGAAATCCTAAACTTGTCCTCTGACACAAGAAGAGCAGAACTCATTTAGGGGACTGTCAGGTGTGCTGCAGACTAATATTCACTGGGAGATACAAGCTCTGTCTTTGCATTCTTTGGTATGGGCACTGTCAGTGATGTAGTTTTAGTGGCATGAGGCCCTGGCAGGTTGGCCTATACATACTAGGTGATGTGACAAAAAAAGCTGCTGCTGGAATCTGCACATCTGTGGCTCCCTGTGCCTACATTAGGTAGATTAAGGCTTCTGTAGCATAGCTGTACAAATCATAAGCTCAGATTTTGATTTTGATTGTTGACTTACCTTTGTTCTCAGTGCAGTACAGCAACTCCTGAGAGGAAAAAGTAACTAGGTCTTGAATCAGGTCAAGACAGAGACTGTTAATAATGGTATGATAAATTAATGGATGCCAAGAAAGATGCTTCAGGATTAGCAGAGGATGAACAGACAAGTTTTTTTGGTTTTCAATTCCTTTTATTTATTTAATTTGCTTTCATCTGCATGTGAGGAATAGGATTGTTAATTACAACAAAGACTGTATATTTTACATTTAAATAGGTATTGTGATTGTTTCTTCTGAAAAAACCCAAAAAAATCTCAGAGCAACAAAATCCCCAGATAAAATCAGGAAAAAACCCCAAACCCTCCCTGGAGTTTTGTCTCGGTATCATACTTTAATCCTGACATGTAAGGGATTCCTTTTAGGGTAGGAATACATGTCTAGCTTCTGTGTCCCCACAAGCTTTAGTCTGCTGTATACCTAAGCAGGATGGCAGCTACTGCCATCAAGAAATAGCCATTTATGTGCTATGTAGAAGTAAGGAAGTAGGTATTGCTACCAACTTACTTCTCATTTGGCCATTTATATGAAAATAATTGTCTCACAATTACTCTCTCACTTTTTATGTTGTCTGGATCCACCAGTGGTGGAGTCTCTGTATCCTAATTCTACTTCCATTGTGTTCACAGAAACTTGTTCTAATTTTGATTTCTCCTCCCACATACCCCACACTTCTGATCAGAATAAAATCAGTGAATAATGAGAAATTAATTTTTCATATCTTTTAAATCTAATCGTTAAAGACATATGGTGGAAGATTCAATTTTTGTGTTGCTAAACCCAAAAGAATACTTTGATTCTTAACTATTACATTTTTTTTCCTTTTTCATTTCTGGTTCAATTTTGTTCATTTCTTTGAGTAAGTTAGTGCATATTACCCTGGCCATACCATTAAAGCAGAAAAGTTTATTCCCGCTGGATACTTTATATTTAACTTTCTTTTTGGAAATTGTTTTAATAACTTTTTTAATAAGGAAGATTTGGCAGTTTGGGAGATTTAGGTGTGAAAATATATATTATAAAATTACTATAAATACAAAATATAGGGATACCATTCCCACTTTATAATAGCCTGGGTTTTTTTATTTGTCTAGACACAGAAGAACTGCTGTTGCTATTTAACATCTTAATTTGTTCCCGACTGACAACTATGACTTCAGATTTCACAGTGAAAGCATAACTCATGAAAAACGAATCGATATTTCTTTGCTCACGGTTAAGTAAAAATGAGTTTCATATCAGTAAGAAGATCAAATTAATGCTTACATCCGTAGTTTTGTAGCTACCAGTACTGCAATTTTAGTTGGTGCTCTTGATGTATCATATAAACTTCCATGTATGAAGTTAACAGGCGAGGTTCTTGTTCACAGAAGAAATCTGTTTTAGGGATAAATATATTCAAGGATGCATGTGTATTGGTTTTTTTTGGCTTTTTTTTTTTTTTTCCTTTGGTTTTTAATTCCCCAAGCATCAAGTGAAATATGGGAGGGTAACAAGTTGGCAGCATCACAGAAAATATCACAAGGAGATTGATGGATAGATTTTCACTCTGCAGAACAAGCACTTTTGCAGGTGTTAGTTCTTGCTTTTATTTTTTTTTTAATCAGTGCTGCCAGTGAATATGACTAACTTCATCCTTCATTTTTCTACATCAGAATCTGACATAGTGCAGCTGTTATTGTGTATTTTATATTAACTTCTTTTAATTC
This sequence comes from Formicarius rufipectus, assembly GCA_013399695.1. NCBI lineage: Eukaryota > Metazoa > Chordata > Aves > Passeriformes > Formicariidae > Formicarius > Formicarius rufipectus. The sequence continues at coordinate 2,557,582 of VXAU01000081.1, read as the reverse complement.
AAAAAGAAAAAAAAGGTGAAGTTTTATATTCTCCTGTTTCCTAGCCTTGTCTGTTGGCTTTCTTAATTGCTTTTTATTCTGAAATTAAATGGAAACTCACATGTTCTGTGCTTTTTTGGAGAATGAAATTGTCTAATACAAGGCTGTATTTTCTGTTTGTTGAGTAACTGCCAATTCATTTAGGCAAAAAGTAATAACTCAAAAATACCACAAAGAAGACAATTGCTGGAAGACAATCCATATGTGCTCTATTTGGGGACACATTATATTGCATATACTAAACCATAATTTTTTTCATTTTAGTTTGCACTATATCTATACTGGGCGTGTAGGGAGGGGAGAACCAACATGTTTCTACATCTATAGCAAACACATCTTTTTAAGTCCAGGTGAAGACTATGTGTGGGGCAGTCAACTAGGCACTTTGCTCTTCTGCTTTTGTATTACATAGCCTGGTAACAATAATCTAGGAGAACTGCCAGATTTGAAAAAGAAAACATTGCATCAAGTTAACAAAACTACATAACTATTAAAAAAATAAAAAAAGGCGGGAGGAAGGAAGAGAAAAATTTAGTCATTTGATGAGAATGTTCAGGATCAGAGAATCACAGAATATGATGAGTTGGAAGTGACCCACAAGGATCATTGAGTCCTACTCTTAGCCTTGCACAGAACCATCCCCGAGAGTCACACAATGTGCCTGAGGGTATCATACAAACACTTCTTGATCTCTGTCAGGCTCAGTGTTGTTACCACATCCCTGAAGAGCCTGTTCCAGTAGCCAGCCATCCTGGGTGAAAGTTTCCTCAGTGCTTGCAGTGTCAAGAGTCCTTTTATATTCTTCTGGGGCATGTAAACTGAAACTTTTCCATAGTCTTTTGATCCCAACAAGCTGTTCCTCAAGAAGAACATAAAATATCCCAGGAGTAATGGTAAGTGAAAAACAATCCATGCCAGGATGATATTTGTGAAAATAAGAAGAAAACCACTTGGGTGAGATAAATTGTAGGGTCTTTTTTCCATAAAAGTAGCTACTGAATACTGTTTATTACCAAAACAGGGTATGTGAGTACTAGCAACATAGGTACAGTGCAGTTGTGGCAAATTCAATGAAAGATAAGACTGTGAGCCCTATAGTGGACCTCACAAGGTACCTTATCTGAGCTCTCAGCAGTCCTTCAGGTGAAAATTATTTCAGACAGCTAAATGCCTTATATATGTGAGAACTGTTACATTTTGGCCTGTGGGAAAATAACACTGCTGACTAAAGGGTGTTTTGAGTGTATTTATTGCTTAATGTTGCTACAGGGCTCAACACCGTCAATCTTTAAACATATATTTTTTTTCTGATATTTTTATCTCTTCTCTCACTTTCCTCCTTTGACCTAGTTTTCACAACTGCCCTTCCCACCAAGAGAATCCCTTCCACCTGCTTCTGCACAGTGATGAAAGCCATGTCAAGGTATTCCTGACATCTGTCCCTAGTGGCTAAGCACCAAACTCAATTGTGCACACAGTTGATCATGTGTGATAAAATGCTATGTCTTCAGCTCCAGTCTCAGGTTTGATTAAGGTCAAAGTGTAATTTAGCAGAATACTGCAAAGAGGGAAATATATTTACAGAGGTTCTGTCTTGAAGTAAAATATGTTAAACATGATAAAATATATGTGTGATGAATCTTGGTTATTTTCCCAGAGAAATATAAGGTAAATTGACCCTCACTGCTCTTGAAGGCCTGTGTAAATTCCTGTTGCCAGGTCTTGGCTGCAGGGAGTTCTGGCTTCATCATTTTGTATGATATATAGGAAAAATTCTGTAGTACTGATGAAAATGCACAATAACATTAGATGGCAAAAAAAATATCTCCCTCTCCTTTTCTCAGACTTCTGTTTTTAATCATAACTCTTATCACACAAATAATATTCTATGTATCTGTGTGGAAAATGATTTGTACTAATAATGTTGCAGTACCAGAAATAAATTTAAGTAGAATAGTCTCAGTACTGAGGAACATGCAGAGAAACAAGCTCAGATGCTTGCAGATTTCTTTCAAACTTTGACATACAATTTCTAGTGAGGAAATCAGTACCATATTCAAGACTCTGAATATCTATACAGTTCAAAGGGTTTTTTTTTTTTAGTTCTTTCTAAAAAAATAAAAAGAAATAGAGAGGAGATGATATGTGAATATGTGCCTTCAGGAAATTACAGAGACTCAACATGTTTATAAATTTTTCTGTAAGTAAGCACTAATGAAGAGTACATCTTGGCATATTTTGTGGTTTTGTGATTCTAAAGACTGAACTGAACATGTTTCCTTTCACGAAGAGCATGATATCCCTGGAAGGACAGTGAACTAGAAATTTAATGTGATCACAAACTATTAAGAAAACTCCATTCAACCAAGTAAGTATTTCAGCCATAGAGCACAGTAATAGCTTCCATGACTTCTCAACATTTAGGGGAGAAATTGCTTGTCATGTTTAAAAAGGCTTGGCTTTCTCATCTGAATTTTCCATTACAGTAGATAAAAGGTTGACAGATCAATTTTGTTTATGGAATAAGCTACACAGAGCTTCATTGAAAATTACTATGAGATATTTTTTTCTTAGGCAAGAGTTCTATATATTGTGAAAAATTCTGAATGTACTGCACATGGTAAAGAAAGACTTCATTGCTTTCTGCTATTTTGTAACAATTGCATGAGTATATTGGGTTATTACTTATGAGAAAGTCACATTTAAAGCACAAAAATAGCTCTCTGGAACCAAAAAGAAAAAACTAATTTTGTTTGTTGGTGAGTTTTTGTTTTTCTAGCTTTGATTAAAGATAATTTAAGGTGAAGTACATAAGGAGTTGAATGAGAAGTTGTGTTTTCTAAAGCATTAATGAGCACATGTGTCTTCAGCAACTTAAAATGCTCTGCCCAGCCTTCTAGTGGTTTGATTGACTCTTGAACTCATCAGGTCCAGACAGGCTAAAGGACACTGAGCTGTCCCTTCACAATAGTGATTATGTTAGATTGATGCAAGTTAGGGATACCAAGATCTCACCTTTGCACATCAGTTTTCCACTTCTGTTGTTTCCTCTATTGTCCCTATCTGTGCGAAACAATGCACAGGGATCTCATCCAAACTCAATGATGGTGTAATTCTGTACAAAATGTGTGAAGTACACAGGAAGTGTAGTGCAAATGCTGAAAGAAATGTAATGTCCTCCAAGTATCTGAAGAAGCCAGAGCAGAAATGCTCATTAGGCTCTGAAGAAGCAATAAGGAGACATCAGCAATATGATTTCTGATTAAAGGAAAGTATTCTATGCAATTCAGTTTTGTTGCTAGATGAAATCTTCTGACAAAGATTAAATACAAATGAACCGACTAGCATTAGGACCTACAAGTCTTCCTGAGATGTATGGTTTTGTGGTATCAGTAAACAACTGTGAAAAATTCATTTCATGCTTTTCTACCAGAGCAAAATCATTGATTGAAATGCTACAAAAAGGTAAAAACTGGGTCACAGGAAAACCAAACAGCATGTGGTGCAGCTACACTAAGGTTTGTGTATTCTGATATTGTTTTATCTGTGACCTTGTCTTGTGGTGTCCCTCCTGGGATCAGGAGCTGTGATCTCACACTGATTGCCAGATGGCAGTGGGAAGCCCAGAGCATGTGTACTGACAAACAGTGGGGAAAAAAACAGCTGCACATAGTGATTGCACAGTGCCAGCAAAGAGCCACTGAGACTGAGCCTAGAGAGAACATTAAGATACCTGCCAAGTCTAAAAACCCAAGTTAGGAGCCAGGGTCTGCAGTTATTTTCCAAATGACAGTAGGAAAAGTGGACAAGCTTTAAAATGTGCACGTAGCCAGGACAAGTAGCTATGGACTTGCTATTCTCCTTATTATTGTCTGTAGTAGAAAGCTTCCAAATAGCTTAAATGTGTTATCAGCGTCACTGTGGTCTTGCTTTTAGTGTTGAATTATACTAAAACCAGCCTGGTTCAAACTTCAGTCATGCATCCTTTATTTTGAAGATTTGACAGATAAGCTGCTAGTCTGTGGAGCTACTCCCATGAAGCGGGGATGCCTCTTCATGGTTACTCCTCAGGATTTAAGTGTAAGAGAGAAATCTGCCCACAATCTTTGTGTGGTGAGTTACATGGATTATTTTTTACTAGCTGTGGTATAGTTGCTTTAATATAATTGCTTTGACATAATGTACTTTGCTATCCTATCTTATACCATACTAGTATAGTAGATTTCATCATTTATACTCTACAGTAAATAGTTCTGATTAAGGCCTGTTCATTTGTCAAAATAAATAATTCAGTTTTATATAAATATATTTGATTTGCCGTCATTAGAGCCCTTTGGGGAAAAAGTGGTTCAATCATACTTCTATAATTCCGTAAATTTAAACTGTTGACAAAATCTGAGACTTAGGTTAGATCCAGCTGCACCTATGTTCCTCGCTGATCAGAATTTTAGAAAACAAGGGGATCCTCTCTCCTCCTTATAACTCATTTAGAGGGCTTCTCTAAAAAACTTTGTTTAAGCCTTCCACTCCCACCCGTGATGCCAACAAAACCCAATTCAACAGTGCTGTAGCATGATTACTTGTTTGTGTGTAAATTAATGTTTAACTTAACTGAATTCAGTTACAGAACACAGGTTCCTATCTTAGGTGTTTTTTTATTTGTTTTTGTTGTTTTGGCTGTTTAATTATATCTAATTAGCTGTTTTCTTGTTTGTTTGTTTTTGAGGAAGACAAAATCCTTCTCTCAGACTGTATTTTTTATTTTTTTCTATCTCACTCCAAATCCTCCCCCTTCATTTAAAAGTCTCATGCCACAAGAAGCCAAACAATTTATCTCAGCTTTCTAATATAGACATTTCCTTTGGCTAAATTAGAGGAAGTATTTTTCAGTCATAAGCAACAAAGTGGGTTGTTTCAGTCATAAGCAACAGCTCTCTCTGTTATTAAACTCCATAGCCCAAATGACCAAGGACATCTGGAGCAAGTTAACACCCTCCTTCTTAGGAAAAGAAAGTGCTAGTTTCTACTTGATGCCTGTTCTTTATTGCTCCCACCTACAAGGACACATGACAACTTCGCATATTCCCACATAGAGATGAGATGCTTTATTACAAAACCCACCATAAACCAAACAAACTATACTGTGCTATAGCCAAGGTTGTCTGGATTGCTTAATCAACCTCTAATCCCAAAGTGGTTTTTCTTGTTTTTCAGTATGCTACCAGTGAAGCACACCCCACTTTTGCTCACCAATCCAAATGTTCTGTTGAGTGTATCAACTGTAAAAAAATGTAATTTGCCTACTGAAAGAGGAAATTCAAACACTAGTTTTGTCCCAAAGTTTCATTTCCTTCTTTAGGGCACACTCCTGAGACACATCTGAGACTTGATTAGCAACAGGAGTAGGAACAGAGGTTATTAGCATATCTGCTCCCCTTATTCTTCTCTTCATCCTGGAAACACAGAATGCAAATGAATTTCTACCAAATTAATTTTTACTCCCCACTGCAACAGCTTTGTACCATCCTTACTGAAAATACCCATAGAGAGATTGTTCCTGGTTTTAGTTGCCCTACCTTTGTATTGTGCCCTGACAAAATATGGTTTGCAGGGGAAGAAAGTCAATAAACTCCATGACAGGAAAAGTGGAGAGGACAAGACTGAGTGAATTTCAAAACAACACCTTTTCACCCACTCACTGCTGCATCTAGTCAAGCATTCCTGTGGCACAAAGACAAGGCTTGCAATTGCTGATGTCTGACAGGAAAGAGATGGGTGGCTGGGAAGAGGTTAGTTATCTTTCACTCAGATCTCTGCTGCTGTCAGCATTAGCTTCTTGGAGGTAAGATTCAGGGAGAGAGAAAAAAAAACCACTCTTGCTTTATAGCAATGTTAATTTAACTATGGTGATGGGTTTTGTTGCTGTTGGGTTTTGTGGGGGTTTTGGGTTTGCCTTTTATTTTCTTTTTCTTTTTTTTTTTTTTTTTTTTTTTTTCCCCAGATTTTAAAGATATGTAAGAGCTAATTCTGGTAAGTAGAGGGCAGGACCTCCAGATCTGCACTTTAGGATAAGGAGGGTATTTCACTCCAGATCTGTTTTGAAAAGCTAAAGGAAGGGGAGGAAAAGATGTGACTCATTAAGCTATAGTACAGCCTAGAAGTTATCAAAAAATTAACTTTCCCTTGGTCCTTCTAAAACTGTAGTGTGTCCCTTGCTGAAAAATTAATCAGAAGTTCTGTGTGGGTATAAATGAAAGACTGTTGAAAAATCCTTCCAGATATTTATAGAGTTGATATTCCATCTTCTTCCCAGTTTAAAACAATTAAAGGGATTTAGATCTATTCGAAGTTAATGAATACTGAGAAGCTTTGCTTTTCTCATCATCTTAATATTATTAATTATTGATTTTTAAAATTCTTATGGGACATAAAAGGTAACGATATTCCATCTGAGAAAAGTTTGGATATTATGACACTGCAGAAAGTTTAAGTACATGAGTTCAAGCTTAACAGCTTCTATCAGTGTCTGGGAAAATGAAATTGTATGGCAAGTTACGAAGAAAAACCTTTATCTGTGAGTCAAATGCAAAGACCGAATAGAGTAAAAAAGAATTTGTCATTTTGTTCTAGCTTACTTATGAATATATTAAAATGGATATATTATAATTTGATCTTTTATAAGTGTATTTTGAAAGATTCATTGTTTTAATAAGCATCCGTTATGAATGATAAGAGACTTGAGATGGATAGGGAAGCTAATTCTTGGTTATCATTGGGCCTGAGACACCTACATACATAAGTGATTGAGACCAAGATTTAACTGGGCTGTAAGTTTAACTATTACAATGTAAGCTGAAAATGATATCTCACACTAAACATCTTCACAGATGAGAGTAAATATACTGCTGAAAAAGTGAGCCTTGGTATTCTTCCGTTTATTGATGAGAATTCCTTGGGTCAGATTTAAATCTGTTTCATGCCATACCCCAAGCACACAGGTGTTCTGTGGCATGGAGTGGAATGCTTGCTTTCTCCCAAGTGGAACTGGTTGCAGCATGATGCTCCTGTATTTTGTGGTACAGACGAGTAAATCTGTCATTGTATCAGTCTTAGACCGCATGCTGCCTTTTCCTCCATTTCTTCCAGAAATTCAAGATTAATAAAATGTACTGAAAAGAGATAAAATCTGAAATGATTAACTGGAAGATCAGAGAGATTATCACATAGGCAATGCAAGATTTTATGCCTAGAGGATCATTCTGATTTTGTCACTAGGCTGCACAGCACAGACATTGCAAATCTCTAAATGGCTGAACTAGACTTGCTGTGAAGTCTCCAGTTTATATACCCATTAGTTATGCGTTCATTTTCAGATTCGGAACTTTTTTCTCAGCACCACTTGAGCTTTTTTCCTCTTTAATGTGTTGTTGTTTTTTTTTTTCCCCCAATTTGTTTTGACAGCTTCTAGTAGATAAGGGTCTTCAAATACAATGGTATTGTAAATAGGAACTAAACTCACAGCCAAATGGGATTATGGATGAGATTGCTGATTTATAAACTTATTGCAAGGTATGCATGCAAATGCAATGTGGGAAGTGAAAAATACAGAGAGATGAGTGCCAATGACTGGAAATGCTGATGCCATTAGGTGAAAGGTAGGAAAGAGTTGTTGTTTCTCTTTTTTCTCTGCGGAACACTTTTTGGATGGAGTGTCTTAAGACAAAGTTGACTATTATTAACTAGTTAAATAATTAATAATAAAATTACTAAAACTAGAGCACTATTAATTAGTGCTCTAACAGTTCTCCGAATAAGAACATCAAGATCAGAAGGTTTTGGTCCCTTTCTTAATCATCTGAATCTCTGGAAAAATCAGTCAGCTGCTTAGACCATTCAAAGGTAAAAAAGTGTTAGTGATATGGCAAACCTTGTGTCTCACCTGAAGGCTTCTACTCATGCTCAAGGGGACAGTTGAAATTGATTTCTACTGAACACATAGCTAAGGCCTGTTTGATCAAGCTTCTATTTTCATGCCTAAATATTGCTGCCGGAGCTATTTTTCCTGGATTGTACCCATTTTTTGATGGTCAAAAGCATGCAAAGTGTTCACAAAACCTTTAAGATCTTTTCCCTTAACTCCCAAGCTTTTTTTGTTTGTTTGTTTTGTGGTTTTGTTTGTTTTGTTTTGTTGTTGTTTTTGTTTTGTTTTGGTGTTTTTGTTTCTTAATCTGTGACATTGGGAACGTTTTTCTTGAGCTGAATTCTGGTAAAAGCTGTATCAGGCTAAAATGGAGTATTTGTGTCTATAGGTAAGAGTTTCATGTGGAGGTATCATATATCAAATTCCTGCTGGATTCTCCAGCTGCTATGAGTGTTTCATTGACATTTTTCTGTAGACAAATAGCTCTAGTACTCCTTTTTGGGTGAATATTTGAGGCTGGGGGTGAATGTTGTGAAGAAGACAGCAGCAGACAAGAATTGAGTCAATGACAAATTAAATTCTCTGCAAGTAAGTGTGGTAGAGTGTGTGTCTTTCCTTCAAGCTGGGTTTTACCTTTCACTGTAAAGGAGAGTTCATTTACCAGTTGTATCCCCAGAATTCCTAAAAGTCTCATTTGCACAGCCTGAATGAAAGTGACTGCTCTCATAATCAGTTTTTCTACCATTTGTCTGTGACTGGCCAATTCCACAAACTTTCATTTATATAAATTTAATTGATTTCAATATGACTGTCCACATGGGCCAGTGTCATAGATTTAAGCCTAAAAGTAATGTATGGCAGGTGCACACAGCCTATTCAGTGACCTCCTGTTTGTTCCCATATACTGCTTATACAGTAGGAATATAATTAATTTTTGATCTGGTCACAGATATTAAGTACCGCAGTTTTGTACTGTTCCAGACAGCATGCTTTAAGATGTGATGGTAATCAGTATTTAGCAGACTGGAATGGTTTTTAGGAGTGGCATTGTATGCACTCCTTCCTCTCCCATTCCTGCATTTCCAGTGAGTTAATGTCTCTTCAGAAGCTTCAGCATACAGTGTACAATTTTTAAAATGTAGGAAACTGATGTTTTTATGTATTGGAGTTTTGATTTTTCCCTCTGCAATAGCTCTATATATTCATTATCACCTGGTGTGTGCTTTACTGATGTGATAATTTTGCAATAGAGAGATACAGCAAGATGCAGAGAAAAAAATGTCTATCCTCGTTATACCTGTGTCTCCTTCGTTCATCTCATAGGAATTCCATGAGGATTCAGAATAATTATGATATCTAAGACTAACATAAACAAGAGTGCAATAGTGCTTTATTCCATCTTTGTTTTACAAAGAGATGGTATGTAATGGCTGAACTTGAAAGATTTAGAAAAAGTGGGAGAAATGCTTTATTCTCGGCTCCTTAGATTATGTCAGCAGCTGAGTTTCTTATGGGTTCAATAAAAACTGTAATTAAACATAAAATGGGGAAAAAATTCAAGCTGTTCTAATCTTTTTTTTTTTAAAAAAACTATCCCAATTATCTTATTTTTTCTGGCTTCTGTCTGTCTGCAAAACTTTTTTCATTTTTTTTTCTATTCCCCCCACCCCCATTTCTTTTTCTCTTCTTCACATTTGTCCTCTATATTACAGTCTAATATGGCTTTGCAGTTTCTGCAATGACAGAAGCATACAGAACTTCAGAACTCCGAGCTGCCTTGGAAGCTTTGCTATTAATTGCACAGATCATTGTTACTCAGAGCACAGAGCAGCATGACTGACAAATCTGGCTCTAAAGCGATTTGAGCAATTTTCTCGTTGCAGTGGTGATTATGGCATGGAACATTATGTAGCTCATTTAGGACGCTTATATTTAGGAGAATTTTATTATTGTTTAGAGCACTTTTTAAAGTTTTATGGAAGGAGAAAATAGTTCTGATTTCTAGATTTCAATTAGATTAGCAAATGTTAGTGGTCTACTTTTCTCGTCTTCTAGCCACCATCCCCTGTCTACTTAAAACTGTGTGGTCCATTTCTCACAGAAGACCTGGCTGGTGTTGTCAGCTGCCTTCCTTTCTTGTAGGTATTGGAATAAGGAGTTAATGACCAGCCTAAGGGTAAATTCTGTTACTAAGCCCAGGCCAAAATGTCCCCAGTTCTTAGCCCCCACTCTGCTTTGAATCTTTAGTTATATTTTGGCTTGAACTTGGGGAACACAAAGTTGCAAAAATTAAAATAAATGCCTTCAGGGCACCTTAAATATTCTAAGATTTGGCTTGTGGATAAGAAATGAAGCTCTGGAGAGCAAAAAAGTCCATTTCCCTTGTTCTGATGTCATCTGATCATCATAACACACACATGCCACCTTCTGCATGCTTGTAGCCCTTTCACTCTTTCCAAATTCAGTGCATATTAGCACAGCTTATAGGTTGTCCTGATTTTCCTAATTAATGGTTTTTCAAAGCTCTGAGAGGGGTTTTTTTGTGACCAGTAATGAAAATATGTTGGTCACACGTTTTGTTTTTTCCATTTGCAATCCTTATCCTGGTGGTTGCGACTGATAAACCATTTCTGGGTCACTCAAAACTATCTTGTACACTGGGTTTAATGATTTTCTGAAATAGATATTAAAATATACTGAGACACTGTAACAAAAACATGCATTTGATGGTGAGTCTGCAGACTCTTCAAATATCTCCTTTCAGGTAACAGACTCAGTATTCAGCATCTTGGCTGTCTGAGGGACCATTCATGTGGGGTATATCTGTCAGTAGAGGTATGACTGCCAATACATTTTGAATGGAGTGGCTTATTAAAAGCAATGAAAATTAAGTCTTGCTGCAGACCACAAAGAACTCATTTAGTTAAAAGCACAGCAGTCACAGGGGAAAAAGATTATGTGACAAGGTTCTCTAGAAGAAAACACAGGGAATAACTAAGGTCAATTGAAATTGCAACTGGCAGTGTTGATATGGGCCTTATGCAAAGGTAGATGGTCTGAAAGGACTACAGTTAATATTCTAATAGATTTGTGGGGCAGCTTATTGAATTTACAGTGGATTTTTAAACTGTTCTCTTCCAGCCTTATGACTGTAAGTATAACAGTACTTCTCTAGTGTGGAGGCTCATCTTTGATTGTTCCTATCTTATGCTCTCTTGGTGGTAATTCATGGCATTTGTGACTGTCTTTTGGAAATATCATTAGACAAAACAATGGACTAATCATTCTTGTTTACAGCATTATAAAAATTAATATATCTATCTGCTTATTTCATCTCTGCAATATAGACTAGATGCCTGCAACCTAATATAAAGGGTGTTAGAACATGAAACAAGTGGTAAATACTTCACTTGGGATCTGTGTCAGATGATTTTCTTTTCAAAAAGACCAGGCTGTCTTATTATAGCTACCTAGCTCTGTTGATCCAAAGGTTTAGAAGGTTTGCATGATCTCTCTGTAGTGGATGCTAGACAAAGCTCTTTTCATTGCAAAACATTATTCCTGGTACTTATTTCTTTGTGAGCATGGTGCAGCAGTCTATGAGCAAATTAGACCAATGAACTGCTGGTGGAACACATGCACTATGAACGCTAATGCATTTGGTAAAACAAAGCTAATTTACATATTCCATTCAGTTGCTTTATGTGCCATTCTGCTTCCTTCTTTACCTTTCCTAAGTGTTGGAAACATCTGGTACTATGTAACTCAAATATTGATAGTGAATTTTGGGTTTGTATTCAAAACTTTTCAATAAACTAGAGAATTTTAACTTCAAACACCACATGCTGAATAAAAGACTAAAGTCAGCCAAACTCCTGATTGTTTTTGGCAATGTTATGCCTCAATTGAAAAAGCATTTGGCATCTAGGATTGTATTTTTGTTGTCTCCTTTTTTGAGTACTTCAATTAAAATAAAAATACACATGCAAACACATCCTTATCCCTCCCCCTATCCCCACTAGTTAGTTAACTGTAGGAAACAAAAGAAAATAAAATCAGTCTCATTAGGAAACTCTAAGTGGGCTACATCTTCACCTCTTTTTTTCATCTATTTGTGCTTAGAACACTTTTTTTCCTTCCTTCTTATAGTCTTTATTTCCTGATACTAGATAACGTTAGTGTATTTTTTGTGTTTGTTTGTTTTGGGTTTGTTTGTTTTGTTTATTTTTGTTTGTTTTTCTAAAAATAAATAATCCATAAAAATAAACTATACTCTTTTACTAAATTAAAATACTGGTCTGACAAGTAAATTTTGCACATGAAGGTTCCCAACAAGTATGACTCTTGTGGGAATAGCTCTCCTCACTAGAAGCAGGTGGAGTGGGACATTCAGGGAGTGTTTCTATGTCACCTACCCCTGAATCAGAATGAGCCACAGAGCAATGAAGCACCACAATAAGCTGATTTTCTCTGCTTTAGAAACTTCTGGAGTATGTCTCCTTTTGGTGTATTACTGATAATCCTCACATTTAAAATTATTACTTCCCTTTGGAACACAATAAACTGTATGTTTTACTATCATTTAAATTTTATTTTTGATGCTCACTGAAAAACTGCCTTGGGTTGACAGAAATTACCCCACAACTTTTATACATTTTTTTTTTCCTCCAGTAGTGTTATGTTAATGATTTCTCCCTTTTCTTTTGTTTCAGCACTAAACCCATCCAAAAGCTCTCAAACTCCTGAAAAAGAAAGGTTGGACTTGAATTTTGGAATGAGGTCTCTATATGAAGATCTTACTGTGTTGTCATAAATGCAAGGAAAGGAAGACAAAATAGGATCCTTATACCAATCTGAATCTAGGTCAGCTTTAAGGTTTAATTTTTGTCCTCTGAAAGGAATGAATGAAAGCAGTGTTGTCCTAAGAATATGAGGTCCAGGTAGGGACTACACCTTGGAGGAACCTTTCTCCTCTGTCCTGTGGGAAGAGTGAAACTGACAGTAGGAAAAGGTATTAATCAAACTCTTTTGCACTCACTCACTACTCCATGAACTTTAATTTTCTTTACAAGAAGAAGTTCTTGTCTTCAGGAAGCTGAGAAAAAAACATATGTGAAACAAAGCTTGCAGTGAAGCTCAAGATCCCCTTCTGTGATGCAGGTATTTGTAGAAGCATGTGACATGACCGATGTAGTTTTGGGTCTGTTTCCTGCTGGTTGTGTCTCATGCCATTTTTCTATCCTGAGATGGTATTTAATACATGTCCTAAGAGATCCCTGTCTTGAATCTTTCTTTTCTGTTTAACCTCCCTTTTCAGTTCTTATAAAACATCATCTCTGCACCACATGAAGGCCATGACACCTCTGAAAGCATTTTGCTCTTCGTCACATTCTGTTCTGTAGTTTTTCCCCACCCTGGGCTCTGCAGGTAATTATGCTAAGGGGTCTGAAAACGGTGTCTATAATTTGAAGGCATCACAGTGTTAAAATTGCACTACTAAAGATCTGTATGTTGTTTCTGCCTCCCATTCTTCTTTTGTCCTTATGGCACCTTAGGAGGCTTTAAATTACAAGGCATGAATAGCAGCACAATTTGGAAGGCAAATGGCTGTCCTTTAACTGTGAAATCTGGAAGGCACATTTGTTGGACTAGCAGTAAAGAGTGTGAGAGAGGGTTACTGGTGAAGCTGACCTGAAGTGACTCTCTAAATTTTATACTTATTGCTAGGCACCCTATTATAATGAGTTTGGTTTAATATTGTTACTGGACACATATTGCATTCTAGGAGATTTTTAATGTGGCCACATTGTTTTCCCCTTGAGATCACCAAGGGCAGAATACAAAAACAAAGAATGTTTTAGGGCCCTATTTAAAGAGAGCTGAATCACTGCAGAATGCAGACATTGGGAAATGGTTAACTGAAACTCTTCTTTTCTTGCAAGTCTTAGACACACATTTCTATTTGAGACTATTCAGGCTTTGTCTTTGCCTACTTGCCATGGACCATAGCACTCTGGTGCCCGCACTTCTGTTGAAAGAAATGACTTTGAAACTGTAGTAATCAATCCTTCAAATGTTTTGATAGATCAATAAAACTACTTTAAGTCTCTAATATGCTCCATAATCAAAATGTCACTTTATTTACTCAAACAATCATATGTGATGTGAAATATTAAGTGCCTGAATGCACAAATAGTGCCTGTGGGGAAAAATTCAGCTCTCTTTCAGCTGTGCGTCAGTTACCAATGATTTCTGGTTTCATCTGAGGATTACTGGATATATATGTTTTGTAGTCATATATATAATGAGCAAGCTGTATGACCACAGAAGTCACGGTGGTGGTGTAAATAAGCCCCATCTAGCACTGGCAAGAAAGGATTGAATTTTCTCCCCTTTGAGTGAAAGGCTTTGCTGCATATTAGTGTTGCCTTACCTTGTGCACTTTGTGATATACACCTGAGCACATACAAGGCTGACAAGTCAAAATGGAGAGGAGAAGATGTGAAACTGAGAGTGAGTTAGGACCTGGATAGAAAGAATGGTTTCTAACTACTGTCATTAACTTTTTAGCTGTTGTAAGTGTGTATGTTACACAGAGTTTGCAGGATCTTTTCATATTTGCTTAGTTAAACTGCAAATCTTACGCCATAAAAGATGTCAAAGCTATCGTTGCTGAGATATGGATTATCCAGCCAGCTTCTTGCAAGTCATGTCTGTGAGAAAGAGCTTTTACAATGATTCCCAAATCATTCATTACTAATTTTCTTCCATCTCCTTTTGAAGTGTCATGGATAAGTTAAAAGGAGATTATCCTACTGTAGCCTTCTCTAAAGTACCTTTTGCTGCCACAACTCAAACTGACTGTTACAAACAACAAAGTATTGATGAGGAGAGATACAGTTCTGGATTAGTTGTGGCACAATTTGCTGCTGTTGTACTTAAGTGTCTTGTCTGAAGCCCACATGTGGCATTAGCTCTTGTTTCCTGATAAGAGTACTTACTTGATCCACATAGATGTGGGATTAAAAAAAATATTAGATATATTTAGTTAGTTGTATTTATTTTTATTCTATAAGTTTGATGTCAGCAGTTCAAACAGTACAAATCTTGTAGTAATGTTGAATTTTCATTAATCTGTATGAAAAAAGCTTTTAACTGCAATTCCTATATCAACTATGCCAAATTCATACCATTTAAGAACAAAAATATCTTGGAAACATAGAACTTTTTTTTTAATTGTAGTTTGAGAAAAACATTTAGCAAATGGTATTAGCTGCCAGTGAAGATCAAAATTTTGTGTAAAGTTTTTTTTCCTCTCATAATCACCATCTGACATCCACTGCAATATATCCAATCTATGGCTGTGTTGTGGAAACGATCACACCTATATAAGTGCTTTCTACACTAAAAAGACAGACTTGCGTATTTGTGCCCCAGTTATTTAAGGAACTTTAAGCAAGTCAAGCCTGATTAACATGTCCTGTTCTACAATCTGCCTAGTATTTTAGCATACTTTCTTGCTTACGGGTAATACTATTTGAATGTGTCTAATACACCCTTGGAGCAATTCAATAGTAATGCTGTAGATTGTGCCCATTAAAGTTGTGTTAATTGCTTAATTGAAGAAAATATTTTACAACTTTAATAGGAAAACTTCACTTATTTACAAATACTGTAACTCTAAAATTATGTATATTGCATAAATAGAGCTTTGTGTTGTGGGCAGGGGGCCTGTGTGTTGTTTTATTGTATTTGTTTATTTTTTCATTTTTTACCACTCTGCTGTACTTATTGAATTATTACCTTTTAATTATTTTATTATAATATTGGTAGAAATTAGTTTTTCATTGAGTTAAAATAATTATACAAATTAGTTCCTCCTTATGAATTAACATCCTACAGTATGACAGACTGACATCTGAGAGGTGAATAGATGTCCCCCTCAAGCAGACATTCTTTATTAGTATTTAACCAGTAAAATTATGAAAGAGTAATGTTTTGGGAGCTGTGGCACCATGCTACAGAAATACATTTTCTTAAATATATGGCTGTTGTGGTGGTTTGTTTCTTTTCTTGCCCTTCATGCATGGGCCCAGTCCTTGTCCATGTGTGGACATACAGGAGAATATAGGCTATAACACAGGGAATACATAACAGAACTGTATGTAATCAGAACATTGACAGCATTAGCTTGGATTATTTATTTGAAAGCAGTCTTCTCTAGTTATTTCCGCTAGCTTTGGGATGCTAGGGATAAGGACTAGAGTTCTGGAGCTATCTTCTTTGAGTAACTTGTCAGAATAGATTTTAGGGTAATAAATTGTTCGGTCACATAGACCTATACCTATACTTGTATGCATGCACCTGTTCTAAAACTTCTGTGAGAAAGGCAGGTAATTATAATCTAGTTGTTAGAAGATTTTTTTGTTGAATCCAAGGTACTTCTTATGAGGAAAATGAGTGCTCTTATATATGCTTCTAGGCATTTTAACATCTCTAGCCATATGAGGAGTTTCTTTACTCATCAAATTTAAGACTAGCAGATTTTGAGGTCAGAAGTATAAGGTCTTTTGATTTAATATGCTCTGTGAACGTTTACCTTGTGTAGTCCTGCACCTTTACAAACATTACTGGTATTGTGCAGTTCTCTAAAAGATTTAACCTGTTCTAGAAGGAAGGTGATCACATAAATGCTGAAGACAACCTTGGCATGTGATGCCAACATCTAGCTGTAATTGCAATTACAAATTTTAGGCAGTAGTCCTGATGTCCTTCCTTGTGATGTATTAGAATGTCTCTAATTACTTTAATCCATAATGTAGCTTTAAGTTGGTGTAGGAAGCAATAGGTGGTCTCTCCCATTCTGTGCAGGATTTCAAATGATTGAGAAGGGCACAGATGTGGAGTTAATGATTTAGCATCAGGGCACTGCAGACCCTGCTGTCCTTAGCTTGTACTCTCAGGAAAAAGGACAGTCTTGAGCAGCAGTGGAGTGCTAGGCCTAGTGTATCCAGAAATGTAGTCTTTTTAGTGACTTTCTGGTGAATTCTTTGTCCCTTGGTCAATGGACACAGAAGCTAGCAGAAGACTTTTTTCTCTCATTTAGAATATTGTGCATTGATGTAACCTACAAGTGACTTGCTACCTCCACTTGGATCCCTAATGATGTGATTCTGACCTCCCTTCAGAACCTGTGCCAAGGTGTGTAAAAACTTTCCCTTGGTACAACAATCCACCTTCTTGGCTTCCTCTCCAGCAGCTGGAATCCAGCTTCTGCAGAGAGGGGAGACTTATTTCCAGCATCAGTCAGGTTTTATGCTGGTGTTGTCTAATTTAAAATGTACTCAACTGATGTGAATTCTTAGAGGTGACCATAATATAGAGTCCACTCAGCTGCCAGTGGCACTTCTGTAGCAGAACTCCACCTGCTTCAGTGAAATAGGAAGGCTGTCTTTATTGTAATGACCACATGGTCCTGTTCTGGATGTTGTGCTGTAAGAAAATACTTGCTAAAAACCTCATATCATATGAGCCAAGAGTGGGAAATTTACAGGTACTGAGTGTGAGTTTATCTGCAAGTATTTGAGGTGGTGAAGCAGCTGACTTTGGATACGTTCTACAGTTCTTCCAACAAGATGACAGGGGTGAAAGATTAAATTAATGGGTTGTAGCAGAAACTTTTTTTTTTTTCTTTCAGAAATCATCATTTATTGTTAAACTGCTTTTGATTTATGAAAGCTCTAAGATTTTTGATTAATTGGGTTGTTAAATTGAAATGTAGAGATGCTGCTGGAGCGTTGGTTCTCTGAAGACTTCCCTTTCAAAATGCTTCCTGTTGGGGCCAAAGGATCCAATATTCACTGTCTGCTGATGTTTATGACAGAATGGCATTTGAGATTCTGCAAAATTAGCTCTTCTTTTTTGCAGTTCATCTGCCCTGGACAGAATAATTATTCTGAGTCTGTTTCTCTTTTTTTTTGTTTTATGTTGTGTGTCCTGTTTTTTGGACAAGTAAATCTGGAGGTGGAGGCAGTCTGAAATCATGGTTATTTTAAAAGTTAGGGGATTTTTTTTGCACAGATAACAACAAGTTAGCAAGAGACTTCCCTGTTAAAGAAGCTCTCAAAGTTCTGTATGTGGTTATCCAGACACTCTTCCTGAGTGACAAAATCTCAGTTTTCCAGTTGTAAATTTAGGCAACAGATTTTTCCTCTGCATCCCAAATATTTTTCAGGTAGAAGTGGTGAATCTTTGATTCTTGAATAACAGTTTCATTTTGTTTATCTTGTTTTTATTTAATTCTATTCTGAGACAGAAGAGATACTGATTCAGAATTCATTCTAGTATATAGACATATACCTGGATTATAGCTGTAAAATGTGCAGACTAAACATTACCTGATCAAATGTAAATTTTTACCAGATTCTGTGCCACTTCCTGAGTCTGTGAGTTTTGGTTGTTTGCAGGACCTTTGCTGCAGCTCTTGATAAAGGCAAAATTAACTCTAAGCATTTTTTTGGCAGTACAACACACTCTGGTTTGTGAAAACCATGTACAGTGACTCTAATCAGCTCTTATCTCCTGTCACAACGCTGGATTGAGAATATTAACATTTCTCCTATTTAATACTGTGTATAGAATACTAGTTAATGTTTTATAGCCAATAATGATCTTGATTATATTTGCAGAATTTTGTTGAGTCTTTATCAGGTGTTAAATTTACTGATGCTGTTGAAGAGGAGTTTCATTTCAGTACCAAGATTTATGACCAGATCCTAAATAGGCATAATTTGGTAGAGTTGAAATCACCAGAGCTATATTGCTTTACAGCAAACTGGTTCTTGAAGTTTGGACTAGTATTTTCTTTGGTGCTGCAGTTATTTTTCTTCTACCAAGGAAGATATTAGTTTTTAATCACTGCTTTATCTCATCCAGTGTAATATTCTGCTAGAGGCTGTTTTCAGCTGTTATTCAGCCTGTTGATAATGTAATTTTAGAAAAGAATAACTCAAACTGTTTATTACTAAAAATAGCAGGATTTATGCAGGTTTAATGCTAAAGACTGTAAACATTTTATTCATGGTTCCAAACCCAGAAACACTGTTTCGCTGGTTATTTCTGAATTTGGTCTTTCTGGGTTTTTTTAATGTTTTGATCTTAGTTTGACAACGTTTTTTCCTAGGTAAAGAACAGCTTACCAAATAGAAGTTTTTCATGCTGAAGAATTGCTCATTAGTATGTTCACTTTCATAATTCTTCCTACGTTGTTTCCATAAATTGCTGATAATTAGTTTATACAGCTAAAATAAAGAAAACAATCAATGAAATTCCAGAACAAACGCAAACAAAAATCAAAACAACAATAACAAAGTCCACATCACTTTTAGGAAATTTTTTCTTTTTATATTTATGAGTTGGTCCCTCTGATTCAGAATGGATTTGCAGTCTATTTTCTATGAATGTTAGCATATTTATTCATTGCTATGTACAGTGCTATGGGGGATATAGCTTTTGAAAATGTCAGGAGTGCAATCTTTTCTAGAGTGAGTAAAATGTCTAAAATTTGGCAATTGTGATATCTGAGGAAATATTTTTACATACTCCCCAAGGCAAGTGATAATTGAGATTTCTTGTTTGTTTTGTTTTCTATGGACTCAGCTTTTGAAGAAAACATCCTCAAAAACATTTGTTTCTCAGATGAACCAAAAAATACCATACATATTGCGTTCACCACAATTATACATCTAGATCACTCACAGAGTCTGAAATTTGCACTAGAGCAGTACTAGGCTGCTAAGATTTATGCAGGAAGCACCCTGCAACAGTTGTAGAAAGAATGCTGCAAACATGTCCAGATAAAAAAATGTTCAGAAATCCTTTAACCTAAGTATGTAGAAATATTCTCTTTTAGAGAAATGAACAGTAGTAAATGGAAACCAAATTTTGGGAGATTATTGGTCTGCTGGATTAAGCTTTGCTGTTCTGAGGAACTCTGAACTTGCTTTCCAGCTTGCCAATGGGGAATATGACATCCACAGTGTAGGAAAGCCAGCTAGGAAGGATTCTGTGTGCCTCCTGTGTTGGTACAATTATGGAAGTTTCTGCTTTTTCTAACAGGGATTGTGAGGT
This sequence comes from Formicarius rufipectus, assembly GCA_013399695.1. Lineage (NCBI taxonomy): Eukaryota > Metazoa > Chordata > Aves > Passeriformes > Formicariidae > Formicarius > Formicarius rufipectus. Next base: position 2,537,493 of record VXAU01000081.1, on the reverse strand, counting down.
ACATAGAGTGCAATCCTCAGTAAGCAAAAATTTGAAATTTGGTCTCATTCTTATCTAGTTATCATAGTGTAACTAAGGAGTATTCTGATCAGAATGAGCAACGGCAGTGGAGAAGGCATATTTGTTTTTCTTTGGGAAAGAATTACGTGTCCTGCCTATGGCTTTAGCTATATATGTGAAGTATATATCCAACAACAGCCTTGATAGGAAATGCAAATATGTACAGTGCCCTCAGAATGTATGTCAACATGCTATTGGCATATAAAAATGGCAATTTTGTATACTTCATGCTTTAACTCAATTTAATATTAAAAATAGCATTACTTCAGTAATTAGACACAAGTTGTAGACCTAAGTCCCATTGTGCTTAGTGTTCTACAAACAATTGATGATAAAAGTGTGCTACAAAGAAGATTGCAATGTAACTACAAGACTAGTGGTGAATGCAGGAGAAGGGAAGCAAAATGAAGAAAATATTGGTCAAAATGGTAAGTGCCTAATTACTGTTGAACTTTTCAGCTTTGGCTTTGAAACAGATGGAAATTTTGCTGTGGGGTATGAAGAAAGAGAGTGACTGACTTATGGATGTTTTATGAGGAGCATTTAGTTGATGAAACAGGAAACGCTGGAAAGAAGTGCAAGTGTGGGTGAACAGGTCACTCAGTGACTTGGTGCTAAATTGAGATGATAGCTGAGGTGTGTCCTTTGTAGAACCGTGCAACAGGAGTAAGCAGTTTTGTCTTTTGTCCTAGTCCTAGTTTAACCCTAACTGGCAACTAAGTACCACGCAGCAGCCTGCTGATTCTGCCCCACTCCAGTGAGGAGGAGAATGAGGAAAAAAATGTAAACCTCATAGGTAGGTGGAGGCAAGAACAATTTAATAATTGGCACAAAATATAATAATAGTAACAGCAAAATTATACTAATAATACTAATGCTGCTGCTGCTACTACTAGTAATAATTATTGTAATGATAACGAGGGGGAAAAAGAGTAACAGGACCTAAGAGAAACAAGTGAATCTCAATCGGTTATTCACCACCTGCTGACTAATGCCCAGCCTGTTCCTGGGCAACATTTAGTCCCCCTTCAGGCAACTCCTCCAGTGTCTGTACTGGGCATGATGTTCTCAGGTATTGAATACCCCTTTGGCCAGTTTTGGCCAGCTGTACTGGCCATGCTCCCTCACAGCTTATTGTGCAGCTCCTCACTAGCAGAACATGAGAAACTGAAAAGTCCTCGATTTAGGGTAAGCTCTAATTACCAACAACTAAAGCATTGGTGTGTTATCAATTTTATTCTCATACAAAATCCCAAACCACAATTTGGCACCAATCACTAAGCAGAGAATGAACTCTGTCCGGCTGAAACCAGGACAATCCCATAGAGAAGACGAAGACCATGATGGGATAAGAAGCGAATAACGACATAATTTTCCTAAATCACTGTTCAAGCTATCATTATGCTTGGAGTTAGAAAGGGAAGTTATTAGCCATGGCCAGAGACAGGCAGGATGAGTGTATTAACTCTGTGGATGATTAGGAAAGCAACATGCTAGAGGTGACAACTATTCTCCAGTAGAGAATATCATATGTGTTTTAATTGCAAAAGAGGTTAAAATATTAATTTGGGCAGAGATGGCATCTGGAAAGGATTTTTGACCTTTATAAACTTGCTTGGGATCAGAAAGAGCCTTTCTTTGGGGTACCATTGCATTTCAGACTTCTGCTCTAGATAAAGCTGAAAAAAATCTGGGTTGTGGGTTTTTGGTTGTGGGTTTTTGGTTGTGGATTTTATTGTTTTTTTTTTTTTTTTTTTTTTTTTTTTGTTTGTTTGGTTTTTTGTTTTGTTTGTTTGTTTTTGTTTGTTTTTTTTTGTTGTGGTTTTTGTTTTGTTTTTTTTTAAACACAATTTTCTGTGTAACTGCTATTTTTGCAGACGTTTTCTAAGAAAGAACATCTTGGGAAAGTACCAAATAAGGCAACTACCATTGAACTCAGAAGATAAATTAATTGTGTGCACTGGTCCTTTAAAAATCAGTGTGTGAGGTAAGAATTTTCCAGCTGTGACAAGTTTAGCCCTGCTAGATAGAAGAAAGGAAATAACAGAGCTATGGAGCAAGGAAATTTTGCAGTAAAGCTGATTTAAATGAGCACCAAATGTAGATCACCATTGTAGATGTTAGGCCATTTGACTATGAGACTATTGACTCCTAGGAGAAACAGAAATGACATTTCACTGATCAAGAGAGCAAGAAGTATGATGCAGAAATGTTTAGTCCACAAAGTAGGAGGTACAAACAAGTTTCTCTTATTTACTTATGCTGAGATCATGTAGTGTGAAAGTAGTCGATTGTCACAACTTAGTCCAAAATACCTGCAGAGATGGGATTGTACCTGGAAAACTTAAATAGGAAACTGATTTGTGAAACCAGTTGGAGGCCTGTTTGAGTAACTACAGTACTTTCAAAATGTGTGACAATGTTGCACATACTGTTCCAGTAATTTGGGGTCTGGCAAAAGAGAACTCATCTCTGCACGTGCTCCCTTCTTTTGACCCATCTGTCTGGCTCTCAGGGTGATATGGGCAAAAAATTAGTTATTCCTGAATAACCAAAGGTATGTGTTTACAGCCTACCAATAATTTCCCAGAAACTACTTGCATGCGCATATCTTGCATTAGAAAGAAAGAACTTGTAGAATTCTGTCAGTGGAAGAAGGCTGGCTGAGCTACTATATATATACTGATGGCTGAGCATTTATTGAAGAGCAGTAGACAAGCTGTAAATGCTAATCCCAGTTTACTCTACAGTTACCCTGCCCACACCTGAAGGTATGTTTTATGTGGCTCCACTCTCGTCTTTCCTGCTGTCAGACAGTAATGCTCTTCACTTTTGTCAGTGTGACAGATGAATCTCTGTCCAGCCCTTTCCCCTACAAGGAAAGAAACGGGAAAATTAGTACAGTTAAGACTGGCTTATAAAAACCATGTTTTTCCTAATAATGAGACAATAGATGTTGAGTAGTTTGCTTGCTATTTCTGTGCTTTTTTGTCCCATACATACAACACAGTTGATTAAACTTAACTTTTCTATGTGGAATTCTTTGACATGTGAAGATGAAAGAGCGTTAGCTGAATTTTGCTCCTTCACAGGTAAACCTTACAACAACACAGTTACTATATAACAGTGTGAATACCTAGCATCTGGAAACAGGTGTATATAGTCTGTTATTGAATGTAGGAATATTACATTTTTCTGTTTATTTGTGTTTTTCCTGTTGGAGGTATTTTTCAAGTCAGGATAGAAGACTCTTGCTTTTAAAACAGAGCATTAAATTAGGAAGGGTGTGTTTTGTATTTGGATCCCATCACAGGGGAATTCATATAAACAAATTAGAAAATACACAAAGTATGTTATAAATTCACCAGAAAATTCACGTTTTTCCATGAAAATAGTGTATTTGGAATTAGGATAATCACTTATGGTTTAGGGCACTTGTCAGAATCAAGAAAGTGAACCAGTGAGAACACTGGCAGTTACTCAAGTCATGAGAAAAGTGTAATGTATATATTTTATCATAAAAGTTCTAAAATGTAGGCTGTTTCTAATGATGGAAATTTAGTAAATACAGAAGAATAAATACAATTTATCCAAGAAATTTAATGTATATAGGACCCCAAACCTGCGGCACTTACACAAATGCTGTCCTGAATAAATATTTTTGGATGCTAGCTCTGATCTTATTGGAAGTTGGTGGCAATGTCAGTGACTCCTCGTCTGTTTTTTGTTTTTGTTTTTAGGGTTGTTTTTTTGTTTGTTTTTGGCGTTTTGTTTGGTGTTTGTTTGTGGTTTTTGTTGTTGTTGTTGTTTTTTTTCCTTTGAACTGGGCAGGTGTTCCATTTATACTTCCAAAAAGTTACAAGTTTTGAAGAAAATTCTGTAAAGGTGAATACCTTCTTTTGAAGGATGATTGTGGAAAGATACACCTAACCCTGAGTCAAAGGATCAATGTAGGCTAAATGCCTTCTTTGGTCAACTGATCCATTGATAAATTGACAGTTATGTACTTGTTGTTGCTTATTTTTCTTTTCAGAGTTGCTTCTTGTTTCCTTTTGTTTTTCATCACATATCTGTTTTCATCAGATATGATTATTCAGACTGAATTCAACTGATACTATTTTGTCATGGAATGTTCTTTTTTCTGTTGGACATGATTCCTATGAATTTTCAAGTTTTAAAAACAAAGTTCAGTGATGTTCTAGACAGTACAGCTTCTTGTTACTGCTTGCTCCTTAGACATTTAATAAATAGATAATACTTTTTCTCCAATGCAGGCTTATTACTTCAAAATTTTTCCACATAGACTTTTCTTTCTGTTGAGATTTTTTTTTTTTCAGAAGTTATTTTTATTCTTTAATAATTTTATCCTCAGAGGAATAAATGTGACTTTCCTCTTCCTTTAGTCTTTCTGCAACATTTTAGCTTAGTGTTCAGGATATTTATTTGACCTTTTATATCTCCTGCATCTAATGACATTTATTTCATTAGCTTTAGTAAAGATGAATGACCTTTACTTTAAAAAAAAAGTAAATCCATTTTCCTCTTTCTTTGCTTTCTTTTCTTGCTATAGAGGTAAGCTTTGCTTTCCCCTTTTACTTTCTATGAAGTCTTAGAGTGAAATCCTAGTCCCTTTTATGTTAGAGGAAATATTTCTTCTAACTCAGTTGAGTCCTGCTGGTTCTACTGAGAAGGCAAAGTTGTTGCCTGCACTTGCAACTAAACAGTTAGCTGTTTAGCCCTCTTTCCCTGAAATAGTAAACACTGAGATTTTAGAATTTAGTCTTGGTGGTTCTGTGCCTAGAGCAGTACCTTCAGAAGAAGGTACTAATCGAAATTACCATTGGAGTTGGGAAAAAAAAATCTGTTAGCCTATTTAAGAAAAAAGTTAAATGTCAAAATCTATCTCTTTATTCAGAATTTGGAAGCACTTAAATTCTTTATGAAATGAAACTTGAGTAATTCAGTTAAAAGACAATGTGTCTGGGTTGCATCAGATTTATGCACAAAGCCATCATGTGCTTTGTGTGGAGAATAGGGCAGAGCCTCTGCTTCTGGGAAGTAACTTAACCAAGAGACTATTTTGGTATGTGCCACTGAGTGCAACTCAGAGAAAAAGATCAACTTTGAAGTTAAAACCTAAGTAAAATGATAGACTGGCTAAATAACAGAGTTATGAAAAAAATTAAATATTTTCTGTGCTCTAACTCTCTATTTTTTAATCACACAATTTCAGTGGGCAAAATCTGAAGGATCTGGCTCCTTAATTTTCTTTAGTTTGAAAATGAAGGAAATGTATTGGTATTTTTGTTATAAATTTGTATAAGTTTTAGCTCATTTGAATGGCTCTCTGATGAAATTCATGGTTATCTTGCAGGAACTCTGACATCAACAAGTGAGAGAATTAATCTCTGTATAACACTTAGGAGAATTAATCTCTTTATAACACTTATCTGTGTGTGAATCATGAAGCAATATTTTTACTCTGATCTCACTGGTAGAACATCCTCAGAGATGCATTTTATTTCCCTCTGCTGTCTTATTTTCAAGTAAGATTGATCAATGCTAAAAATAAGCTCTCCCTTATAGGGAGTGTTTTAGGAGTTGTTAAAGTAAACAAACTCTTATGAGTAAGGCAAGTGAGTGCAGCATATACATGATATATGCATCAGGATATGGTGCTATGTATCTCCAAACATGTATTGTAAGTAGCAGCTCCCCATGCTTACGAAAAGCCATCTGCTCTTCAAATGTGGTGTTGTAAATAGATGTAAGTCTTCTAGACCTAGAACATGTACAGATCAGACCTTCACTGAACATTATTGATTCAAAAAGAAGGAGGCTGAGCTTGGAGCTGGGTCCTGCAAGGAGAGGAGACCATCACTGTGGCCCTGGGGCTACAGAGCTGATGGTGTGCAGAAGGCCTTCACTGTCTGTCCAAAGCCTATGTTAATGGATACATTTGTGATTGTTTCTTATCCTCCCTTACAGCAGTCTGTAGTTCTCTGGAAACTGAAGAAAATGCTCTTTTCCAGTGTTTCAGTTAAACCCTTTTGGGGACTCAAAAAGAAGAGCCAAATCCTCTTCTCAGCTATATAGTAAAATAGGCAACAATTTGCAAGGCTTATTTGTGTTTTTGCTCCCTTCTAAGAAATACAACCAAACAGATTGTAAATATTTTTCCCCACTTTATATGATATAAATAAAAAATCCTGTAAATGACTGAATTTATCTAATAGGGATTGATAACCATGTGATCAGAGCCAGATTCTTTCATTTGTCCCATGTCTTCTTGAATGTATGAAGCAGTTCAGCAAGTTCATTGTACCAGTAATTCATTCTATGATTCTGTGTTTGGTGATTTTTTTTTTTTTCAAGTTGGATCTTTTCTCATATCATTCCTGACCTGTTAATCAAAAGTAGTGGATGGTTTATAATTCATGTTGACTTATCCCCACAGGAGACTTGCTCGCTTTCACTTCTGAAAGCAAATATGAGGATGACGTATTATTAGGGAGTTTTAAATATTTAAATTTATTAGCAGGTGTGACTTTAAATATTTATTTTTTTATTTTCTGCTCAGGAAGGAAACTTTTCCCAGAGAGTTATTAAAAATTCTTTAGTAATAGAAAAGGTCCGGCTGAAATATATCAAGAATCTTCGGACAGAATGCGCCAAGGGCCTTGGGGCTACACAAAGAGCTTTACTGTGATTAATCTGCTAGGTATCTGTTTTGTCATCTCACCTCTGAACCAATCAGCATTTGTCAGTCACCTTGATTCAGTTTCTCCAGAGAAGGTACTACTGGAGTTGTGTTTTATTTTAAAAGCAGTTCTGGTGTAACCTATGATAAAGATGTTACCAATGTTTTCTCATTGATTCCAGTAGCCTCAGTTTTGTTTTGCTAGATGGCAAGCTGTGAGAACAGGCTGCATGTGATTTTTAACCTTGCAAAAGCAGCATATGGACATCCCTTTCCCTTGTTTGAATGGGTGTGGAGGTCCTAAAGAAAGCTGCTTGCTTTTACTTTACAGTCTTGGTAGAAGTTCAGTTTTGTGGGGGAAAATGCAGAAGGCTCACTGCAGGGCTGCATCAATCATGGTCTTTTCTCAAAGCAAGTTGCAAGACCTCCTTCCTCAAATGCCTGCAAACTGAGGAATCCCTTGTCTTTAGATATTGTCATGAAATAGGGATAACTGTTGATACTTGTAAGGCACAGCATCCTCCAGCTGGACTAGGGGAGTCTTGGCGAGTCCCAGGATGGGAAACTGTGCTTTCCAAAGGGCTCAGATAACATGGACTTTTTTCTTGAAGCTAGGTAGCTGTTGACAGGCTCTGTTCTCTTTGGCTTGCCACCATTCCTTGAACTTTCCATGGAGCACTAAAACTTTGTTCTAGTACCAGGGTGGACCTTACTGTGCACCAGAAATAAGACTGAGTGAGCATAAATTACCTGAGCATGTAGTTAATCTCCCAAACTGAGGAATATATATGTGCTTTATTTCACTCTGAAAAGCCAACTTAGAAGTGATGACTTCAAAGAAGAGTCACTGAGTAGAAGTCTGTGGATGGCAGTAAGTGTGGAATTGTCTACCATGATCTTTTTTGGCCTTAAACTCCACAGTATTAGGTTGTTTGTGTGCATCCAACTTTTAAAGTTGCTCTTCTGTAGAAGTTGCCACCAATTCTAATCTTTTCATGATAGTGCTGATAGGTTAAATGGATGAAGAAGAGGGGATGATTTAAAAACCTGTTTATTTTAAGAATTCTGGAAGTGTCTAGGTATAATTACACATGTCTAAGAGAAAAATGTGTAGAATAACCACACTGTATTTGGAAATACCATTGTGTTTTCTCTCTTCCTCTGTTTAATGTACCTGGGTCATAGCTTTGCATTAAGTTGCATTTAGGTCTGGCATGCATCTTCCCTCAGTCACATTCTCAAAAGATAGCAGGCTGCATTGCTCCATTGATTTCAGTGGAGTATGACAATTTATATATCAGTTGTGTAGGGAAGCATAATGAAGGGTTCATTCAAAGTCAGAATTGAATATCTTTCAATCCATTCTTACTCTCTGCCCTCTAGAGTAAACTGGAGATCATTGCATTGATTTCCACCCTCCGCCCTGCCCCCCCCCTTTTTTTTTCCCCCCTTGGAAAATACTGGAAATGTGTCTTGCTCTGGGATATATTATTTGGGTTTAGGATAAATTTTTCTCTGTCTGCTTGCCATTCTTCCTCATGCTTGCTGTCGGAAATGCATCAGGAAACACAAGTGAGACTAATTGACAGCTCTGTGGAGGCTGAAGGTAGGCTGTGACCTGAAATGAGGACTGTTCTCATAATGAGAGACAGCTGAAAGATTATGTATATAGAGCTACTAAAATAGATTCCCTAGATTTTTTTCATGAACCAGCAGATGGTAGCAGAGTCTACAGATCTCAAAAAAAGCAAATATACATTACTGTAAATGCCCTCGTTCATTTACCATTCCTCTTTACTTGTCACCCTCTTCATAAGTGCCTTCTGTAGTGCTGACCCTGAAATTGCATCATTTAATCTGCAATTGTATATTGCCAACATTCCCCCTTTCTAATGTGTATCAGCTGCATTAATTCTGTTGTGTTGTGGACCACCGATAGCTACAGGCAAGCCCCTATAGAAAAAGGATTCATAAAATGGGATAGAGACAAGAGGAAGGGCTGCCTTGCTGGATAGAAAAGGGAAGTGAGAAGGAAGAAAGAGGAAGAGGGAGTGAGAAGAAAGAGATTTGTGACCATGGATTTGTTTGTCTGTCCTCTTTCACCTGTCCCTGGAAGTCTGAGTGTCCTGGTACTATTATTTAAAAGTTGCCAGTGTGCTCAATCCGTAGCATAAGAAAGCACAGAAATAACTCAAGTTCTGTTTATGGACTCTCTTATTTGAATAGAGCTGCTGCATATAGAAATGAGCCAGAAGAATATGCTTTCTGAGTCGTAGCCAGCATGTATAATGAATGTGCAAGAGCATTTCTAATTAAATGGGATTCATGGTGTGTTTTTGAGAGGGGATTTGAAAGGGAAGGCTGAATGCTTTAACTCATGAAGAGGGGAAGGGACCTAGTGTCCTTGATGACTGATGTATTTTTGTCTGCTCTTTTAGTGACTATGCCCGAGGATGGCAGAGCTCAAAAGTTCAAATATTGTCAACAGTTAGTCATGTTGAAAGTGTTACTGAGATGTGAGCTATGTGCTGTGACCCCATCTGCAGTGACTGGTGAAAAATTGCTTTCAGGAGACACTGACAGACCAAAGAACCTAACATGCCAAAATGGTTAAGTCAGATATACCATTCTATCTTCTGATCCATTTTTTTTTCCTCTGAAGGGGTTATCTGCAGGATAACAAAACATTCTGAAAATAACGTCTATGAAAACTGAGCATTAAAACCATCATGCCTTTGTTAAGGATGCAAAGAGCTCAGTTGTAGGTTGGTTTCCACCACACTGCAATTATCCCCTCTGTGGCCCTGGAAAAACAAAATAAATCAGGATTTCTTCTTACCTCTCGTGCACAGACCTTAGTGAGAGTCCAGAAAAGCTTTTCTTTTCAGAGGTGTTATAACAGACACAGGCTCTAGATGGTACTATGTAATCACTCTATTTGGTACTGCCTTTTGTGATAGTTTCTTACATTTTTTCTTCCATAAAATGTAGGGTAAGCAGAGCCGCTAAATGAAGTCAGCAATAAACCTACCAAATAATAAATACAAGGTTCATAGATTTTTGTTTTGGACTTCATAGCTTTTTGGTTAGCTTTCCTTCTTGTGTAATGGGCTTGATGTTCTAACAGTGCTTAACACATTAGCTTCTGGTATTAATGAGTTATGCTGTATTGAAGCTGTGTTTTCATTACCTTTACTGACTTGAAAAGAACAGAGAGGAGATTAATGCAGGGTTTCCAATAAGAAAAGCAGTTTCTTTCTTGTGGTTCTGAGTTCTTTGCTCATTGTGGTGTGTGTGCGGTGTGTGCGAACATCTGTGCATACTTCTCTAACTTCCGTGGGGACAGTCTACACACTGAAGAAAACGGTTCTCTGTCAAAGTCATGTGATAGGGAACCATATGTGGACCGGGGAACATCATTTACAAAAAAAAACAAAAACAAAACAAAAAAAATAAAAAAAATAAACAAACAAACAAACAAAAAAAAAACCAAAAAAAACCAAAAAAAAAACAACCCCACACTATTTCTAAGAGCAGAAACTGTTATATCTGTTCACTATTTCTCATGACCTTTTGCTCCAGTTAGTAGTATACCAGAACTCTTCACCACGCCTCATGCCATAGGGGACATAAAATTCTTGCAAGAGAAAAGTGAGAGTCCCCAGCCTCTTTTGTGTATTCCATTTTAAGGACTGCCTTACCGAGTTCAGAGACACAGTAGGATAAACAGCTATTTTCTACAGAGCTGCAATAAATGTATCTGAGTACATAATAAATGCTGTAATATGGATTTTTTCAAACTGCTAGAGAAAAATAAAATACAAGCCTGAAATTCAATGTATTTGCTTCCCTAGACATTTTAATTCAAAATTAAGGTTTTCTGTGAAATTCTTCATAACTTAATTGCACTAGAACTCCATAAAACTCCAGTAGAGACAACAAATGAATCACAATTGGTACATTTTATTTTCCAAATACTGTCTTACCAGATGTCTGGCACTTATTACTCTTAGATGAGCTCTTTTTTTATTCTTAATCTACAGTTATTAAGGTACCTGCAATTCCTCACAGTCAGCCAAAGGTACAAACTTTACTCTGACTCCAGCAAAATGAAGATACCAGAATTAAAAAAGAAAATTTAAGGAGTAGTTATAGTTTTGTCCTTGGAAATTCCTACCAGGAATTAAGTATGCATGTTATAAGGTGACACTATGAAGCATTAGAGAAAGGGAATGCTTACTTGGGACAAGAAAGAGTCTTTGATTAGGTTAACATTATGTTAGTGTTAACATTTTCTCTAACTGTGACTTTCATTTATTTTTGTATATTGCTTGGGTGGGCAGGAGGCCATACTTGTTCTCTGCCAGTGGTTTCTGGAATTGTGGGATATACATTTCCACCAATGAGGAAAATTAGTTCTCTTATACCTTCATCACATGAGCTTAGACTCCGTACCTCTACGCTTGCATGTGCTGTTGATTTTTATATTTGTCAATCTCATAGATGTAATATTAGGGAGTGTTCCAGCACTCTTTTAGACAATGTAAGTAACAGCTGCCGTTGTTTCTCCAAGGAATAGGTATGCGTTAGTGTAATGTTTGGATTTCTGATGTACTCAGGCAAGGCCAAAGATTATCTGTTCCTTATCCCTTCTATATTACCTTGTCTCCCTCCTTCCTTGGCTTCTTCTACTGAAGCAGGGATAAAAAATACATCCCTGTGTCTTATAGCAGGTGTAATTTTTTTCTTTCTTATTCAGCCAGTCCCAAGGCAACTTCTTATAATTTTACTTTGCTTTAATCTGTGTCATTCTGAAATATCTCTGTAAAGAAATGGTATAGAAACTATTTTCCATTTTTAAGTTTATTAAAAACATAGCTTGATGCTTTTACTATGATTAAAAATTTGAAAAATAACAATTTTTCAGAGGAGAACTTATGAAAAAGAACTTACAAAAAAGAACTTATGAAGATGCAAAAACTACCCAGAAACTTAGAGGGAAGTGAAAATGTAGTGTCTTCCTGGGTAAAATGGTGGTCACCGGCACAATAATTTTTCAGTTGAGGGATGAAGTGGTTAAATATGCCAGCTTTTTTGAGCACTGGATTATGTTTGAGCCCTCATAAATTTTCTCTTATTTTTCTCTGCAAACAATTATGTCACAAGCAACTGAACAGAAACCATTAAAAATCTGACTATGTCTTTCCTCTTCCAGTTTCAACATAGACCTTGCTGGGTGGCTGTTTCTTGTTCTAACTGCATCAAAGGAGGTAGCTGTTGATCAGGACTGCAACTGATGGATCAGTGTTTGGTGGTAGCCAAACATCAACATAGGAATCTATTTGGTTTCAGATGACTAACTTTGAAGGGAGTGATAAACAAGGAATTAAATGGGGTGAAGGAATTAAAGCTGACACTTACTCCAGGGTAAAATATAAACAGTTGTAAGAACTCTTAAAGGCAATAGAAGATGATTCACTGTCATATTAAAAGTGCAGGGTATCAATTCCTTCACATTTTTTTGAGATTGAAAATGTCATTGAATGAAACTTTGCCTACTGAAGCAGAAGAGCAGAGTATTGTTTGATCTTTCATGGGAGATATGTTTGATGCTTTTGTCATCAAACCCCAGCTATAATGATTTAATCTGTGTTCAAGACCTTTGAAGTTCAGTTAATTCAGAAATTATGTTAGTTTGTATTTGACCAAAAAAAAAAAAACAACCAAAAACATGCACTTGTGCTATGCACACAGATTTTGTCTGTAAGTTTACATACAGTTATAAATGTGTGAATGTGTATTTTATGTATATATTCATGTTGGGAAAAACTTATTTCATATATTTAAAATGTCACTCGAGGTAGTGAGACCTTTCAACTTGTTAAGAGCTCTTCCATGTGTGAACATGTATCTATGCTCATGCTTTTCTGCACAGATATGCAACACTGGAATTGTCATACTGGATCCAAATGGCAGTCTTCCTGGTATTCCTTCCCAGGTCTGGCAAATATGGGATGTTCCAGAGAGAGCTGGATGAAAGTCTGTCTACACCATTGCGAAAAAATGCAAATCCTTACTATTAAGTCAAACTCTGAAGCATGGTCCTATGTCTTTGTTCCAAATTCTAACAATTAACTCTTTGAAGCATGAATGGTCTTATTAGCCATGTAAATATATAATTTCCATATGATCACAGAAATAAAGGCTGTGGGAGTTGGAAGGTGATATGAGTCATCCTTTCAGTCTTCCATCTAAGTTCTGTGCCTTTCTTCATAGATGTACAGAGATGCCTTGAAACAAGGTACGCAGAGACACTCCACAGCCTCTAAGATCAAACTTTGTTTTAAGTCTTTCCTTGGTGATGATGATGTAATAATAAAATGTGAATGTTTGACATTTAGAGAGAATCAGGAAATAAACAGTAGGGCTGGTGGCATGGTGGTGTGTGTATGATTTTATCTTGTTTTTTGTTTTGTTTTCAACAGGCACAACAAATTGCTCCTTGTTTCACCAACAGTCTTGTGTCTCCTTCTGTGGCACAGAGGAGCAGTATAACAGAAAGGGGAGCAAAGCTCCTCTTTGATTGCCTCTCAATAAAAGTGACTGGAGCCATTGAAAATTGTGGCATTGAGGTATTCCTCCTGTCCCTTGCTTGTGGCTGCTGCCCTCGTACAGGGAGGCTGGAAGGGAAATGTGAATTGCACCTTGGAGGTACTATGTTGCAGTCTGGAGTATTGTCTTCAATGGGTAATAATTTGTGTTTGGGGTATGAGAATCTCTAAATTCATTCTTCCTCAGGACCATCATGTAAAGGTTTGGAATATTTGTCATGGAGAGTAATGGATTTGAATGGGTTGGCCAGTACCAGCTGAGGAAGGAGGTGCTAACATACCTCAGGTTTGCTGCCTGAGGGTGTGCAGCGTTTAGAGGCTGAGGAAAAATTAAGTGGGAAAAAAACTGTCCCTGAAGCTCTTCAGCAGGTCTCTAGTTACCTTTTACCTCTTACCTTATCCCTTTTATTATCACCTTTGAAGAACTAAAATTCTGCATCTAATGGCCAAGTTCGTTATTTCAAGTTAGCAGTTTCCCCTGCATTTACATGGAACAGTGCAACTGTATTTGATGGGATTTTGCAACCTTCCTATTTCCTTTGGGGAAAGAAATAGTTTCTGTATTAAGCTTTTGGTATAAGATCTAAAGACTTATCCTTACTGATAAATCTTAGTAGGTCTCAAGACTTTCCCCAGCCAAGTGATGCGTGTTTGTGCCTTGTTTCCTTCCAGCAGCAGCAGCTGGAGTTGGCTTTTGTGGAGTCTGGAATAAGTAAATGAAGGCATTGCTGTTGCACTTTGAAAATACCCAAATAACATTTCTGTGTTGCCATGTGTTTAACTGTCAAGGTAGTAGATATTTCCATGTGGTTTTATCTTTCTAGGATATTTCCTTTTAAGTGGCAGAATTAAAAATTATGTGCTGAGAGTATCTTGCTGACTTCTGTATCACGTGCTTTATAGTTCTTCTCCCTAAAGAAGTATGAACTTCTCTGGCTATTTAGAAGACGGTGTGCTTGGTGTAACAACATAGAATTAAGCTTCAGAAAATCACCGACATCTATGGCAAAATTGTGAGGCTGTACAAAGGAATCTGGGCAGTTTGTTTATAGGATTTATATGGCTTAAGATTAAAATGTCATGTAGTTAATTAAGAATTCTAAATAAAATGGATGGTTTATTAAAATGCTGAATGTGGCTCACTATTGGAAATTGAGGAATCCTAAGGTCAAACTGTTCTCGTTCAGACGTCTACATTTAGATGGGATTTCTTAAAATGAGATACTCAGTACTTTGAAAATGTTGGTGCTTTGAAAGTGTTGTTAACTGGCTTGATAGACCAGTAGGGAGCTATTATTTGTATCACATCCTTTGAACAAAAACACTACTCTCTGTTGACATCCTAAGGATAGAAGCACAGGCAGCTTATAATGATGTAGCTGTTTGTATAATGTTTATGTGGAAAATAAAGACTACTCATTTTGGGTGCTACTATGGGAAATTAAATTCTTTTCCTCAAGAAAGAAAAGAAAGTGAAATCACTTTGTTCCTATAATAATGGGAAAGAAGATTCAAACCTGGTGTCTGTTTTGAAAGTCTGGGGGGAAAAAAAATCACAGCAGCCCAATAAATTGTGTATTTTATTATTTGGTATTCCTCACATAAAAAGAACACAAATGAAAAGGCCTGACCTTTTCATGGGCCTGAAGCAGAGCTCTGACAATAGTCAATACTTACAGCTAATAGTGTGCAATTTAAGATCTGCTGTATAATGATACATTTGTAAACAATTTTTTCCCCTCTTTCCCTAGGTCAACGTGAGTAGCAAACTACTGCCAGTAGCTATAAAAGTAAAATATTGCTTTCCTGATGGTTGTTATCATCAGTCTTATAATTAGAGTTGTGCAGAACTACCCAGGGAAGATGTTGATAAGGGAGCCAAGAAAATAACAGGCAGAAGAGAGGAGCAGGCAGTCATTGCCTTCTTGGTGGCCTGAGAACTTCACTAGTCAACTCATGTGCTGCTCTTCTTTGATGCTTTTCTGACACAAAATATAATATGGAAGTTTAGGAATATGTTGTGAAGGGAGGAAACTATAAGAGACACTTTAGAGGAAAAAAAAAAAATGGGAACTGAAATGAAGCGTGATGTGCTCATGTAACTAGGCATCTAGAAATGTCCAGATGGACTATCAAGGCTGGAGAATTTCAAAACTGCGTTTCGAAATTGAAATTTCCCCTTCCCCTGATTAACCCACTTTTAAGTGTTTCTTTTCTTCTTTTCCTTCTTCTTCCTTTTTTTTTTTTAAATAAAATGCAATAAAGTTTTTATTTTTTAATTACTTGCCTCCCAGTTTCCCTATAGGTAGAAGTCAGCAACAGCTATTTCAGTACCTGCACATCTGGTGCCTCATAAAGGGATGTGCCAGAACCATCAGAAATGTTTAAAACAGTGTTTAGACCAAACACCAGCCATCAATTCAGGTGCAGAGAGAGAGAAAGAACCCAATTAGAAATAACTATGGGACCAAACTCTAGCAGATGTTCAACTACCCTTGCTATCTACCTTGCAACAGACTGAAGGTGCAGTTGTTGGTGTATACATTGTTTCAAGGCTGTTTTTGAATTTCCAAGTGTAGTGCCATCTGCGCTAACACTCAGTGATCCTACCACTCCCTTACAGCTATCCTGCAAGGGATGTCTTGTTGCATGGTGTATATTTCCATGCCGTTTGCAGATGCCTATAGCAACATGCTTCACAAATGAAATGTGGATTTTGTTGGTAAGGATGGGTAAAAGGTAATGTGCTCTTACCAATGTTCTTCAGCTGGGCAGATATCTTTTAATTTCCTATCCACAGAAAGGCTTACATTTCACCAATTTTAGTTATACCTAATCAACATGGAAATGCAGCTTGGACTACTGGCACCGGCAAAGGTCAAGGCTAGGTAAGGTACTCTCCGCAATACCTGGAAGGTATAACTGTGATGATAACTAACAATGATGAGAAGAGCTCCAGCATAAGGAGAACATGCACCAGCACCTTCAGTTTGGATCTAGGTCATTCCAAGGACTGATTTCCATACTTGGTCATTAACTTTATCTAGTGACAAATTAAAAAGCATTATCTATCCTGCCAGAATAGAAAAATGACCTTTTTTTTTTTTTTTAAATCCCTGCACAGCTGCAACTGAGAGAAACAGATATTAATATTGCTCCTACATGTGGATCTAGGCTGGAGAGATGCCAGACTAACAGGGTAAAGGTAAAAACATGCTTGCTTTTGACAGGAGATAGGCTTTAAATTTGCTTCCTAAGCTGATGGGTTATGAAACAGAGTTCTGTAAAGCTAGCAGACAGGAATTAATTTTTATTGCTAGAATTGTGTGTGCGATGTTAGAAAAGCAACCAGTCTACAAAAGAGTGCCCTGGCAGTGGAGTGGAACATTTGGCAATGAATGAGTTACAGCTTTTTTTCTTCTTAAAAGGCTAAAGAAAAACTACTCTTTCCTCCTGGGGAAAAGCTGTAGATTGACGAATAAGTGAAACAAATGAGGGTCCATAGCCTGTCTTTTAGGAGATGTAATATTTTAAGTGATTTTGAAAGAAAATGCTTCATTTTTTGTCATACCTTAATATTCCTGAGCCCAAGGTGATGAGACACATCAATCTTCACTCTAACTACCTTAACCTTGGAAAAGTTTCCTTTTAGTCTGGGAGACCTGATGGGGGGTGGAAAGCACCTTCCTGGGGTGGAAAAGTCTCCTAGAGGTTGAGAAGAATGACGGGGTTTTACTTTTCATGAAAGGGTCAACATTCACTGATGATGACTGTCAGTAAGGTTTCACTCCTGAGGGCTGCTCTTTTCATTGCCCACCATTGTCTGAGCCCCTAGGAGAACTGATGTGTGAAGATAAGTAATTCAACTTCACAAAAGTATGAGAAAAACTAGTTTAGATTAAATATGAGCAGTATTAAATCTTCCCTTGACCTTGGTGCTGTCCTAGCCGTGTGGTTTGTCCAAATTCAGTTGTATATCTCAGCATCCATTTCTCTGCTCTATAGGTTTAAATCCTCCAGATTTCATGTGTGGGTTCTAAGAGGTAACCACGTGTGGTGCAGCTTCTAAGGCATGGCCAGCATTTGACCTTACATTTCATTGATTTTCACCGTGTTTAGTTTTCTTCAGAACAGGGTGGTGTGTTTTGTGCTTTCACATCAGCTTTTTCTCTTCCTTGCTTTGCCATGATTTTATATGAGCAACAACTAGAAAAGAATATTTATCTGAGAAAACTTTACATAAATTTCACTATTGAAATGTACTAAAATCTAGTTCCTGCCATATCTAAATAAGATGAAAAAGGAAAATCTGTGTCTACTCTTGTCAGTAATTAATGTGAGCAGTTTCAGTGCTCTCATCATCTTAGCACTATGAGAGAGTGTTTATTGGTAACAGTGGTAACAAAGCTGAACACAATGCAGTAGAAGGCAGGAGACAGCAAAGGAAGAAATGGTATATTCTATCTGATGATGCCACTTTTGGGTCTGAAGAAAAAGCCCACCTCAAAAAGACAAAAAGCAAACACTATGTAATTAATAACAGGGGAGAGAAAAATGTTCAGTGCATTTTAAAAGGTAAAAGAAAAAATATTCAGGAATTATCCTGTTGGGAAATGTAATTTCAAAAATATTAAAAAAAAATCCCAAACATGCAAGGAGTCCTCTAAACTGGGGTTGTTGTGTGAGGTGCATCTTTTGTACTTGGCTTTGTAACAATAGGTGGAAGAGGAATGAAATAATTCTGAGTTGAGAAAATAATGGATCCTCATAAGAAAAAGTTTCTTCGCATGCAGAAATAAACATGAGCAAGAAGAGTTGTGAATCTGGTATTTCCAGCTGAACCAGTGACAAAGGTACCCAGAGAAAGGAAGATTAAGAAGGTAAGGGATTACTAGTGAAATTTATAATACAATTTTGCTGCCATTCATCAGTGCTTTCTTTAACTTGATGAGCTTTTCCAAGATAAAATATCAAAATTTAGCACTTTACATATGGTGTTTTGTGGATGAACTTGAAATGTGCCAAGTAACTACAGCTGAAGATGGTGGGAGTTGTACAAGCTCAGCATCTTTTGGGATCTGGCTCTGTGTACACATTCACTATACAAACAGCTAATCAAGTTTCAAAAGTGATAGAAAAGTTTATTCTCTTTCCTCCAAAAGCAGTTAATTTCCTAGGATCTGTTGAGTCAAATGCTGTATTTATGGTGTTCAATTCCTCACTTAATCAAAACTAAACACTTAATTTTGCACTTCATACCTCCAAAAAGGAGGGTGAATAATTTATAATGAACAAATTTATGAATTTGGCTTTTTCCTGTTCATGAATTATCCACAAGAGATCATGACTTCTCAGAGGTACTTCCACTCAGATTGATTCACAGTAATTCTCAGTTTGTGGAAAATTGTTGTGAGCTTTCATATTTAACATTCCAGCTGCTCTGATTGGACTCGTTGGCAGATATTATAATTGACAACTCAGTGTGTAGATGTCCTAAAATAATGCTTCCAGGCTGACTCATTGCAACTGCCTCAGCACTTTTTATAACTTAATTTTTTGTTTGTTTGTTGTTTTTTTAGAAAACTGCGCTCGGCAAGCTTATTTTTGGATCCATTGAATGCAAAAGTGCAATAACTTAGATGAAATCATCTGTTATCAATCTTGATGGGAGTAATAATAGTCTGAGAAGTAGCTAATACTTGAAAGCCTCTCAGTAGGACAGTGCAACTGTAGAAAAGTCCCTTGGCAATGACTGAAGCTGAGGCAGAGCAGACCTCTTAGCCTCTTTAATACAGCACTTGTGACTACCTAGACCAATGTCTATAAGTGTCCCTCTTCAAAGCTGTTCTTTAAATCAGTTTGCAGCATGATGCGTTGTGGTTACCACAGTAGTATATTTAGTAGATGCTTTTTTCCTCACAGGCACTTGCAGATGTTGGATTGCCTGTGCATTATATCTTGGCTCCTTTATGCTACTGGTTATGACATCCTAATCCAAACACCAGTGTACAGTGTTTGGTTATATATGAGGAATTTATAAGGGCTTTGGCAGATATCAAACTTTCAAGATAAATGGATGGCCATTAATTCACATTTTGGCATTTTATAGCAAGAAGAATGAATACAGTCTAGAGAATTTCAACATCTTTTTATTTCTACTAGCATTCTCTAAGTCCTATCATGTAACAGTCAGTCATATAAAATAGGTTTCTTAGTTATATACATAGATTTATTCTTTACTCCTCAATGCCTTTTGCAATATGAAAATATTTTTTAACAGGACTGCCAGAGCAGCACAGTTGGTGACATGGAGAGTAGTTAATATAAGATTCTTAATTTGTTGATAAGCTCCAAATAAACAGATAATCACCCGTGCACTTGTTGAAGACATAATTACATATAATTTAGATCCCTTATGGAAAAGGCAAGGTTTGTTGATTACACATAGACAAAGTTTATGTCAGATATTTTCTTTTTAGAGGCTCAGCATATGTCTGAACTATGTGTGTATAAGCAAGTAGAGTCAAACCAAGAAAACTATGCAGATACCTCAGTATCTCAGAACTTGAGGCCAAAGGTTTAGACAGTTCCTATGGACTGATTTACATTTAGATATCTTGTGCTTGTGCCTTCATTTATTGGTTAGTCTTTAGATAGGTTCTGTGTTTGAATACTATGCAAAAAATTCTGCTATGTACACCATATTAAACCTAAACTATATTCTGGATCATGATCATGGCAGGCTTTCTGTTCTCTCTTTTCATACATTTGTAAAGTACTGCCAGAAAAACCTATGGATATAGATTTATGCAAAACAATTTAGTGGGAAGGAGAGAGGTGTGCGTGGGCTGGACAACCTCCTTCAGCCTATTACTTTATTATTTGGTGAAATTAATGCAATTTAAATAGGAAAAAACCCCTCAAGGAATCAGATCCTCAGTTTATATAAATTAACATTTTTCCTGGTCCCAAATTCCTTTATGTTCTGCAAAGTTAGAAAAGGTTTTTTGTTCTTAAATATAGAGTTCAGCTCTTGCACCAAATGCCTACTTCCAAGCTGTAAATGTGCTGTGACTGTTTTAGTGTGATCATCCATGTTTAGAGCATAGGATTTCTTGGAATGGGAGCTGTTTGAAAGCAATGAGATGTGTACATGTTTGTGCATGTGAGTGGATGCCTGTGGATGAAAAAGCCAGAGAAACTAAATTTGTGGTGTCCAAAGGCCAAAAGAGACAGAAGACCAAGGAGGTTTAATCAGTTAATATTGAGAACTGATGTGTGACTAAGTTAATATATCTTATTTAAGATGGGAAGAAATACTATTGTTCTTAAAACATTAATTTCAATAGACAGCTAATGGGAAGTAATACAGACAGCATTTCAGTCAGTGTTACATCACTACCAATACATACACTTCTATGCATACCAATACATACACTTCTGTGCACTTCTATGTGTGCACACATCAAAGGAAAGCCTGAAGAGTCAAACCATGACTGTAACTAGTGGGCTTTGGTCTGCACATGCGGAAATAATGAAACTTGACTCTTTTATGTCAAAAATCAAAGTTTTCCAATGCATATGAATGGAATAGACGAGCCTGCCAAAACATCTAAGAAGCCCATCTCTGCAGAGCTATTATTTCTCTTTTTTATTATCTGCAGACAATTCCACTGCACATAAAAATACTCGGATTCAGGGGCATCAGTTCAGAGATCACCTTTTTTGCACCCAGCTGCTGAGGCTGTTGTAGTACTCTGGAGGCAACATTTAACCAAAGTAAGAGGGCAGTGATCACCACAGAGATCTAGGACTTCCTTCTTTCTTTGTTGAAAGAACTAAAGTTGCTATTGTTACAGTGACATCGAACTGATTCTTTTATGCAGAAAGAACACTAAGTAAGATAAAAATGTCATTTCTCCTTTTACGGAAGGCTCTGATTCAAAGAAAGCAATTCAGTAAACTTGTTAAGTGGCTATGACTTCACAAAACCTGAAGAGTCTGAGGGTGTTTAAGTCATCACATGGAAGTGTGTAATAGGGCCTGGCAGCAGTGGGTTTTATTGTTTATAAGCTCTAATAAAATCTGAAAAGCAAATGTCAAAAGCAAAAATAAAGTCATATGCAAATGTACTGGTGATAATATTAGGACATTGAGAATAGCTCTTTAAATATTCAAGTAATTAGATACTAACTAATCCTCATAACACATCTGTGCATTGGATGGGTAAACATTACATCTCCTGGGAATGTAAAAACCGGAGCGAAAACCAGAGGTGATTGTAGCAGAGGGTGGGATGTGAAGTTTTCCTGTTACTAACCCTTCCTCTATTCTGGGCCATTCTGCCTAAGTGCAGGAAGACATCCTTTCTCTGTGTTCCGGCATTCAGATTGCATGTAGGAAAGTTGCAAGAAGGTTTTTCATGCTGCAATAGAAACCCATTGATGGTGTTATTCCAGGGTGCAATTGCTCAAATTGTGGTTTTGCTAGTCTCAAAAATAACCAAAAGCTGTTCTAGTGGGGAAGTATTCCATTCTTATGCATTGAAAACTTTGATTTTTGACATAAAAGAGTCAAGTTTCATTATTTCCGCATGTGCAGACCAAAGCCCACTAGTTACAGTCATGGTCTGAGTCTTCAGGCTTTCCTTTGATGTATGCACACACATTTATGTATGCCACCATGCTGAAGTGACCAGCATGTTTACAGGCCCTTAAAACGTTGTGGTTGAAGTTTGGCCCCATTCTCCTTCTGAATGTGACCATAACCTTTTCTTCAGTAGCATCTAGGTAGACATCTTTAAAAGGTCAGGCATGGGATACTTTGGGTATGTGCTTGAAAATTAAACAACTCTTTTATACAAATGAATGCAGGTTCATTTGAGTAATTCATTCAATTACTTTCGATCCTCAAAGTCTTGCTGCAGAATTGAAAATTAGGTGATGTGCTGTAGTTGATTCCTAGCTGCAAATATTTGAAATGCCTTTGGAGAAAGATATGTATTCCCTGACTGACTTAGCAAGTATGGATCATTCTCATAATATAGTTGCCATTTTTGAATTCTCAGTGAAAAAACTATTATTACCACTTTAGTTCAGAAAATATCTTGGAAGAACCTGCATGTATTTGTATGTTTTTCAAGTTGGAAAGCCTGTGGTTAGAGCCTTGTATGTCAAAAGTCTGTCCTGGAAACCTTGCCCAGGAAGAAATTAGGAGTGAAATGGAGGCTCACATATTGTTTTTAGAATAGTTGAAGGAATCAAACTGCTAAGCAGCCAACTGTTTAGAGATGCAAAAAGCATTTAGCATTTATAACATACACATAAAGTCCTGAGTTTGTGTAGCTTTCAAAAATGTTTGGTTTTTATTGTTTGTTTTGTTGGGATTTTTTTTTTTTTTTGACATTATGA
This sequence comes from Formicarius rufipectus, assembly GCA_013399695.1. Lineage (NCBI taxonomy): Eukaryota > Metazoa > Chordata > Aves > Passeriformes > Formicariidae > Formicarius > Formicarius rufipectus. Next base: position 2,514,712 of record VXAU01000081.1, on the reverse strand, counting down.
TGATTTCTGATAAACCTCTCAGTACAATAAAGGGGAAATTAGATGAAAATGGTGTGGATTTTGAGCAGCCCATGTGATGATTAAGAATGACCTTTACACTAAACAACATGTGATGGAAGACTTAAGAGCAAATATGAGGAATGCTGAAGAAGTAAAAAGTGTTGCATGATGCCTACAGAGCTGAGACAAGGATCCTGGACTTCATGTAAAGTGGAATTTAGCCACTGCAGGGATTCAAAGTGAGGAGTAAGTAGCATCTTTTCCCAAGAGAGCATATAATGGAGTGAAGCTTGGAAGAAGGAAGCTGTAATGTTTAAGATAAGAGAATTGAAGAGAAATGAACGTGTATTCAAGTGGAAAGATGAAAACAGAAAAAAAAAAAATGATTTCAAGGTTGCAGGGAGGAATAACATTAGTTGATTGAATAAACTTTTTCCCAACAATCATGTGCCCTTAGATAGGTTTTTTTTTACATGGAGTCCTTGCTCAAGACAGCTCAGCCAATTTTCCAACACTTTAAAATTTGTCAACAATGTCAAAGAATTTTCTAGAATTTCTTTCCCTGTTTTTCCTATTTTTCTTCCTGAAACCTCTTGTTGTCAAATTTCTGTTAGTACATAAGAAGTGTTTACCCATCTCTTTAGGTATCTCTAGCTTCCAGTTATTTGGTTTTTAAAATATATCACACTACAGTTTGTGAGTAGTAGGGATAGATGTGCATAAGACTAGCCAATATGTTTTTCCTAGTCAAATTATTCTGCAGTCTGCACCTAGAGTGCAGGCAGAAATAACAGTTTGATGAACTCTACTCGTCAGCAGACACCCACCTTTTTTTCCCCCTTTCATATGTTGTAATGTTTCATCAAAATAGCAATTGGCAAAATGCACTTCACTATTTGCAAGAAATAAAAAAAAAGATGTCAAAGTTTGTTAATGTCATTGAGCAAAACTGGATGGATATTAGGATTATATAGCTGCAAGTATTATGGAATTATTAATTTGAAAATCTATATATGAATAAAGCATCTGGTGAATGAATAAGAGTAATTTCTCTCACATGGATAATTTAAATACCAGCTGTCTCCATCCTAAACCATATTTTCTCATAAAAGCTTTTAAAGAGTCTGTCTGATGGTTGTGAAATCCCAGGATTTATAGACAGTGCAAGGTCTTCCTATACAAGGATCTGAATCCTGGCTCATAATTGAAAGCCACCTCCAGTGAGTGGTTCAAAACTAGTGAAAAAGACCCCCAGGAGAAAACAAACAATTAAGCTTTACAGACTGACTCCTTTTAAATGTCTTGTCAAAACTGTAAAAACTTTATTTTAATGCAGGGGATAAATTTGAAGGGGATAAAAGAAATGAGGAAAATTTTCCTTTAGTTACCTGCTGAACAGGTGGAAGAATGTGATAGTCTCAGAGATCATATCCTTAATCAATATAATTGATAAATTGTCATTTTTTTTATGATGGCTTTACCTGTTGTCTTCATCCTTATCCATTTTCTTTATGATATTAGTGACAGTCTAGAAAACTGACGATGAAATACTCTTGAATAGTCCTCCAACTGTTTTTAGCTACTTTTTAATTCACTATAGTGGTGCTTTCTTCTTCATTCTAACACACATTCTATATTGACGGTTTTTCACAATTTGTATACGTTTTCAGAATATCTAATGAAAAGAGAGGGAAAATCTTCAGATAAACCTAGCAATCTGTGGATGTGGCCTTGCTGAGATCCTTGTTGGACAATGCAAGCTGATAGCCTCTGGGAGCTTCTTCATTTAGTTCCTGAGGAATGGATTTCTTGCAGTGCTTTCAGAATGCGAGAAAACACATCTGGTCAGAAAACAAAATTCTCTTTGAGAGGTCGTATCAGCATTTAGAAAATTTGTTTGGAATTATGAAGGATTTCGAGTCCTATAAAACCACACCTTTTAGCTTGTCCAGGTGAGTGTACTTCTGCTGCACTACAAAAATGACCCATGTTCACTATTTGCTATAGCAGTAACAGTGACTATGATTCTAGTATTTGACTATGTTGCATCAGTAAAAGCCACTGTATCAATTTCCAGCTAAGTTCTGACCTCTTCTACTTCTGTTTCCTCAATTTCTCAATCTTTGCAGCTCAGAAGATATTATGTCTGATTTCATCATGCTATGAAAAATGCACAGTTCCCTTTTGCCAGTTGAACTTGAAATCATTAAGTCCATGCACATTGTTCATAAAACTTGACAGACTGTGTAAGTGCAACTGTGTGTGTTTCCAGTAAACTGGCAGGAAAAAAATCTTCTGACAGATTTCCTGATAAAATATCCTATTTCAGGATTAACAATGTTTCACTTTATTGTCCGTAATTGTATTTTGTAGTGTGAAGAAATAGCTAATGAGTAAAACTAAAATAGGTAATATCTAATTGGTGTGTGGGTTTTTGCAGATTTTTTCTTTGCAGTACATGTAGAATTTTTCTGCTCTCATTCAGAACAAAGCTAAATCTTGCAGTCACAAGAATCTGCTTTAAAATTGTAACTATTATATAACATTAGAGAAACATGTTGAAATGTGACAAGAGACACAGTCCATGTGTTCTGGGATCTGCAGTCATATCTGAAGATAACAGACATCAGAGGTAGAGCCACTCACAGTATCTGTGATTTCAATTCAACCTGCTTCCAGCAACATGCAAATTTATGCTTTATTTCTCTTCTAATTCGGAATGGGGAACAGGAAGGAATTAAACCCAAAGGGGTTTCAAAAGATTTTTGAGATTTTAGAAAAAGTAAAGTCCTGATTGATTCTCTTAACCACCTTGAAGATGGAACTTACAACATAAGCTTATGTGTTTGTGCAGCATATCCGTTACAGCAACATTGAGTTTCTGCCCTGAGATACTGAGTTGATATTTTAGCATGCAATTCAGAAGTAGTTGTTCTTCCAAGTGTCAGTATTCAATGATAGGAAAGAAAATAAACTAATTTTCTTAAAATGTAGTGTTTTAATTGAATGCATGAAAATATTATGAACCATAATTCTACTGAAATTTTTAAGTGCTTTCTGCAAAACATTGTGTAACGACATTTGCATTTTACAAGGAAAGTGCATTAGCGACTTTTATATGGGAAAGAGAGGTTAATTCAATTCTGGGCTGTAATGGAGGTTAAATGTAGAGCTTTAATGTTCTGGAGTTCATCCCAAAATAATAATTCTGCTAATGAAATAACTCATTTGTAATTCAACCAGACTAAATGGAAACGTTTTTAAGCTGTGTCTACAAGAATTGATTGCTTAACACTCATGAGCCAGCTGAAATCTCAGCACTCTTTGGACAACGAACCATGTTTTAGAATTGTGAGGGTGTTTCAGTATTGTACTAAACACCACATATTTAAAAGCATGTCCTCAAATTACTTTATAGTGCTGAATTTTCATTTTTTGATGGACCACTTAGAGATTTAATATGTTCCCTAAAAGTACATAGTATGATGACTAGCTAATGATGAACAATCTTTCCTGAAGTAATTCTGATTGAATTGGTTATTAAAAAAAAAAAAAAATACATTGCAGTTTTAGCTGGTTTTTTTTCTGTTCACAAATCATTTGTGAACAATTTTTGAGCACAGGAGCATGTACATTATTCATATATACTTATTGGATAGTTTCCATTAAGAAACAGCCAGACTATATATAGTCTATCATCCACTGAGCTATTCTATAGCTAGATTGTTTTATATCACATGTTTTTTTGATCGCATGTCTCAATCCTGAAAACCAAGTAGTATGTAACAAATCTGAGGTTCATGCATGAAAGCCCTGACTTTCATGATGTTAAGGATATTTGGATGAAAATTTGTACTCATTAAAAGCACTTGTGAGCAAAAACATTTCCACAAAGTCACAAAAGACTGCTAATTCATTGAGAAAGTATAAACATGACTGACTTTGACAGTGTTTCATTGTAGAAAGTGTACTTAAAAGAAAATGATGTATCTGTAGTATCTCTCCCCAAAGTGAAACACAAATCACCAGATCATTTTTTTTTCTTCCTTCCACTACATACCATCTTATGCCAAAAAAACCCCAAAACCAAACCTAGAACAAAGGCAGGTCAATGCAGGTTATCACTTGGAGGTACAGACTGATGTCTCTATCAAAAAAAAAAGTTTTTTGAACAAATCTCAGGGCAGTGGTTGTCTCATCAATGAAAAATGCTCAACACTGTGCTCAGTGCCAGGTACACATCAAGGGAAATAATGCATTGCATAAGTAAACCTGTGACTGGAATATATGCACCATTCAGACCATAGCACTCCTTGCCCATGTTGCTGGTGGTAGTCCAAGGACTGATACCCTAGTTTCTTTTTTCTGGTTTGTGAAAGATTAAAGAAATACAAGCATTTAAACCAAAATTTCTGAAAATGTTAAATGCTCTTCTAAATTTTCTGATGTCTAGGTATTTTTTTCCTCATTCCTATAGACTGTCAGATATCTTTGTGACCAAACTGTATTTCTCTGCTGAAAGGTCACAGCTGTTCCTCTGCTCTTATTCCTTTCAGTAGTAGTATTAATAGTGATACATAGCTGTGATAAATCACTTGGTCTCATAAAATACAATACTTCTTTGTTATAAGCCTTGCTACACTTGAATATTATTTGGAGTCTTGGATTTGAAGGGTAGAAGAACTTGTTAGATGGTCCAACCTACAAAGGAGATTTCATGTACCTGATCTGTATCTAACTTGTGTCTACACATTTTAAACTGCCCGAAGAATCACCTTTCCAAAGTTCCGGTCTAGACACTCTGCCTACTCAGTAGAGACCAATGGAGGCTTCTCTCCAGAACCACTTTTTACTTCATCAAAATGAGTGGCTTTCTTTATTTTTCATCATTCAAAGTTTGGTAAGTTACTAGAAGGAAATCAATGAGGTCTGATCTTATTAGCCATAGGGCTAGAACAGGTTTCAAACCTCTTCTTATTCCTGACAACAGAACGGGATCTCTGCTCCCCTCACACAGTGGCTGATCAGTTGGCATCCTCCATGGAAAACAGCACCAGATGGCAGAAATCTGCCTCCTTTAGACACAAAGCAGAGCTAGGAATCTGCCATTGGAGAAACAGGGGAATAAGGGTAAGGATGGGAAGGCTGCTGCCCAAGCCAGGGAGCTAGCCTTTTTGAAGAAAAGAGCTGCAGGCGAAATAGAAATTTCCTATGGATCTAATTCCCAGGCTGGCTATTAGCTGAACACACTGATTTAAAAAAATAACTTCTCTGTCACAGCAATGTGTTTCACAAAGGCATCCACTCATGATCTGAAGACATCAAGAGAGAAAAATGGACTTTCCTTTATATTTTTTTCCCAGTTGCTAATCACTTTTGCAATTACAAATTGGTGCATGATTTCATATTTGGCTTCATTTCTAGCTATGGTTCTTTTTATATCTGTCCTTGTTAAAGAACCCTTTAGCGCTTACTGTTTTTTCCTTTTGAAAGTATTTAGACACTGCAATCATGTCACTCTAGTCTGCCCTCTCAAAAGCTAAATTACTTGAGCTGTTAAATTTTTTCACTTTAACATATTTTCTTCAGCTCTCAAAATCATTTTTTATGACCTTTTACTTCACCTTCTTCTGCTTTCTAATGTCCTAAATATTTGGCCCCTAAAATTGTTAGCAGCATACTAATACCAGTTCTACTTCCGTTGCTTGCATGTCCAGAGATTATAATAGCCCATTTTCCTACAAAAAAGAAGGAGCATGTATTGAATTGCTAATCAGCTATCACTGCAAAAGACATATTTCCTGCTCTATGGATGGCACATGCACTCTTCCTTTCAACTGTATTATTTTGTGCTTGGACATATTTAAACATATATTATGTGAGTAAACCCAAGCCTTCATGTGATTGCTATAAAGCATCCCATCAGACTTTGTCTTAGATGAAGTTTTAACCAAGTGCCACTGTATATTTATTCCAATTCAATAACAAAAATGTGGAACAGGATCAGACCTATTGCTAGCCATAGCAAGACTCCTTTGAAAAAAACCCCCATTAGCAAATACTCTCCATTTGACAAATTCTTCTTGGACCAACCTATCTCTTATCCCATCTAATGTGTGCCATATCCTACAGCGTCAGTTTTAGTTAGAATGTTCTATACTGCTACAGCAAAATGCTACAAAAAAAGCACCAAGCATCATGGTCTCTGGAGCTACATTTAGTGATCAATCAAAATCCCCTCAAAGGAGGAAATCAGATTTCCATGGTGTCATTTTCTATTAAGTAATTTTTGTTGTCATTGTCTTTATTTATATATGCTAATACTTTTATCAGCTAAATCCTTTTACATTTTTTTTCTGTAATTTTCTTGGAGTTGATGCCTGTCTCACTGATCTACTGCACTCATCACTGCTGAATGGTTTTCTGTTCAAACATTGATAAACCATGTTCTTCCAATTTTGTGGTTCTGGAAGCATATAAAACTCCTATAACCTCCTCCATAGGCAAATAAGAAACAAACACTCAAAAACTTGAAATAGATGTGCCTATTTTACCAGGGTAAGAATAATACAAAAATTTTTATTTTTTTTTTTAATTTAGTGCTTGTTTCGTTGTGGTTGGTTGGTTGTTTTTACTGTTGTGATTGTTGTTTGATTTTTGGGGGTTTTTGTGGGGGTTTTTGTGTTTTGTTTTTTTTGTTTGTTTGTTTGTTGTGCCTTTTTTCTTTTTTTTTTCCTTTTTTCTTTGTTTTTGTTTTTTGGGTTTTTTGTTTGTTTGTTTGTTTTTTGTTTGTTTGGGTTTTTTTGGTCTGTACTGTTCAGCTCTCTTGGTGACCAGTATGTTCCAGAGTACTCTTTCCAAATACAGAAATGGAATATTTTGAACTTTCCAGATTTCTAATGGTCAGTGCTTCCATTTTCACCTCAGAAATATTGCCACTTGTATTTGATGTTTCTATTTGTTATTAGTGAGCACAGACCACAGACCAATGACAAATCCATTTGCTTGATAGAGGGAATGCTGCTACAGTTCCAGGTCCCAGGGCCAACTGGGGGGATGTGTTCTCTCTGGGAACACACCTTGCTCCCCTCTGGCTGGTTGGAATGAAAGCCCCTTACTGGAAAAAAAAATTGTATCTACATATATACAGACATGAGTCCATCAGCCAGGGTTGGGAGCTCAGCCTAACCTGTTGCAATTCACACCATCGTCTTACCTCCCCTTGCCACGTACAAACATATGCACAGAAAAATACACTCCTTGAAAGATCCTCCCCAGAATCCCACCATTGATCCATCTCTCTGGGGATCCATTGGCTCATGAGGTGACCCCAAGAGCCTTTCCTGTCAATTTTTCTGGGCGTCTGTGGATTAGCACCACTTCTGGGACAGTCTTCAGGAGGAAACGGGGTAGGGGGTCTCAGAGACTTCAATTTTTCATCAAGAGCCTCCTGCCCTCCCCCATCCACCTCCTCTGTGCTCCTAGAGGTGAGTTTTAGTCCCATAACCTAGCACAAAAAGTTCCTGATTGCACTAGTGTTGATGGGCCTGGGTTTAATATTGCATCTATATTCTTCCTTCCTTACTTTCTGGGATGTGTTGTCACCTGCTGTCTTTTTGCTAGCTGTCTCCTCATACATGTAATATCCCAATTTTTTGGTAGATTTCTTTACTGTGGAAGTGAAGGTTTTGACTAATTATTTTTCCGGCACTTAGGTTTTCACATGTGTTGTTGGAGCTGCCTTTCAGTTTTGTTTATTCTTTATCTTAGCCTTTGGAAATTACTAATTTGAAAGTACTGCCTATTTGTCTGCCTATCTACAAAGCCCACTGAAATGTTTCTCCCTTTGCCCATGTTGAACACAATTCGATTGCTACTACTGATCTTTAGATAACTGCCAACTACCAGTCTAAGGATTCGGTCATCTGCTTTGTCATACAATGGTTGACTCCTGTTGGGTAGAGCATGCTTTGGTTTCAGAATAGAGATAAACATTATATCAGAACCTCTACCAGTGCTTTTCTCAAAGCTGATTGAAACCTGTAGCACTCATGGGCTGAGCTGAAGCTTCTAAAAGACATATCTCTTGCCCCAGGTCACTAATAATTAAGGATGAGTTCATCCTGTTCTGTTGTTTGATTAGGTGATCTGCAATAACCCCTAATCAGAACCTGCTCTTGGGTTTTGTTGGTGATATTCCATCAATTCATGTATGTTCAAGGTCCTGCTGTTCTGAGTTATCAATAAGGGTAAAGCAAGTAATTGCCTTCTAAAGTTAGCACACTTTCAACCTCTTTTCCTTACATAGCCTTTCCCAAACTGTGATAAGCTGTGATTTTATCATTCTAGAAAAATAGTCCCATCAGGTTTCAGTAATGCCAATTGTATTGAATTTCTTCTCATCAACAACAATTTTCAATTATTTTTGCTTGCCATCTGGATTTCTACTGATGGTATAAAAAAAAGAGAAATTTTTATTATTTTCATTATCTTTGCCACATTACTTCAAAATGTTTGGAATATACTGTATTTAAGTTGTATGAAATATTTTCTGAATATCTTTCCTTGCATGTGTAGTTTTCAGACCTTTTTGAAACTTACAGGTTGTTTCTAACGAAAAAATTGTTTATCTTACCTATGCAATACTGGTCATTTCTTCAGTATCACATTTTCTTCCAGGGGAATGCATGCTGCTCCTCCATGAAGTCCAGACTGTCTGCTTCATTTCTACCTAGCAATCTTCACAGCAATTTTTTACCTTTTTTTAGCCCCTCAGTCTAGAAATATCTCAGAGAAGATCACTCAAGCCTGTTTCTTTATCATCTCTTATGCAAGACTTGGACAATTTCTCTAATATGTGTAATTGGACAGATGCCAACAATTTTCTGAATTCTAGATCTCCTCACCTTTGAATGAACTGGTTACCTCTCTCAGGGTGATATCACTGATGAGGACTGATAGTGCAATACAAATACAGTCCAGAACATTTCCATGTTCTGTCTGTTGATTAAGATGCCTAGATACTTTGATTCAAAGCATTTGATAATCTTACACTGTCTTAAATTGGGTTGAAGGCTTCCAGGGAATCTTTCTCTGATAACAGGGCTAGTAGATGTGCTCTTTGCCTTAAATATATTGAATGTCTTTTATGAGATAATAGTTGTTTTGAAAAGAACAAGAAGATGTGCAGTTCAGAGGACCAAAAGAAATTTCACAGCACAAATAAAAGAAGACAGATGTACTAAAAAAAAAAAATAAAAAAAAAACAAAAGAGGAAAAGAAGTTCCAATATAGATGTTTTTCTACAACTATATTAATTACTGTGGAAATCAGTAGAGATATGATTAATGTAGGTTTCTATATTGGAGATACTTGCATCCAAATCAGACACTCTAGGGTCCCTCTATGGTCAGTGGAGATAATAGGTACTTCCAGGGCACGAATCCTCTCATCCTAAAGCAAAAGTCTGCATTTTGTCAGGTGGCAAAAGTACACAAAGTCTTAAAACCATACATTTTTCTCCATGAATGCCTTAGTTGTGAACAGTGAGGTTCTAAACACAGATGAGATAAATTCTACCTTAGCTGATTAATGTCAAAACACTCAATTTTGTGAAACAGTGGTGCTAGCTAAACACCTCTTCCTTAAGCATTTAAGTTACCCAGGACCTTTCCCTAGAGCAAAGCTTCACATGAGTAGAGGCTGCTCAGCCACTGAGGTAAGATTTATTAACACTATGTTATGTATTTGTCTGTTTTCCAAATGACCATAAAGCTACTGATTTAAAAACATAAATTGCATCATACTCTCATGCATAGCTAATAATTTATTGATTTTTCATAATGCATATTGCACATTTAGGCTGCTAATAAATTCCTGGTTTGTACTGACTACATTTATTTTTCTAAGTGAACAAAGATGTCCGTAGGAGATCCTTCAGACTTAAATTCTTCTAAATAATTTATGGCACCTAATTTTACTGTAATTTAAATTTTTGTTTCTGGATTTTACCTGTTTCTAGCCCATAGGTGAACCGTGTTCTGTGCCAGCTTTCTTATTAATTTATAAACATGAAGTCGGCAATGTCACAGAGACAAAGGATGCACATTAAAGTAATGTCTCACAGCAGTATGACTTCCTGCTGGGGAATTCAGTGTTAGAGTTGTTACAACTTCTTTCTGTAAAACTCTCAGACCTCTTTCTCTTGAAGCAGCTTTTTCTACCTGTTACTGCATGAAGTAACTCTTCTTTTCTGAGAGTTAAAAAAAAAGATCCTTAGCCTGGGTTAGACAGCTCAGTTTTAATACAGGACAAACCAGTTTGCCTGCGGAGATCGGTCACTCAGTTTTCTAAAACACCTCATGGGGAAGAGAACACATCATCTGTCAGCAGCCTGACACTCCATAAGGATGAGTTGAGAAAAGACTTTTTGGAAGACTTGAGAATGAGAAGAGTATTAGAACATGACAGCAAAGCTGGTTCATATTAGCCTTGCCTCAAGCTAGCTGTACCCTGTTGAAGCATCTGCTTCAGGGAAGCCTTTTAGGCCCTTCCTGAGCACTTGGGCTAAGGCTGTCCTAATCATCACAGGGGACACTTGTGCATATAACTGAAGGCTCACCAGCTCTTGTTCATCTCATAGATTCACCTGTACCAGTAGCTGGGAATCTTGTATACACAGCTTTAGCTTCATGAATGACTTTATGATACTTGTTGTGCATGTTTTTGTCCTTCTTCTAGATACCTGGATCCCAGCACACCGGCAGAACCCAAAGATGGCTTGGTTTACTCTTGACAAAGGAATGGAAGAGCAGAATATGGGTTGGGACAAAGCTGGAGGGAAGAAGTCTTGGAATTTCAAAAATTATTGCAACACTGAAGAGGAACCAGTGTCTGGCATCCAATAAAAGGGATGAAGATAAGGTCTGGTTCTGTATGAAGAAAATCCTGCTTCAGTATTGGCTTCAGTGGTGATCTACATGTCTCTAACATTTTGCACCACTGCATGGTATGTGATTAAACAGAAGAAGCCATGAAAGGTCTGTTTTGCAGATAATACTGCATGGAAGTGGCAGGCTTATCCCAGCATCTTAGGAGCACCAGGATGCTAAGAGCCCTAAGTTTGGGACCTGCTCGACCTTGGCCTGATCCCAGCCTGTGATGACTGTGGAGTGGGCAGGCATACCTTCTAATCATGATCCTGTATTGAGGCTCCACTTCTTTCCTTTGGCCATCGTTTTTCTGCATAATACTAAAAAGACACAGGAGGTGTCAATCAGAGTCTCCAGTTATGGCCAGACAGTATGACTGTATCTGACCTGTCCTTTCTAGAAAGAGGATGTCTTTTAGAGGAGGACAAGCACATAAACCAGGATGAGATGCAGGTAAGTTGGCTGGTGGTGGAGACAGGTCTGAGGTAGAAAGGGAAGAAAAAGGGTGAAAGGGTCTGTTTTGGGAGCAGATGGGGCATCTGTGTATCAAAGAGGGTGTTTTATTTTCTAGTAAGAATTACTTCAGTTTGACACTACTCTGCTAATTTATGGGAAATGTTTTAGGATAAAAAACACTTGGTTACAACATGCAGACTGCTAGGATAGATGCTGGTTGACTGGGTTACACAGATTTATACTAAGTGAGTCATATCTGAGGACGTGCATTCAGTGTGTCAGCATCCGCTAAGCATCCTTCTGACTGACTGCTCCTAAGCCAGCAGTGCTTTTTGACAGGGCAAGGTAAATGCCATCAGAGCAGACTGAGAAAGATTGTGAATAAATAAATACAAACTCCATAGAGTTCATAGGGGGGTGTGTGTGTGTGTGTATGTATCAGATAGTGTCTGAAGCCTGTGCAAGATATTTTTTCAAGTTTTTTTAGCTGTGTGGCTCCCCTCCTAACTATAAGACAATCTTTGGACAGTGGCTTTAATGTATTTTAGTAGGGAACCTTAAATGCTAGCTCTGATAAGAGCAAGAGGAGAAACATTCCCCTGGGAGAGGTGAAATATGAATAAGGTATCCATCAGACAAGAGTTCAAGCCGAGCTAAGCATTTGTGGATCATAGTACCGAGGATTGTAAATGACTTGCTGATTTTAGTCCATTGCAATTGCAGGTGATGATGTAGCAGCTGCGAAACAGTCATTTTACTGTTATCTGGTAACCTTCTAGATCAGAACTTAAGAGCATATGAAAAGCAATGAAAGGAACAGTGTTGTTTACTGTCAGAAAGAAGGTAGAACACTAATAGTACTCTAAATTCTGCTGTTGTGTGATTTTGCTGCTGCTAAAGAGTGAAACAGAAGCAATATCCCAAGTCTGGAACCGTTTGTACAAAAGATCCCCAGCCCCACCAACTAGAAGGCTGACGTTCCCTGGCTGATGAATGTGGAGTTACTCCACAGAAAGGAATTGGTGCTGTCACTGCCTCTGTTTTCCTGCTTGGTCAGTGACCTGACTCTCACAGATGGTACACTCGTTTAAGTGTGATTGTGTGCAGGAAGCGGTCTTTCCCTCTAGGAGCAGTTGTTCTTGCACTTAACAGATGTGCTTTGTGGAGACTTTCACTGAGAACGGGATATCCTTGGCTTCCACCAGGCAAGAGGGCCAGGCCTCAGGTTAAGATTGGTGTGAAGATCAGGAAAGCATCTTCTGGAGTAGACTCCAAGATATGGGAAAGAGATTTTATTGCACAGATAGTATTTATCTGAGCTTTCCTTAAGTGTTGAGCGAGATCTGTGAGAGATTTTGTGCCTGTCTGGTCACTTTGAAGGAAAATGTGGATGGGAATTTGAAAGAAGTCCAAAATATCTCTTAGAAGAGCCAAAGTTACTTGTGTATTTGAGGGCACTAGTATGTTTCCTGAGCAAGAATTAACATGAGGTGTTACCTCTAAAGTGCTATCTGCAGGACTTGAAATGTAGCACAAAATGTCCTGACTGGGTCTGCAAAGCTTTTCTGTGTCATACATAAATACTCTGCTAAGAAAGCTTTAGTTTCTGACTAATATTCTCCTTTGAGCTCTGACTAATATTCTACATACAGACCCATTCTTTCTTGATCAAATTTTATCTTTACCAGAGGCGGGTACTGATTATGCTGTGTCTCTTTTTATCTGCACACTTAATTTATCATATCCTGTATGAATTCCTTATATTTGCCATTTATATTCCATCGTGTGTGGTAATTCAGGCTTTCTTTATATGACATGAATAGCTGTGAATGTAGGTTCTATGGACTTCTGCAGTGCAAGAGTAAAACCTAATTTCATTTCTATATAGCATGCCCTTTCTGAATTTCACATCAGAAATACTTGCTCTTGAGCTATCCAAATGAGAATACTTTGGCTTGGGCCAATGTGGCAGGTCACTTACTCATGCCACTTGTCAGTGACACACTGATGCAAGTTGAAATGCATTGCCTTCTCATTTGTTTTTAACCTTAATGAAAAGTTGTGTAGGAAAGGTATGCTGGCATAGCAATGAGGAATGACTCACTAACATACTCTCCTATCCAGAAACAAAATGTCAGTGCAGCTGCTCAATCTTCATTTCCTTACATAACCAAAGGCCAATCAGGTCTTAAAATTTTCTTTTCCATAGAACCTCTACCTCTCCAGAGCCTTCTTTTTATATGCATGGGTGTGTGGGGATTATATGGCTTGAATTTCAACAGAACAGCACAAAACTTTAATTCTTGCTCTCCTTTCCCCCCCTTACTTCCCCTCTGAGTCAGACAGACTAATTTATTATTGTGAAAGTAAGTGTGCTGTCTTCACCTGACTATTCATAAGAGCATATTATGCCAAAAAAAGCACAGTCAGACATATAAGAAATAACCAGCCATTCCATGTCTGCATAAATATGGGTATTCATGTTGAAGCAAAGAGGGCATAAGTCATTCCGGCAGCTGAGACATGCAATATACTGTGTGTGCTTATTGACAAAAGTATTTAGGAAAAAGTAAATAAAACTTGTTTCCATAGCAACTGAACACTGTTTAATTCTAAAGCTAGAGGGACCTGGATTTACCAAGACTGGGAAGCTGAGGTGCTTTGGGTACTTTTAGTGCAGTTGTTGTTGATACACAGCTTCCCTTTGCAAGTGTGGATCTTAAAGTACTGCACAAACTTAGTGTCAAAGATCAGTTGTGGCTGTCAAACTGGCAGCCCCAAACTCCTCTGCCCAGAGCTGCGGAGTGGATATGACAGCATCTGTATAAGGCTTTTGATACTTGAATCTGCCGTCCTGATCACGAAGATCTCTGGCTTCTTTTCATCTTTCTTAAGCATCTTGAAATCTAAGTGTGAGTGTTTCTGGAGGGCTGGCAACACACTTTANATTTTTATTTTTTTTTTTTTTGGTGGTTTTTTTTTGTTGTTGTTGTTCTAGATACATATTATATTGTGGGATGAGAAAGGACTTGAAGTTTAGAGACCAAGTGTATTTTCAAAAGTTTTAAAAACAAATAAGCTACACTCCCACCTTCTCAAACTCCCAGCACAGATATGTTTCAGTTTGTTTTACCAAGGAAAGAGTCCGCAGCAGAGATGTTAATTGTTCCCTGTCATACAGTGAATCACTGGTGGCAATAAAGTGTTCATGAGTCCTGAAAGAAAGGACTCTTTGCTTAGCAAAGGACTCCTCTGCTTTAACTTTTGAATATTTCATACTTATCCTAAATTTTTAAACTTTTTCCTTCAATGTGTTGGACCTTTAGACATTGGAGCTTTAGAATTACATCAGTCATGGAAAGAATAAATCAACTAACATGGGGTTTATAATTCAAAAGTCTTCAGCAGTTTCTTTTCAGTTCTATTTCATCTTTGGTATTCCATGCAAAATATAAATATATGACAGTGGAAAAAAATAGATTTTGATAACAGAAAAAAATAAATAAAGGTTTATTACCTGTTCAGAATAATTCCATTGTTGTGAGCTGGCATTGAAGAGTTGTATTAAAAGAAAAAAATACTGGGGGGAAAAATAAAGAAAAAAGAGAATAATACTCTAAACAAACAAACAAAAAATCCCCAATTTCATGTCCATTGCACCTCAAAAAACTACTTCAAAGGGTTTGAATTAGACCCATGCAATTCTTTTTTTTCTTCAAAAGTTCCATGTGAAATGGCTAACTGAAGATGTGACCCAGGGCTTTGAGTAGCTTTGATTTTGTTCTTAAGCAAAAGAGGCTGCAAGTATTGAAAGTCAGATGCTGTATGCCTCTTGAAGATTGTGCTACTTTTCTGCATATCAGAAAAAATATGCATATATCTGTGCCAAAATGTTTTTCATATTGAAACATATCCTGCAGGCCAAATAATTTCAAGCTTTTTTGAATAAATCTTTAAATATTTCTTTCCTTTCCCTTAATGTTGTAGGACTTATTTATTTATTACTGTTAGCATTGCTTGAGAGAAATAAGCCTGCAGACAGTATCCTTAATTTAGAAAACATTTAAATTCTAGAAATCACTGCATATGTGATATGTTAAATAATGAAATTTAATTCAAAATATAATGACATAGTTATGTTTTTTGGTGCTTTTGAATAAAGCTATCTAGAGAGTGTCAGAGTAACGGAACTGGCAAATGACCACTGACAGCAATGGAATGAAGTTACATAGTTGGGGGGGAATTTTTTGGAAAAAATTTTCTACTTCAGAAAATAAAGGTTTATTAAAGCACTGTTTTAGGAAGATACTAATATTGGCAACAACCGTGTTGGGAAGGAATGATCCCTGAATTTGCTCAGCAGTTTGGTTGGAGAGAACCAACCAGTTGTCCCTCACATGGGACAGGGGAAAGCAAGGTTCTAGGTCTCTCATGTCACTAAGACCCTTGCATGATGTCTTGACAGAAGAAACCCACATCCTCAAAATCATTTCAGAGGCTTTGGTGTTTGGCCAACATTAAAGTTAAAATGCATGTAACCCTAACATTTTAAAACTATTTCTTTTTGAATATTAGGATAACTGTGGATGTTCCTAAGTACAGTGGCCAGAACATCGTTGCTAGGAATTTCAGTACCCAGAGAAAATACACCCCACACTTCTGCGTAAGTACCTTCTTTCTAAGTGTCTAATGACTTATATTCATCTTGATAAGACAATGACATTTGGAGAATAGCTTTCATCTTGGGATTTCAAATAGGAGCCAAATATTCCCCACTGTCACCAGAGAGATCAGGGAATTGCTTCTTTTTATCTAGAACAGTATAAGGGGCTTATGTCTGAAATATGACATTGGCCAATGTCCTCATGCTTACTAGAAACATGGTTTTGAAATGTCTGACTACAGTTTTTCTGTTATAAAAAACAACCATATATCTTTCTATAATTTTGGTGTCAAAAATGAGTTGTGACTGTCACCCTGGCAGCCTCAAACTCCTCTGCCCAGAGCTATAGAGTGGATATGACAGCACCTGTCTAAGCCTTTTCTTACTTGAATTTGGTATGATATGCACAGAGAAGTTGTGGATGCCCCATCCTTGGAGGTATTCAAGGCCAGATTGAGTGGAGCAGTGAGCAACCTGATCTAGTGAAAGGTGTCCTGCCCATGGTAGGGGAGTTGGAACCAAATGATCTTTAAGGTCCCTTCCAACCCAGGAAGCAATATTCTTTGATTCTATGAGTCTATGATATTGCTGCAATAGTGTACTTAAAAGTGAGGGTTGGTTGGAAGTGGAATATAAATTGGATATAAATATACAAATTTCCACCCAGATGGATATAAGATGGGAGAAATATTATGTATGGTATGTATGTGAAGAGTGTGGTGTTACAGGGAAGAAGAAATGAAGACCTGTTCTACGAGCTAATCAGATGAAGCAAAATTAGAAACCCAACGAGCAATGTGTAGCTGCCTTATATTGCTCCAGATGGGCCAAAAAGAGTCAAAACATTTTTTTTTTCTGATTTGTCCACAAAAATTTCATTTAAATTAAAAATTACTTATTCCTGCTACTTTGATATGAAAATAGTAGAAATAGTAGGTTGTGGTGTTGTCTGGCTTACTCCAAGAAACACTTAGTTTTACAAGCATGCACATAAATAGACGAAAACTATGTTTAAGAAGTGTTTAAGAAGAATATACGATTTTTTATTTTTTTTTTATGAAAAACATATATTGCATAGGCACTCTACATATTTGGAAATCACGCAATCCAAATTCAAGACATTTTTAAGACTGACATTGCCTTTAAAAAGAAATCCAAGTGTGTGAAAGTGGAGTAACCAAAATAGCTCCAAAGATGCTACAAAGGAAGATTGTGTGCATGTTGACAATGGGATGAAGAGGATCATAAACCGAGCTGAAGAAAAAGTGAAGTGACATTTTTAAAATACCATTTTTCTCTTATCTGGGTTTTAAACACTTAACTGTCATAATTATATTTCATGATGTCACAGCCTTGCCATATCAGCACATATCTGAAGAATATGGGATAGCAAATAAACATCAATTAACAAGTGAGTTAAATAGTACTTCATGTGCAATTGTCCAGTTTAACTCCTGCTACTCATAAATCATCAGAATGTATTTTGAACAGTTTTTGCATGCAAGCACTCAAAAACTTAATGAAGCATATTTCAGCCTGTGGGGTGTTTCTAGGCTATTTCTGTGGACTGTCATCAGCCATTTATTTATGAGTAATTGACCTTTTAAAATTGTATTCTATTCTTTTTCCTTCATGATTAAATGACAGAAGAGCTCTAAAAGTGAAGGCAAATCAAATTTCAGTGTGACCCTTCTCTGGCATATACCTTTTTCTAAGCAAATATTTATTGCAATTGTGTGAGACTTCTTGTGAATGTATCAGTTGTACAAGGTATTTGTTGAAGTCAGTGAATATCTAGCTTTTAAGAAAAAATCAGAAAAAAATCTCCCAAAGCTTATTTACACTTGTGAATATCAGTTCAAGAAACCTTTGGTATGTTACTTTTGTGTTCTGAAAGAAAACAACTCGCAATTTTGAGAATTAATTTTAGTAGGAGGGGGTACATACCCATATTTCTATGTTTATTATTGGACATAAAGCATCAGTTAACGTTTTGTCAGTTAACATGTTGTCAGAGTCCTCGGAAAGAATTCATTTATGAGAGACATTCTCCTCAAATATTTAGGGGACCAGAGGAAGGAGAGACCCGATATAAATGTTGCCAATGGGTTTGAGAAGAGCAATAGGGAGACCTGAGAGACTGACCCCACTCCAGTCATTGATGGGAGCTGGTACCAAGATAAGGTATGTTTTCAGAGGCTGTACTTAAACTAGGTTATATCAGCAACATTTTATGTGGCATGAAGGATCTGTCTCTGTGCCTGATATAAGAAGAGAAAAGGGCAGCAGGATGATTTAATTTATCTATTTTTAGTTAGGAAAATACCCCAAGAAGTGACTTATTTTCTTCAAATAAGGAGTCCAGTTACGTTTATGTAAGTACATGTGCACATTTATGGATATTCTTTTTAAATGAGCCCTGTCCTTACCACAGGCTTGTGATTCTCAGTGAGTGGAAACTTCCATGTGGGCTGCTTGTGAACAGACACCATGGTTAGGTCTCATCAGACTTTGTCTCATCGTTTTGCGTTTGAAAGGATGCAGATATTGCACAGACACCTGTGTTTGCTATCAGAATCAGATGCACTGTCGTCTACTGCATTTTAACCTTCCTGTTACCACACTAGTTGGAATGGAGGAGGCTTTCATCTTTTTAAAGCAGACATATGTTAGAAGTAGGAGAATATTTCTGTAGAAAAATTGAAAGGAAGATACTGAATACTCTGACTGGTGCAAATGTACAAGGTATAATGTCTAATCTAAAATTAATATTAAGCCTACAAAATGGGGAAGTTGGCAGTACCAGTAAGAAACTACACAGCACACTTCTCAATATTGGAATTGCTCTTTAGTGAAATTAAACCACCTGTCATAGGAACTCAGTTAATGAGCTGGGTTTCAATTTCTTTGTTCTGCTTTATTTGTCAGTTATGACTGAAAATAAGGAGGATAAATGTCACTTTTTTATAACTTTATACTGTATTGAGGAAACAAAAATATGACCTTCTTAACTGACCTAAGTAATACCTAGATCATCATCATTCTGGAAAAAGGAGATTGAAATATCATCCTTGTTCAATTTCATAAAAGGTACAGACTGTCATCAATTGAAATATGACATTTGTTTGGAAGTAATGAATATTAGGTCCTTTTTTTTTTTTTTTTTCTGAAAAAATCAAGGAATTTTAGTATGACCCTTTAGAGATCACTTTTCCTCCTGAAAAATCACAGCTACTGTGCAGTTATGAGGTTGCAATGTTACATCGTACATGGGCAGAACAACTCTGTATCAGTAGTACAGCTGTACATAAACAGGTGTTTTACAATAAGCAGACATCAATGGATGCTGGCTTTAAATACTACTGAAATTCCTATGGTATGGCTCATTATGTCTATGTGAATGGCAAAAGAATTCCTAGTGATGGATGGCAGAACTACAAATATTAAGGAAACAATTGTGTTTTGTTCCTGTTTTTCTCCTGGTGTTCTCTGCATCAGCTTTTTCTAGATACCTGTTCCTGAACAGCAGCAATTTGTTATGACAACCTTTACTATTCAGGAGGACTACAAAGGATCAGTCATTTGTTAATATGCATTCACACAATTACATACTGATGCATTCACTTAATCACGTGGTGCAGCTGACAATTAATCTGCTATTTGATACACTAAGTACTCTACACAGAACCTACTGTTGCGGCTCCTGTAAGGCTAAGAAATGTTATTGTTTGGAATAATACACATACACTTTGCTTCCTCCCATGACATACATTTTAAAAAATGGTGTTCAAAATAATTGATGTTCCTGGATGGATGCATGTATGTCAAAAAACTAATGCTTTGGTAGGACTTTTCCTAAGAAGGTGGCCATTCTGGGAAAGAAGACACAGAAAAAGTCTCTACTCTCTACTCTTACTTGTTAAGATAACTCGACCTCAGGGCTGACAAAAGTTTATTCTATTTGCTATGTTTCCTCTTCAAAAAGAGCTCCTTTGTGTCAGTGAACAAAAGATTTGTGCACAGTGTTCTTGCTTCAGCAAGTTCAGGAAAGGGCTTACAATTGAACAGCTTGGCAGAACACCTATGTGTCTGGTTAGATGTAAATAAAAGACTGAAAATTTTGGAACTCTTGGAGCACACTAGCTAAGTGTAAAAACCAATTTCCTGACCTCTGAATTTCTCAGTCTATTTGGATCCTTTTCTATCTTCTTGGCATAAGGACACAGTATAGAGATGCTTAATTTCTGGTAATTTAGGCATTCAGAAAAAATATTTGATATGTCTTCACATTGTGACAGCTTGAACGTTTTGTACAATCATCACACAAGTACATTAACTAGGAAAAACATAGTGAAACATCAGATTTTAATTTTTTTCCATTCATTATTGAAATATTGTCTTCATAGAAAAACTTCACCTTCTTAAACTTACTGATTAATATAGTATTTAATGGTGCCACTGGAATGCCTTAAATTCCTTTCGGCTAGGGTTCTTAAGGTAGGAGCAAGTAGAGATTTTCATTCATAAAATACATATTATGAAGTTCTTGTAGCTTTATTTGTCCACGAGGTCTTAGAAACAATTTTAAATTTTCTACAGAGGAAAACACAATATGCAGAAAAGGACAGATTATACCAAATTTGGGAAATGCTAATGTAATGCCGGAAGTACACAAGTATATCATACTGCTAACAGTTCACTAAAGGCAAACACAAAGAAGTATGGCATGGTGTGTAATGTGCTACCAACCTCTAACTGATCTGTGAAGCTGGCAAATTGTAGTGGTGCTTATATCAAATGTCAGCCAATAGTGAAGTGATCCATTCATCTTTGGTATATCTCTTGCTGGGTTTTGCTCTTGGTGCTCTCTGTAGGGTCCCAGATCCAGGCAGAAGTTACCTTTTTTCACTGTACACTGATTTGTAGTCTCATTCCCTTTTCAGTTAGATGAGGATTTATCCTATTGCTAGGAACTGAGGTAAGATGAAGACAGCTCACGAGTTCAGAACAGAGGACCAGTGGGGCCGCATTAGGGAGGTACTGTGTCTCCACAGTGTCTTGGTTTAAGAAGACCACAAGCATAATTGGACTCAGATGAGTTAATTCTCTGCTGTCCCACCGGTTTAGGGAAATAGAAATGTGAAGACTGTATATGTGTTCCTACAAGGGTTTGAAACTTTCATCTCCAGTCAAATTATGAGAAATAATGTGATTCCTGAGATTCCTATAATTTTTGTGAATCTTCCCATTTATAAGAGGAGGAAAGAGCTGAGGGGAGAGCACTGCTGAAGAGAGAAAAATTACATTGTTCCCCTGCTCCTCAAGGACATTAGTTTGTAGGGTGAGTGCATTAGAAATATTAAAAATAGAGGTGTTGTACAATCAGCTAAGAAAGGTAACATAAAAGCACTTTAACTGCAGTAAGCATACACAAGACATAACCATGTGTTTTCTTGTGTTTTTATAGAATCACTGGTTCATCTCTGAGGGTGAATTATGTAAAGTAGACCCTATTGCAAGGTTACCTATAACTTTTGCAAGTTCACTAGACCTTGTCTCTGTCCTGGGAAACCTTCAGAACTTTATAATGTATTTTTCAGACTCTATTGATCATTTCCAGGCTATATTAAGGTATATAAGCACCGAGTGTCTTTTACACAAGAAATGACTCCTATGTGAAGGAAGAAGGAGAATTTATTTCAGATGCCAGGTAATAACATTATTCTACAAGAGCTTACTTTTTTCTTTTAAGGTTTCCTCATGATGAAAACAGTTTAATAGTAAGCAATAAACCACTTTGACATTTTAACTCTCTGTATTATACTGATATTAGTTACAGTTTACTTTAGTTAAAATAAAAAACCAGTTTCCCTTTTAAGCCTTTGGGATTCAATGGAGTTTTTTTCACCCTATTGTAGCTTAACAGAAAGTTGTTTCTTTCTATGTAACTTTGTTCATGTGTTGCAAGAGGTGCAGATAAGTCTCTTGACACAAGCCATGCTGGTTTGCTCCTCAGAACCCCCAGCATCTTCAGCTTGGTCAGGGTTGCTGTCAAAATGTCACAGAGAAACCTGTGAGCTGGGAAAAGGAATGTTCTTGCTTTATTCTTCCATCAAAACGTTCTGTTAAAACATCTGTAGAAGGGGTGAAAAGCACACAGCTATTTCTGAATTTCGTTCATTGACCTCTGCTGAATATTGTAAAGGCATCTAATGACCTCAGGATGCTTTGTGAAGTTAAGGTACACAGCCTTCTAATGAAAAAGAAAGGACAAAACTGAAGAGACCATCTGTCTTTGAATTAAAGTAAGTAAATGTTGGTGGGGTTTTTTTTGTTTGTTTGTTTGTTTGTTTGTGTTTTTTTCAGTTTTTTGTTTTTTGGTTTTTTTTTTTTGTTCAATAGACAAATGTCCTCCCCAGGCAAAGATAAATGAAGAAAAATAACACACTACACTGAAAAAAACCAAACCAAACCACAAAACAAAAAACAAACCAAACATGCAAATATGTTTAGTTTATTTGTGTATTTAAATGTATAGTTTATTTAAGTATTTTAAAAAGATTTTTTTTCAGGTACATTTAAAAATAATGTTAAAAATTGTATGGGGATAAAGGAAATGTATTATCTGTTATTTTCCTTAAATATAGATCTATGCATGAACGGAAAATGAATATGATTTCTGAATATTATGTGCCATTTTAGGTTTCTAAACTTTTAGATGTCAGAGACCTACTGTATCATGGATTCTGCCTCCAACTCCTACTTAATGGGAATTTTTATTTCCCAAAAACTGCTGAGTATGTTTTGATTTCTTTTATCAAACAGAAATTAATTTACTTTATACAGTAATATTGTAGGTTGAAGAATGCAATGCAAGAATGTTACTGCTTCTACTGAGTTACTCTTTCTTATGGAGGAAAATCCAACACCAGTTACTCGAGCCATATGTCAACTTCAGGATGGACTACTCTGGTGCTGATTTTAGTTGCTCCTATGGATAATCATTATGGGTCACACTTCTCATTGATTTAATCACTCTCAGTTCAGTGGCTTTGTATCAGGTCTTCTTGGATTTACTGTGGGACTCCCACGTTTCTGTCATTCATATTAGAAGAGTCCATTGTTCCAGAAAGTACTAATTTTACCCAGACTTAGAAAATTACAAAGTTCTTTTGATTGTGGTTACACAACATTATGTTACGGGTTAGAGGCATTTTATACACATGTATATAACAAAACATTTGTTATATAGAAGAATATATGACAAAGATAAGACAAACTGAAGACAAGCATTTCTAGAAGTTGGTGGAAGAACATGTACAAATGTTATCAGAGCAACTTTACCAAAAGAAAAAGATACATTATTGATTAACAAGATTCTTCCAAATATCATAGGAAAAGAATAGCTGAAGTGTTATCCCCCTTGCAATGCAAGTAAGAAATCTGTCTCCTGATTCAATAACTTTCTGATTATCTATGTGAAAGGCAAAACTGTGACAGAAAGGAATGACTCTAGAACTTCTGTCATTATTTATGATTTGGCTGATGTCTTGAAATGCCATGTGATCTAAGAGCTGGTTTGAAAAAAAATATAAGTAAATGCTTATTGTGAGTACAAATCTGAGTGCTGTTTTTTGACGTAACTAGTTATAAGCCTACAAACTAAGAAAAGGACAAACTCGCCTGTATTACCAATTGCCAATTATGCTTCCATAATTTATGGTGCTGAATCATTTCTGTTACATAGTGAATAGAAAGCACAACCACCTGCAATAGATTATGTTGATTCGTTTGGCTGGCAGATGTGAGAGAGCATCATTGCTCATTAGATGGTAAGCTTAATTGGTTTTCTCTAGAATTACACAGACAATATTCTATTAATCTGTTCACACACAGGGTGCTTAATTTCCAAATCCCCGAATTATTGTTTAATTGTTAACATTTTTCCAGATAGCGGTTATTCTCTGGGGTTGATTTATAATAAAAATGTGGCTTTGTCCTTTATGTGGGAGGGAATTATGGATGAAAAGGTCACATGAGAAATATCCACTGTGACCTGCCTCCTCCATTTGGATTCAATACACTTCTTGCCTGAGAATGGAGATTCTAAAGACAAGCAGTTGATGGGGAAATTCCAGGGAGCAGGAAGGAGATGGAGAGACGGGTCAGCTTAGGCCCAGAGCATTCACTAACAAAATCAGTGATCTGAGATTACTCACCTCAACTGGTTTCTGAAGTACCCTGTAGATGTAGGGACCTTCTAATACTGCAGTTAAAGTCTTAGGTATTCTAATCTCCACGTTGAGAAGGGACTTTTACAATGCTCAAGTTCCCTTACTTGCCCTCTGAAATGCTGGCCTGTAGTGAATGAATCCTTGCTTCTGACTGGAGACAAACCCACACTGAGGAGCTACAGAAGCTGCAAAATAGCCAAGGTACCAGCTGTAAGGCTCATGGGCAACTGCAATCTCCCAATCTTTTCTGTGACCATTGGGTCACTTCTCTGCTTAGCGGATGTGGCAGCTCATAGTCTACATGCTTCACATCCCACTCCATGGAGCAGCTCAGAAAGGATACTGCTGAGAGCCATGTGAAGATGATATCCCTTGAGGTCAGTGAGAGGGAAGAAAGGGAATTAGGAGTGGGATGTGTCTTGGTAAATTGTGTCTTGGTCCTGTTGTAACAACGAGAACATAGGACTCTGAGGGATATCCTGAACCATCAAAGTCATTCTTCTGACACCAGATGTGCCCTAATAAACAAACCGAAGTGCTTCTTAAAACCAATGACGCAAGTTGCTCTTGCTGTGCTTAATGAGAAGTTCTTGCAGAACCTCACTGCCTGAGCCAAACACTCCCTGAAATGCCAGTTTGAGTGTACTCTTTGCCACTGGGAAATTAGGTAGCCTGTGTCTCTACTGTTAAGGATGACTGATCTTACTGCAGGCTCCTTCCTTTTCAAAGAACCCTGAGATCCTTTTAGAAGTTTCTTACTTTTGCAAGTGGGGTGTTACAATGGTTTCCTTTCATCTGGTGGTTTCTAGAGGTTCTAGTGAAGGTCCATTGTAGTAGGAGTCAGTTTCTTTTATTGACTGTGGTATTTTCTGCAGCAATGGATGTAGAGTATGTAAAATGACATGGATCACCCAATGACTTTTAACAATGTGTATTAATTCCATATCACAAAGGAAGTCTCTATAAAAGATGATTTTCTGAAATTAGTTCCTTCACTTTACACAACAAGTCTTGAGACATTTCAACTCTCTTGTGTGCTAGTCATCCTTTAACCTTAATGAAAGACTTACTTTTAAATCCCTGAGGCTGCTTTAAACATTTACCTCCTACCTCCCCTGCTTCTCACTTACACCTCCAACCCATGTTTCTCTGGCAAAAGGTAGCTCAAATTAGATGTTAAGTCTGTATTTGTCATGGGTCTAGTTCCTTGTGTTCTCTAGCACCAAGGTGGGAAAAATCCTTTCAAGCTGGAAAAATATATAAAGATATTTTTTGTTAGAGAAATCGTATTTTGAAATAGAAATGGGTAATCGCTGCAATGCAAATGAATGGATGCCGTAGTTAGCTTTTTTTTGAAGAAGGGAATGCTTGAGTATCTTCCAATCTCCTCTCTCTGGAAGCTGAATTTGGCAATGATTGAAATTCAGGCAGAGGAAACAGAAAAGCCAGAAACAATTATAATTTCTTAAAAAATCAGGATCAGATATTTGGATCATATAAAATCACCTATCAGTGATTTTTTCCAGTTTATCATTCTATGATCTGTCTAGGGTCAGAGACCGCTTTGGTGAGTAGATTAGAAAATAACCAGTGTTATCAGGTACAAAGGAGACAAATAATTACAAATATCACAATCCTCAGGGGAATGGATAATGGAAAAAGATCAGTTGATGTGCACTGAAGAAAGATAGGTTTTTTTGGCTTTTTTCACAGATTTATACTTAGGGCCAGCCTGATCGAGCTCAAGCAAAATGCCAGCAGTTTGTCATAGTAGAGTCCAAGGCTGCCATTAAAAGAGGAAATGAAATAGAATAGCCAAATGAGAAAAGTGCCACTGCTATAAAAGATTATTGTCGATAACTACAGTTGAAGCAGATCCTGTAAATATTGAAGACTAAAGCTCAGAACAGGAGAGGCATCAAATTTTAGGAGAGCAAAAGCAAGCCTTTTTGCTTACCAGGGTGTTAGAAGTCATGAAGGTCTTAATAAGAAAATGCAGTCCAAAATGCTACAGAAAGCTTTGTTAATGGTTTTATGTTGCAAGCCTGGAAATCAGAATTGGTACCAGAAAATGCCTGAGTAATTTAATTGGTGAGACTAGTGCCTGTCTGCCAGCTGGCCTGGAAGGATACAGAATTGTATGGAACAGCTTGCCAGGCCATTTGCAGGACTGTTCTCTACAGATGTCAACACCTTAGGTGACATCAATGTATCAGCTTAAAAAATGTGTAACATGTATGAATAATATGTGGCTGTAAAGAAATATGAAGTCCCAGGTGGAAGCAGAAGAAATTCAGTCATTACATACTCACTTGAAGCAACAGAAAAATACCCAGGATTTACTGACTCACTGTTCCCTATCTCTAACAACTGTCCATAGCTTAAACCAACCAACAGCTTGCCTTATGTCTAAAATTATTTTCAAATCCAAGGGGATAGAAAGGCTGTGTCCAGATTACTGTTTTGGTTGTTAAGCAACAATGTATATGCCCTGGTTGTTCTAGGAGTTCCAGGTATGTGGCAAATACACTATAACCCATGCTGAGGAAATCCAAATCAGATACATCTCAAGCATGTTTATTAAATTAAATACATGTTGGGGATGTTCTGTTCAAGGGACAAGACTGAGGTTAGTGTGAGGTAAAAGCTTTTGATGGGGGGCATCAATACCAACTGCTTTGATTTATGGATCTATCCTTATTATACCAAAGTGTTTGATAATATATGTAGACATAGGCAGAACTGATTGGTGCAGTTCATGTAGAACATCAATATTAGGCTCCACTAATCACCCACTGGCAGGAAAATAGATTTCTGAGGTCTCATACTCCTTTGCCTTGTTTTAAGAGACTACATTGCTCTGATGTTATTAATGGTTAAATTAGACAACAAGTGTTAATTATTTGGATAAAATCCATACCTCTATAACTGCAGTTGACTTTTAAGTGTTGTGCAAAAGGACTGACAACACCTTTTTCTTTAACAAACATCTGAACAGAGTACTGTAGCTCACTACAATCAAACTTGTTAATTAGCATGAGGAAAAAAAAAATCACAGCCACACAACAGACATAACACTGCCAGCCTGAAGTATGAGCGGGTTTAAGGGACTTTAAAATAGAAGATTAATTGAAAACATGAAACATCTTGGGATCTTCATATTTGCTTTCCTGATTCCAAGTCATTAGGGTCCATTTATTTCACAGTTACTATCTTTTCTCTAGAATTTTGCGCCTTAAAATTCTATTTTTCTGAAAACAAACAAAAAAGCGATGTTCTCTTTTTATTCTTTCAAAAAGATGCTAATGAGAAGACCAAAATCCTGACAACATTGGAACCAACTTAGCAATATCATATGGTCTCTCAGTGACTCAGACTGGAGTCTGCCCAGTGCCCTGACCTCATATGCCAGCTATAGCAAATAGCAAAAAATCCCTTTTCATTGCTAGTAACAGTTTGTTCAAGCAAGTAACTCCCACTGTGAAGGAAAAGGGGCAGATTATGTAAATTGTTCTCTCTACATAGAGTTTGTAAAACCTCCCTGTGTGGGAGCAGACTGCAGGGACTGAGGTCAAGAGCAGCATTTGCAGCAAGGAGACCTGTTGGAAAAGTGGGCAGTGATCACACAGCTAGCATATGAAAATTGCTCAGGACAAAGAATCGGTTTTACTTTAGAGTAATATTTATTACCACTCAGATACTGATACATAAAACCTTCTGCTGCCTCTTTCCTACACAAAGAATTCAAGCAGAATTATCTTAGCCATCTTCAAACCCATGGAGGTGCCTGCAGGATGTAGATAAAGGTTTATAGAGTGGTGCAGGCTGCTCAGCTACCCCAAAAAGACTCCATTAAGCTCATTTACCCTCCAGTGCACTTGAATTAAGCAGAAGTGCTGGATGAGTTTTTGGTGAGTGAACCCAGATTCCCCAGTAACCCTCAATGTTACAGTAGTGGGAGGCAGCAGACACTTGATCAGTCAGCTCTCAAAGCTAGGATCTGGAGAAGCACATTGCTGGCCTGCTATATCCTACTTCTGCAGCTTCACCAGGGATCGGGATGCCCAGGGAGAGTAGCCTGCACAGCTGAGGGCAGTTAGAGGATTTACTCCCTTTTCCATAGAAATATGTGTGGGAAGGGGGTGCTGCCCTTTTAGGAAAAGAGAGTCAGCTAGGGGTTTGTGGTAAGTAATTCACTTTGACTTGTCTCCTTGTATATATGTGCTATATGCAGTTTTTATTTTAACTGGAAGAGTTGTGTTCTCACTGAAGTTGAACTGTGATTTTGTACAACTGCAAAATAGGAGGAAAAAGTATCACTTCAGGTTTTAGGGTATTAGAACCCTGGAATTACCTGAAATAACCATGGTAACAAGCTCTGAGGTAATGGCAGCTGCTCGTATTACCATAGAAACAGGACTTAAGAAGTGGAAATTACCTATAATTTATCTCCGTTGCTTACTGTGACAATAATATAACTTGTATTTTGTGAAAAATACACATGCTTTGCCTATAGTAACTGTCAAGAAGTTACTAAAAATTGTTTAAAGATATACAAAAAGAATTTTTTACTATTTTGCCACCATGGTTATTTCTTGTTATTAATCCCCACTAGAGTGACATGCCAAAAAAGGAACAGTTTTAATAAAATATAAAATGTCACAGGTATTGTTAAACCCCAAACAAATTAAGAAGTCAGCGTACGTTAGTCTTAAATAGGCCAAAAATGGTTATTGAAATTCTGGATAGATAGTTTCATATGTAAGCTGCTGTGTATTTGTACTGTGTGCCTGGTGAGATGGTGGTAGGTGCAGCAGAACACAAGCTGATGGTACAAGTCCCAGACAGGTCCAGGCCCTTTCCTTGGCAGGTGGACAAGTGTGGGTAGAGCAGGGAAGAAAGTACAGTGTGTAGTGAAGCAGGAGAAGTGAAAATGAAGCACGAAGGCCCCACCTTGGGTAAGATCAGGCATCTCCTTATTCCTGTGTTTTATCTGGTGTATAGTTTCTGAAAAAATGACAAAGAAGATGCTATTGTGATTTATTTGGCAGCCTGAAGTCATAAGCTATTGCACTCTTTCCTGCTTGTGATGACATAAGATGCTAGGACCTCAAAGCCACAGTCATTCAGGCATTAAGCTGATTTGGAAAACTGAAAGAATAATTTTGACATATTCGTCTGTTCCCTCTGTCTTACATGCCTCAGAGCGTAGACTCTTGGTTAGTGGGGTTTTTTTGTCATCTAATGTGCTACAGCCAAAATTCTAGAGTTCTTTGAATTGTGTTAGGTGCTCTGCATGGTTGGGGAGGTTCAAATCAGAAACACATTTTCTTTCTGAGCTTTTATGCACATGGATTAGCAATTTCACTAATGAGCCTTTACTTTCTTTTACACCAGGGACAGTATGATCTGCTATTTATATCAGCAGAGGATAAATTTGGCACTATCCTTTGTTGGCTGAAGTGAGAGCAAGTGGAATGTGTGCATATCTGGGAAGGCTGGATAGCAACAGAGCAGGTGGGCAGAGACCACTGTGAACAGCAAAGAAGAAGCACCCCTGAGTATATTCATGCTTGTAAAATGATGGGGGGTTAGCTTTAAATACTGATTAATGACTTCTCCATTAGCAGAGCAGAGCCCTATTCTACAGAGGAAATCTTAATTGAAAAATCTAAACATACCTAATGCCACTGGTCTGCTGTAACAGTCTTTGTAACAGCAGGTTTGGAGGTGGGGTACTGAATCTAAAACCAGTTTTTGTTGTGCAGTCTTGGGCATGTAAGGAGAAGGCCTGACAGAGATCATGTCATGTATAAGGTCTTAACGTCTCTGTGGGATGGACAGTCTTTCTTTAAAAAAAAAAAACAAAAAAACCCAAAAAAAAACCACCAAAAAACCCCCACCAAACCACAATCCCTTCTCTGCTGACCCTCCCCACCAACTCCAAACAACAGGAAACAAAAAACCCCAGCTGACCAATGAAAGAACACCTGCCCTAAGTATGTAATGTCATGGGGCATCAAGCAAGCAATTATGGCTGCTAGCATACTACAAGGTGTTTCTTGTTAGCTATGCTAATACCAAAAACCATACAATTAGGGACTACTGGTAATTATGTAAATCTTAATAACAATAGCTAGTTAGAAGAGCAAAATTTTAGTCTTTGTGTCTACAGATTTGGGGTTAGATTTAATTGAATTCCTAAGGGGAAGGATCACTAGCAATATTCAAATTCTTTAAACATATTTAATAATACTGTTAAATAAATATATGACAACAGGAAAAAATAGTGACCAAAGCCCATATTCATGTTAGAATGAAAGATTCTGCTTTGATAATTCCTCTGGCATTTTAAAAACTGCTGGTATTTATGTAGTAATGAAAAAATATAAACTGGTACATATTTCATTGCAGAGGAAATAAATGAAACAGAGTCTGAGGAGGCTTGTGTTTAATCATGAAATGCACAACATTTGTCTGTAGTGAATTAGCCATTTGTCTTACTAATGCAAACCCTCAAGAGAGCTAGAGGCACAGTGGACAAATTCAGTGTTTGTTCATGTGTGACCTCCAGGACCTTGGTAAAAATTCTGCATGGACACAAAAAGCTCTGGTTTCAGAGCATGTGTCAGTGAATGTGATCCTGAAGTTGCAACAACATTTCCCTTCCCTCCTGTATCTCTAGCATATCAGTCAAAGAGCACTGTATGATATTGGGCCGGAAGGAAATGAATAAGGCACAATGAGGTTTTGTTGTAAGGTGATTTGTCATATGGCTTCTGTAGATAAGAAATCCATAGTAGTGCTTATCAGAGTTGGAGCGTATCTCCTAACCTGTAGTCTCTCCTCTGAGTGTTTAACAGAGCTTGCTTTGTGGTAGGCTTGTCTTTGTGTAAAAAGGTTGGCTAAGGGAGGGAATATTTGCTGGGCTTCAGTATCTGAACTGTCAGAAAACTTTTTTTGGTTCCAAACAAGAAAATTTTGATCAGCTCATTTCTTCTTTTATTAAAACAAATCGTATTGATCAAATCATTTTTGAAAAAGGCACTAATATTTGAAGCCTCCTTAGATAAGAAGGCTGCAGTGATATTAATCTTTTCATTTGTATAACATCAGTGAAATTACCAGCTCCATCAGGTTTTCCAGAAATCTGCATGTGCTGTTCATGTCCTGGCAGTGCCAGTTAATTTTTTTACTGCTTTAAGAGTCTGTGAATTCAGTCTTATGAATCCTGCCTACCTGATTTTGGTGGGAAGGGAATATCTGCCCAGATGTGTGTCCTTGTCTTTCTCTGCTGCTGCTGGGTCAGCTCATTGGTTGCCTTTTTATTTCAATTAACATGTTAACTTAGCAAGAGTATATCTTTAGGATGGAAATGTAGGCATTACTATGACTTTGTGACAACTGGTGAGAATAAAGTGATCCCAAATCCAGGTACAATTCAGATGGTGGAAATGTTCATGTTTCAAGTGAGACAGCTGAGAAATGACCAAGCTTTTGCCTATGGAGCCTTTTTTGGCAGTGTGTAGAGTTGAGTTTCTAGGAGCTGTGAGTTTTGAGAACGGTGAGAATTAATGTTGGATGTAAAGGAATCTCTCACTTATGAGGTTGCTGGCATTGCAAGGAATAATTGCATGACCATGGATACTTCTTTGCCTTCCATCCTTGAATGGTGCATTCTCTAGTATTTCTAGAGAATTGCTGGGTGCTTTGTGTCCTGGGATAACACAAAAAATTCATTACTTCTTCATGTTTATATTAAAGAAACTACCTGTTAAATTAATAAAAAGTCTTGTGGCACGTTGGGTGACCCTTTTAAATGTTTCTGTTCTATGGCCATGTGATGCTGTAATTCAGCATTGCCATTGCTAGCATCAAGACATAAGCTCTTTACTGAACTTGTATGGCCTCAGGATTGACATTTGTCACGCTTGCTTGGCTTTCATTACTTGCCTGCAGCTATGTTTTACTTGGTTTAGCTGTGACAGTGATTTCTTTAACTGATTAGGTATGTATGTCTAAATTTTGAAAACTTTTGTTATCTTTATAAGATGCAACCTTTTATGTAAGTAGGACTAACAAACAGTTATTTTAAGTAGAATCAGAAATTTATAGCTAATGTAATGTTGCAGTGTAAAGATGAGGCCTTGACAATTGGAGATGCAGTAGATGACAGAGGAAGGAGTACTGGCATGGGGTAATAAGAGATGTGACTTGGCTAAGGAGACTCAACAGATATTAACAACTTGCCAATCATTGGTTAAAAGAACAGAGCTGAAGCTAGACAAAACTGGCTTCAGAGGCAAAAGAGAGAATAAAGAATTAGTATATAACACATCTAAAAGACACCATGTATAGTAGACTTAGAGGTGATGTCAAGCTGCAGAATGATGAAAAATGAAAAAGGAGTAAAACTACATTAGCAGGTTTATAAAAAGTACTCCAAATGAATCCAAGAGTGACAGAGAAAATCCCACCAAAAGTTATATTCCCTCTGATGCTCATAGGTTGCTGTAACACCTTTTTCTCCACAACCTCCAAGTCCAGGGTTAAACCAACTTTAAGACTCAGAGGAGCAATGTAGGGTTATGTGGTGGTTCGACTTTGGGCCTTCCTGAGAGACAGATCACATGGTTTGCTATATCCAAGTGAAGTGTTCCATCCTATTTTACATCAGCTTAGATATAAGAAGGGATAGATGGAAGTTTTGAGTCAGTCCTTTTCTGGTGGTGAAGGGCATCCATCAGTAGTGGACCTTGCTATCTCTCTGGGGACAGCTGCATGTCTCTTTCTGGGAAGAAGACCTTGTTTATTTGTTCTTTATTGTGTGTGTGCATATAGTAATATTAAGTTCCCTTTTCTTCTCTGTTTGTATAAAATCATACTGCTTCAGTAGTATTAGAACCCACTTTTCATCCACGGTGGTTTCCCCACCCCGGCTCTTTTCTCCCTGAATCTGGGAGGGAGCGGGGAAGCTTTTGTTTTGGGGCCTCTGGATATTTGCCTTCGGCCAGGGACAAATGGCTACAGGTTAACGTATCACCAAGAAATGGGGTACAGACCTACCTTGTGTAAAACACTGAGTGCTACAACTATTATTGAGGTGCTTTTTTTGGTATTCTAATGGTATTGTCTTTTCATTTTTTTCTAATAGCCAGTTCTGGACTGACAGTGATCAGATTAAAAATTTCAGTTACATTAAAAATAAATTCTTAGCTTTAAACATAGGATGTGCTTCCTCATTACCCATGAGCAAGATTTTGACCTTGACAGAAGTTCCCTCCTGCTCTCAAAAGTGTGGGGTAAAAGCTTAGTTTTTAAACCTGTGGGAAGATTTTTCAAATATCTGCTAGTGCTCACGTTGAACTAACGCAGTCTAGAATGTCAAGTTCCCACTTAGCCTCCTGAAGTTGACTTGAATCACTTCAAAATCAGCTGCCAACCAAACTAGTTCCTCACTTAGGTGCCTAACTTCATGTGAGTATGTCCTTTAGGAGGCACAAAACTGCACAATGGACACACTCTGTGTGGAAAAATTTAAGTCTAATTTGTTAGTATATTTTTCATATTATCTACTTAAAAAGTACTTCTTTAGGGTGAAGACTGAGTACACATTTGCATTAATTTTAGTGCTGCTGACTTATAGGAGCCATAAGCAAAATTACTAAGCAAATATGTGGCTACAACTTATTAGTACTGTCTCAGAGATAATGATACCCATCTTTGTTAAAAAATAATCTCTTTAAAAGTACTGTAATTAAAATTGAGTGGGTATTTAAAATAATCCACCCTGCTTAGAGTTCCATTAAAATACCAATGATTAGGATGATAATTAATTAAACCAAAAAGATTTTTTTTATTGGCACCTTTAAGAAGCTCCCATAATATATGTTGTACAAATTTTCTTCTTGCAAGAAACCAGGGAGAGATGAAAACAAGATCTTTACAAGTGTAGGAGGATGGAGCTACCAAGACGGGAGAGACAATGACTGATAATGAACCTTCATTGATGGAGAGACAAGTGTGTGAAGAGGAGAGGACTGTTTTTCACTATAATGGACTTCGTGTTTTGGGTTTTGTTAAGGGTTTTGCAGTTAATGTATAATTCCCTATATGTTCTGTTGTAGTTGCTGGAAAATTCCTTCTTCCCTCATGGCCTCGAATCCTACCCTGTGATTGATTATTTTTTACTGCATTATTCCCTATATGGTTTTTCCAACCCCTTGTTTTGCATGCTCCTCCCATGCTCTGCCCTAACTCCACCCCAGTTACACCCCCTTCTGGAAAGTTCTAGCCGGACCCTAAAATAGGCAGAAACAATTTTAATAAACTGCCATTTCTTCCTCACTCCTCAGAAGTGGGCCTTCTCCTTTCTTGACCTGACAACAGAGCCGCAGTTAAGGATATAAAAAGCTGACTAACCTCATTCATTAGATGCTGTGACCTGACTGGTACCCATAGTGCCAAGCAATATCCCAAGGTTCAAGATAGGTTTCCAAACCTTCTGATCCTTTGGGCAACCCTTCCTTCCAAGTAACTTCCAGAAGATCTTGATCTGCCAAAACCCTTCAACTGATATTTGGATTTCTGAAAATAAGCTTTAGAACAACCTGAATGAAGACTGGAGATTTGTGGCACCTTAGCTGACTTGATCCTGAGCCAGCCATCAGCTTCACGGTCTTGGGGATTCTCAGTACAAGAATATTTCATGTGAACAGAGAGACCAGTGCAGAGCTGCTGAGCTTATGCCACTAGAAACAGGGTTTGCATGTCTATAAAAATAGTGAAACTGAAGTAGAGCAATTAAAAAGAGATTGCCAGAAAGCTCATGATGTAAGAAAGGGGCAAAGGGAATGCAATAGGATGAGAACTGAAAACAAACAAGAATTAAGGTAGGACAGACTGATTCCATTCTTGCATACAGTGATATTGAGTCAGCACAACTCTTCTGGCAATTAACGTAATTGAAATGCAAAATTTGAATTGTCATAAAGTCATGTATCTCAAAGGGGCATTTTTTCTTGCCTTAGCTTGATCTTCTCATTTAACATCATTTGCCTTGAGTATAGGAAAGAAAACATGTGGAAGAGAGTTAAAATAACAGGAGAAAGGAGCAGAGGTAAACAGTACTCTCTGTGAACAAATTCTTGTTCAGTGCTAAAACTTTTTTTTCAGACAAGCAGCAAACAGGATACAGATGGATACAAAGTATAATGAAGCTCTGTGGCCTTGGTGGAAGGCAAGATAGGTGTTTGAATACTTGCTGTAAACTTTTTCACTCATATTCTGTGAAGAACTATTGAGAAGAGGAAAGTTTGTCTTGAACAAAACAAAAGCTGTCTGCAAGGGATGCTTTTACTTACGCATGTATATATATGGCCTCCACAGCCTAGGTGGTGAAAACCAGAGCATAATCTAGAATAATCTTGAATGTTTTTATGTTCCGTGTTTTTTTTTTTTTTTTTAATAGTTGTACCAGAATCTTCCTGAAAACTGATGTCTCACTGGTTGGTATTTCCAGCAGGAACTGGAGATAGAATCGTAGAATTTAGGTTGGAAATGACATAAAAGACTGTAGAGTCCAACTATAAACCTAACACTGACAAGTCTACTACTAAATCATGTCCGGAAGTGCCATGCCTACTTGCTTTTTAAATACCTCCAGGGATGGTGGCTCAACCACTTTCCTGGGCAGCCTGTTCCAATGCTTAACAACCCTTTTGGTGAAGAAGTTTTCCCCTGATATAAACCTTCCCTGAAACAATTTGAGGTGATTTCTCCTTGTCTTACTGCTTGTTACTTGGGAGAAGAGATATCTACCTCACTGCAACCTCCTTTCAGGTAGTTGTAGAGAGCAACTTGGTGTCATCTGCAAACTCACTGAGGGTAGGACAAATGGTCATTGCAGATGACTTCATTATACTTTCCCCCACAACTTCAAACATGAAAAAGACCAAAAAACATGTTTTGCATAAAGTAGGGCATGAAGAAGGTGAAGGGATAGGAACAGCTGTCCTATGAGAAATGTCTGGTAATGTTTGGTAAAGAAGGTACAAGGAAGAGGGAGCCAGGCTCTTTTAAGTGATGACTAGTGGCAGGGCAGGAGGCAACGGGCACAAACTGAAGCACAGCAGTCTGTCTCTGAACAACAGGGAACACTTTTTTTTTTTTTTCTTCTATGATGATGACTGAGCCCTGGCAAAGACTGCCTAGAGAGCTTGTGGAATCTCCATCCTTGGAGATATTTAAAAGTTGTCTCATTCTGGGACCAGGCCTGAGCAGGAATATTAGAGCAGATAATTTCCAGATATCCCTTCCAACCTTAACCACACTTCAGTTCTGTGGTTCTCCTGTATTGTATCTCCATGCTTTGGATGGCCTTGGAGAACAGGACATCTAGATAGAAAATAAATTTCTCCAGTTGCTGCTCCTCAGAGTAGTTCTGATCAAGGGCAAAAGGTTTGCCAGGAAGCAGCAGCCTCTCACTGGGCATCTCTTCATAACACAGATTAGGCGTGAACTATGAAGTTGTTACTAGCTGTTTTATATCTGGTTTCTTAGCAATAAAAATTTTCCTCTAACGAGGGAAATTAAGATAGGACAACGAGGGAAAAAGAGGACATGAAGGCACAAAAAAGGCAAATTAGAGGTGGTGAGGGTTTGCCACAAACACAGCTTTTGCTTTTTTTCAGTAGTGAAGAATTAGAACTCCTGATGAAAAGGTGAAAAATATGATTGAAAGAAAATGGCTTCCTCTGCAAATGTCAAGTGAACATATTTCTGTGGGATGCTTTGGAGATGGATATTCTGTAGAGTACTTTAATTTTAAGACTGTGGCATTTGGGGGTGGGGAGGTGTCAGGTTTTGGTGGCTTGTTTGTGAGATTATTGGTGTGCACGGTTCTGTTAGGATAAGCTGTCTCCTGCCAGACTGGGCCTACACAAAATGTCTGTAAAAAAGAATAAGCTATCAGAAATGTCTGTGCCCTGTGTGAGAAAGAAAATAAACATTGCTAGACTCAAGATCAGTGAAATGGTCTCAGGAAAGTATGTTGTTTGACACTTCTTCCTATTTGCACAGATGAAAATTGGGTTAGTGAGTAGGAACACCCACTTTGGGGAAACTTATTTGTATTTCTTCTGCTGTTATTGGAATTGAACGGCAACTCCTCTCCAGCCAGAGATCCTATAGCTTTTTGCTACTGTTGCATCAACTTGCTAGTTTACAATCTGGTGGCAAAATAAGTGCAGAAAAAACCAATTTCTGCCTCCACATGGCAAGGTGCTCAATGTCATATGCTTTCCTATAAACTACCTTTGCCACATGGAAGTGAAATATCAGCCTGAATAGCATCTTTTGTTGACTCCACTCCAGCACTTTCTGTGAAAATAGAGAAAGCAGTGGAAGTTCTGCATGGCACTGCCATATAAAGTCAAAAGGGCAAATTGAAGTTAAAGTAGTTGATCCAGCTCTCTGTTCACTTTGGAAACAGAACCTGAAATTTTAAAATCTGCATCAAAATCCCTCTTTGGATGGAATTTTGGGCCTTTGAAAGAACTTTGCTCTTCCCATTCTAAACTGCCTTTATGACTGTTCCAGATGCCTGTATTTTTCTCTCTGATGGGGAGTATATAAATTATTCTGAACTAGAGCAAATGATAACTCAGGTGACAGGTTAACTTTAGAAGTGATAGCCAGTCTGAGGGTCACTCTGGGAAGGCCACAAACAAGCAGTAGCTTTTGTTTTATGGCCTCTGCACCAGTCTTGCTTTGCTTTCAGACCTCGATTTGACCAGGGCTTGACTTACCCTTAAAGGGCTGATTCACTGCTGGTATCCCCATATGTCCGTAGACATTCTCTCAGCTGACTTTTCAAGCAGCAGATGGTTTACATCGTTGTTGCATTCAAATACCAGATTTTTTACTACCTTAATGTTGCACATTATCAGTGGAAATCTGGTAAGTGAGGACAATGATCTCTAGTGACAATTGAAATTGAACTTCTGTGACTCTTGCAACTGCGATATGTGTACAGCTTCCAGAATCTTTTTGCCTTATGCTGTTTTTTGCCCCTTTTCTTGCACCAGAAGTACAGGGCTGTAAAGCCAGATTTCTGACTACTATTTTCTGCCAGATCAAAATACACAAAATTGTTTTGTTTGCAGAACCAAAAGATACTGTCTATAGAATTCAAGTAATATGCATCATAGTGCTGAAAATTTTGCCATTGTATTAGCCACTCAATTTCCCATCCTTTAGCTATGCAAGCTGTGCATCAGACCCTGTTCAGTTTATTACGTGGTGGGAAACATCACTTAGATCTCATATCCTGTTTACAGTCAAGTAAGGTGAAGAATGGCATAAATGCTTGCATTTAACTGCACAATAAGTGTGTTGCAAGGAATGCAAGAAGGAAATGGATTTAGATATGCTGTATCAGAATGTGCACACTATCATTTGCTGTTTGTACCATGCACCGTGAAACTTGCTGAAGTTACAAAGTTTATATATTCTTGGGTGTGTAAGTGCTACACCTAAGCTTGAAAATTCAAAGCACTGAGGACCTCTTAAAGAAGCTCAGATCAGACTTTGTTGTCCTCACTACTCCAGATACCTCTGTTCAAAAGTCATTATTCTCTTGCATGAGATTATCTTTCACCAGTGTGGGCTACTGGATAGATATGGATTTAAAATATGCCTTCAACCTCCTGTGACGTTTTAAACTTCTCTCCCCAATCAAGTAGTGGAAATAAATACGGGAACGTGATTACCTTTTGCAGCACTTAGACTGGATATGTTTCTTGACCAAAAAAAAAAAAAAAAAAAATCAAATTCCATGTATCTGTATTTTCTGATGTCCCCTTGGAAGAAGCTACTTACTTGGTATTGTTCTTTAACCCAGCTAAGAGAGCTGCATGTGACTTGCCAGTGTGTCAGATTCAGGTCTGTATGTGCTTGCTTATAAATTTATTAGATGCTGTAGCTATGTGTAGTTCTACTCCTTATTGTTATAGGGTGACCTGTTTAACCACTTAACTCTTACATCTTTTAATATAAAAGCAAATTTGTTATAGAAAAGACATATTAACTATAGAGTTCTAGTTTCCTTTCAAATTGTAATATTTTAAGTGATTTTAAATTGTTTTGTATGTGTCTTTGGTACTCTATCATATTTAAAAACACAGTGAAATATTCAGTATTCTGAGTGACTGAATTACAGCAGAGCATTTTAATTTTTAGTGAGGTTGAATTTGGCTTTACAATGATAAAGATAGAAGCCATCTGAAATTCAAACTAGTTTTAGCAGATAAGTGGGAGTCAACATGACAATAGACTGGAGCTGTTTGGGTCAAGTAGATGACTGAGGCCTTTCTGTCTCTCAGTTTTAACAAGTTGATGAATTCCTATAAGAGTGCTTTAGAGGGTGAGGAGAGGATGTTAACTGGCAGAGATGAATCTATGAATATTTTGCCTAGAACTTTGCTTATCCCTTTGCAGCATATCTGAAACAGAGACTGGCATCTCCCAGTTTTTCCCTGCTACCCCTGCCAGAGATAAAAGCTGCTATCCAGTGCAGATTTCAGTCCATTTCTCATGAAGTTTGAGCCAGTAAGAAGGCATTAGGACTAGCAGACATTAGGAATATTGTCCTACATATACAGGAAAATTGAGTGTTTTAACATCAGTATTATGCAAAGGAGTTTTTACAGTAGTGGAAAAAAACCAAATCATGGAAAACCCTGCATTTTTCACTGATTACACAATGGTCTTTTATAAAGGTTTGGATTTTTAGATCAAGAGAAATCATGTAAAGATATGAGAGGTGTTTACTTGTTTGTTTGTGTTTGTTTTTTGTTTGGTTTGGTTTTTTTGTTTTGGGTTTTTTTGTTTGTTTGGTTGGGTATTTTTAGGTTTTATTTCTCCTCCACCCCCAGACCTCTAAAGAAAGGGTGTTGACCAATAATTGAGAGCATATAATCAGTGAAATACATCTGAGAAAAAGTTCCTCTTGGAAAAAAAATATAGAACTAAAGTAGTTAAAGTTTCCTTGAGGGTCTGTTATAAGGCTTGCCTGATACTATTTGTACACTTGAGTAAAAAAGGTTACATTGAAAAAAAAAAATCAGCATTATATCTTGACAATTACTCTTACACATTCAATACAAACTCACAAGAAACTATGTAATTTTGTGAATGATTCTTTCACTTGACATATTTATTCATTCCTTAAGTGCCCATGGTAAAGACTACTTGAAAAACAAAAAAGTTTTGGAGCTTGAGCCAGGTATAAATTGTGACCAAAAGATCTTTGTTTCTTATGTCTTTGAGTTCAAATCACCACTATTTATCATGCCTCAATTGAAGTAATTATGGGAGCTACCTTGCTTCTGGTTTTGTTTCTGTTCTGTTGTTTGGTAGTTGTTTTGGGGAGATGTGTGTTTATTGTTTGGTGGATTTTTTTATTTCTACAGACTACCAGGGCTAAGACCTATGAACTGTCCTGTTTCTCTGCTCCTGGCATAGAAGTTGTCTTCTATGCTGTGCAGATCAAAGCAATGCTGGAATCTTGTTTATCTAATAAGTAGTCCATTTCATTTCCACTGTTGAAACTGAAGTCTTATTTATAAGTTGGTGTCATTTCATGATTCATTGTGAAAAACTGACTTAAAAAGGAGAAATTAATAGTATAGTTTATATAAATTTAAACAAATTGGAGATGTAATACCAGTTAAAATATTCAACACATATCTGGCTTTAAGTGTTTACAGAGGTCTCCATATTTTAACACTTAATGAATTCATTAAAACTGTGGGTTTGGAGGTTTTTGGGTTTGTTTGTATAATGAAGAAACCTATAAAATGGGGGAATCTTTGCGCTGAGCAAATGTGGACAGCTCTTGTTTGGCCTCTGTTAGAAATATGACTTTGAGGTTTTGAAACTGAGAGTTCACTTGTAAATTTTTAGTGTTGCTTTATTACATTTGGATAAACCTTTCATGCATAAAGCACTAAAAAAAAAATATCTACAGAAGATTATTTTATTTCTCCTAGGGGAAACTGGCTGTAACTCTGTTTTTTGGGCATAGTTTTGTGGAAGTATTTCTGTGCAATTTAACATAACCTTCTTTCCATCAATCTTGATGCTTCCTTTTAGTTGTTTTTCAAAACAAAACCTGTTTTGGGCAGCACTATCTAGCTGGGGAAAAAAAAAATATATATATATATCTGTTGGGAATTTATTGGGAAAGTGTTCTTAGACCAAACCTTGAGTTTTCACTATGGCTGCTTTGAAATATTTAAAGGTTTGTCTATTTTCATGTCTACTACTTGAATGGGTTCTAAACTCCTGATCTTTTCAGGTCCTTATTTCCAGAAAGTGGCAAATGGTACAGGCCTAACAGACAGAAGCTATACTTGTTCTCCTTGTTATATTGAATTTTATCTTCTCTATAAAAAAATATATTAAGTTTTTTGTCTAGACATAGATGGTTGTCTATGTATAGTTGTACATGTTGTTTTAATATAAACCTTGACACTATATTCTTCAGTCAGCATTTTTCTTTTCTTCCTTCCTTGTGTCTTAGCCTCAGTTCAGGCAAGCAAAACCCAGTCCAAAGTGAAAAGGCTTGGTAGTAGCATGTTCTATCCTTGGCCACTTGCCTTGCATCTCCAATCTGCAGGAAAGGAAGACCTGAAGTGCCTTTTACAGAAAGCAGCTAGAGCTAAAACCATGGTAAATAGAGGTACAAGATGAACTGCCTAATAATTATTTTCACCACTGCCTGTTTAATGAGTGTTATGTTTTGGAAGTCTATAGAAGTAAGAAATTTGGTCTGCTGCCATTGGACTAATTAATCATAGAAGACTGTTAACAATGATGTAAAGGGTCATTGCTAGCAGAAAAAGCAGTCTGTACCAATTAGGAAATTGTCTAATTGAATTCTCATAGTTGTAGAGAGAATTTGAAGAACTGACTAGATGGAGAAGGTTGTATGTTTGTTTTGTCAAATCACTCACTTGTGCTGAGAGGTGTCAACAGACTTTTGCTCATGGCAAGGTCTGTTGATGTATTTAATTCGAAGTGACAAAGAAATGCAAAAAGCATACTAAGTGTAATACACTGAAATCATACCATTGCATTTGCTTCCTATCATGAGACAGTAAAATGAAATATGTTGATTAAGAACTGTAAATGACATTCATTATATAAGAAAAATCTCTCCCATATCCCTTTCTCCCTTGCCCCTTTCCCTAGAGAAAAGGCCACTTTTTCTCATGGATTATGAATCAATTTTGCAAAAGAACAGCTGAATTGGTGTCCTCTAATGAAGGATGTTGCTTTTTATTATTGTTGTTTTGT
This sequence comes from Formicarius rufipectus, assembly GCA_013399695.1. Classification (NCBI taxonomy): domain Eukaryota; kingdom Metazoa; phylum Chordata; class Aves; order Passeriformes; family Formicariidae; genus Formicarius; species Formicarius rufipectus. Next base: position 2,472,068 of record VXAU01000081.1, on the reverse strand, counting down.
AATCTTTTATATGGAGAGATGTCTCTGCATGGGGTACCAAAAGTAATCTGTGGAGAGTGACTGAAAATAAAGGGGAACATTAATTAGGTAACCAGGTAATAAATAGCAGCATTTCTAGCATCTCCAAACTCTAAAACGCACTGCAGTCCATTCCTTGAATCAGAAAACCTTTACTCCTCCCCATGCATATTTCTCTTCCTTACTTCTGTTAATATGCTTCTAGACCGAGGCCTACTCTCTATTATTTTCGTGGTAGAACTGCAGACATGATCTTGTGTCTTCTGTATCTCTTCAAAGATCTTTTCCAATTCAAAAATTAATCTTTGAGACTTTCTAGGATTTTCTCAGACAAAGCTGCCACAGCCCCCACAACCCCCTTTTTGCAAGAGAAGGTGGCTGGGCTTCCTTTCATGCAGAGAAGACTTGGATTATATCCTTGTGTACAGTTTTATAAGGAACTACTTTGTTGGTACTCATAATTAAAATTTTCTTTTAAAAAGTGTCTGTTAGCTAACAAAAGTTACAGAAGAAAGTTTAAAGTAGGAGACATCTGCATTTCATTCAGCTAAAAAACAGCTTGCATTAACCAGTGAAGGAAATTTTGTAGCTTGTCCTTCTGAATTAGCAAACTAATTTTTGAGAACATTCTGAAGGGAATTTGTGGCATATTGTGAGTATTAAAACATGGTAGGGATGAAGCTTCTTTACTTGTTCAGTAAGGATTAACTTTGGATTCAGCTGCAGCCCTCTGTTATTTTCCCTTGCTGTGAGCAGGTACTTGTTTCTACAACCCAAGAAGGTAGGAACAATATGTTGTTGCCTATCACATATTACTTGCTTGTTATTTCTGTAGGCCAGTGTAGTACTCACTCAGGGAGCTGGTAGCATCTAAAAAAAAAGAGGCAGAAGTAGAAGCTGGTGCAATGGTCTTAATTTCTTATGTGCACTTTCTTCCCACTGATGATATCTGGGGCACAGGATATGGGCTAGACTGTTTCCTCAGCAGAGAATAAGGAACAGGGAAGGTAAGTCTTCTACATTCAAAAAGCAGTGAACTTTTCTTTAGGCTAACACAATTTTATTTGCTAAATTTTCACGTTTGAAGAAAGACATAGCCCTGAGATGGAGTGACTAGAGACTTTGCATAGGCTTAATTAGCCCTCTAAGCATAAAAAAATCTGAAGCACACCTGAATACTGATAAGTGCAGATAAATAATTTGATCAATGAAAATACCTAAAGGAGACTTGTTTCCTGCAGGATAAACAGCTTCATCAGGGTTCTCATGTATTTATGCTGCCCATTAAGAGAGACAGGTGCTTTAACTTACATTTGGTGTGTCTTTTTTGATTTGGGTTTTTATCATGGGTTTGGGGGGACTTGAGGGGGTTTTTTGAGGCTTTTTTCCCTTTTTTTTTTTTTTGAATATTCTTTCCTTTTGGATGGATCTTTGTCTCTATTTTTGTGCCTCAAAGCAGCTGGGGGACACTATCAGCCCCTGTAGTTTCAGATCAGGATCAGTGGATACCCTTCAGTCTTTCATGATGTCTACTGCAAGACTAATTCTCTCTGATAGCCTTCTCGGGTATAAAGCCTCGGAAGTGTATGGCAGTAAATGGTTCAAAAGCAATAAAAGGTGTATTCCATCCTTGAGTAGGAAGGATAATTACAATCATTTTAAGAACTGCTTGAATGTTTCAGAGTGGTGACTCATTCTTAGGTTCTTCTGCATAAGTGGTATATTTTTCTATTGTAGCTATCTTGCAACTAGGACACTATAATTCTATTTATATTTGTGCATGCCTATCCCCTGTATGGCTTAGCCTGCCTTAACAGTATGTAAATACTGCTGAGTAAATAACAAATGAAAGGTGAACCTGGAAAGACACTGTTCCATCAGTCATTAAAAATCTTAGATAGCTGGGATACAATTTTCATGAATCTTTTTTCCAAGAGACTTTCGGTGAAGGATGAATGTCAGTCATCTAGCATGCTGATTTGATAATAATTTGGATCCATTTCAGATACTTGTCCGCAAATCAGACTGAAAATGTCAAATTTGGAAGGAAGGGGATTATTTCAGGATGTTTAAGTACCTCTAGTTATAGTCTGATTTAATGCTAATGTAAATCAGTTTTTTCTTGTGACTATATGATGACTCCCCTCCATCCCATCCCCACGGATGAGGCAAAGGTGACAAGAAAGGGACCTTAAAGATCATCTAGTTCCAGCTTTCCTGCCTTTGGCAAGGACAGCTCCCACTAGACCAGGTTCCTCAAAGCCCTGTCCAGCCAGGCCTTAAACACTTTGAGGGATGGGATGTGGTTTTCTCTGTGCAACATGTTCCAATGCCTCATCACCTTCACAGAATTTCTTCCTAATATCTAAATTAAACTTCCCCTCTTTCAGTTTAAGGCCATTCCCCCTTGTCCTATCACTATATGCCCTTGTCAAAAGTCCCTCTCCAGCGCTCTTGTAGGCTCTTTCAGTTGCTGGAAGGTTGCTATAAGGTCTCCCCCAAGGAAACCTTCTCTTCTCCAGGCTGAATAGCCCCAGCTCTTTCATCCTGTCTTCATAGGAGAGGTGCTCCAGTCTTGTAATTATCTTGGTGAACCTCCTCTGTATTTGTTTCAAGAGGTCCACATCCTTCATGTGTTGGGGACCCCAGAGATGGATGCAGCATTCCAGGTGGGTTCTCACAAGGGCAGAGGAAAGGGTCAGAATCACTACCCTTGACCTGCTGGTCACATCTCTTTTAGTGCAGCCCAGGACATAGTTGGCTTTTTCAGCTGCAAGTACACATTGCTGGGTCATGTTGAGGTTCTCATCCACCAAGACCCCAAAGTCCTTCTCTTCAGGGCTGATCTTGATCCATTCTCTGGCCAGCCTGTATTTCTGCCCCACAGTTAACTTCATGAAGTTCACATGGGCCAACTTTATCTAAATTTAACACATTCAGGTATAACCAGTCTGACTCCAGGAATCTTTCTCCTAATATATTCTGGAACGTCTGAGAAGAGGATTGAATGTTAATATTGCTGATTTAATGTACTTGCTATGTTATTACTTCTGACTCAACATGAACTACTTTGTCAGTCCAATGCATCTTTTACTAATCACACCTTCTGAACCTCTCATTAAACTGCATGTCTGATGCTTCCCCAGCAATGTCCAGCAATCTTTGATCAGGATGCCTCTGTTGCTCCATTTTTACAGCTCCTGTACAGCAAACTCTGGGCTTTATTGGTTTTCAGTCACTACAGATGTGCCAGAATAATTATAAAAATAGACCATACTGTTTATTTGCCTGAGTGAAACTTTAGGTTCAAATGTTCCTAGGTTTTGTTTGTGTTAAAAGAGGGATTTGATTTTTCTTTTTACAGTGTAAGATTTGCAGCTGTGTTTAATATTTAGTTACAAAATCAGGAGCTGGATCATGGTAGTAGAAGTGTCTTGACATAGCTGGAGTGCTATTTGAGATTAGTTGAATCTGTCAATTTTCTTATTGTGGATTTTCCTTCTCACAGTTTTTGGAATAAAATTCAGGATCCAGAGCAGAGTGCTTGCTGCTCTCAATGACATCATTTGATAAATGGAGCGATAGTAGGCTTCAGGGGAGTGCTCTGTCAATTTCAAGAGGAATAAAGTGTGTTTAATTAAAGTAATCTCTGTTTAGATTAAAATAAATCATTTTAGTGCCAAGGGTAGGTTTTTTTAAATGACTATGGGATGCCATTCAAAGGAGAGGCAGGAAGCTGATATAGTACTTAGAACTTTATTTCCTAAACTCATGATTGATCACTTAGATGATGTACTCTGCCAAGAAAATGATGTTTATTAAACAGTATTCCACAGCACAGCAGTAATTGGTAGGAGATGTGGCACTGAGGAAAGAGCAACAATTCTGGAACAGAGAGGTTCAAATAGAAATTTTCCAATTCAGCAAAGAATTTGCTATTTTAAAATGACTATCCATGGAGTGTAGGCTGCCAAATCCAGTCACCACTCTAATAGTTGCCAAGAGAATTGTCCTGTAGTTAGTCTCAAAATATTAGGTCTACATATAACACTTAGAATTATAACTACTCTTAATGAGCTTGGTAAAATTAATAATCCTGCCTCTACTTTTGTGAGGGTAGTTTTACTGATGCTTCAGTTTCTCACTTTTGATTTCCTTTTTTCTCCGCTTTTCCTTTTTTTTTTTTTTTTTTTTTTTTTTTTTGAGCCAGTAGTTTGGCTTAAAGGTGTTTTGATAACCCAGTTTATTTCTATGTTTTGTCTTGCACAGAACCTAACTTTATCTGATCTCTGCAGTGGTGGAAGCACCTGCTGTCTCAGAGCTTTCTCCCCTGTACAGCTGAGCATTCCCTACACTGATATGCGGTGGGGAAACAGATGAATGGCTCCACAGAACTGATGAGGTGATACCTGATGCTGGGGATGAGGGAGATGTAGCTCAGTTTGTAACAGAAACAAGGTTTAAAGAAAAAGGTGTTAATGCATGCCATCATGTCAGGCAATAAGGAGCTGAAACTTGAATTTATACAGCAATAGACAATTTTGAGTTAGATGTCTTGGATTTCCATGTTCAAGGAATGTAGACAGCTAAAGAAAGGAGTATGGCACCTCATGATAATACTTATTATGACTTGTCAGGAAGATGTGACTTCTTGTTTTATGACTGGAGGTCTACATTTTTTCCCTATACTCCAGGTCAGACTTATCCATTGACTGTTCTAACATTTGTATACCCTAAAATGATTCATCGGGTAAGGTGCCTGCTAAGGCTGAATTCTGTACAGTTCTCCACTGCTATTGCGAAATACAGAGCTGCTGCTTCTTGTGTACTACGAAAAACTTGTAGAACAGGCAACACTTTGTAAAGGTTTGGCAGCTCTCCTTCACTTCACTGAGCACTAAAGAAGCCGTTTTCCTGTTGGCATGTAGCATCTCCTGGCAAAATGTTACAGTGAACTAAGCTGAATCCCTAGGGTGAATGTCTTCTGCTCTGAGGTGTGTGTTCTGTTAATTTTCATTCCCAAATTTGGAGGTGCAACACCAAGCTGAGTTTGGTTGGACTCCTTATATGCCCAGCATCTTTGAGAATTGAGCTATTACAAACCAGATATTTGTACATGATTTGTTCTGAGTCCTCTGTGTCCAAATGTGCGTTAGTATCTGGAGGAAGTTGCAGTGAAAATAAGGCCTTTTTTTTTTTTTCTAAGAAGATAGGACAGTGGTACTGGGTTGTGGTCTTGTTTTTCATACAGAGAACTCTTTGGTTGTGCAGTTCCCTGTCATGATTTAGGAATGGTATTTCTCAGTTTAGTTCTCCCACCGAGATTTTCCAAACCATGCTGCCACTTGCTTCCTCCCCCTCCTGCTCTTCTGCCCCCACTGGTGCTCAGAGAGCCACAAAAGGCAAAGATTATGGGCTGAGATAAGAACAATTTACCAGAAGCAGCAATGAGATAAGAAAATGAACAGTAGCAGCAACAATATTAAGAATAAAAGTGTACCAAAGGGACAGTGATTCACATACAAAATGCTCTATCTGCCATGCTTGCTCAACTAGAAGGAACCCCTTCTCCCTGGGAGAGAGTATCTTTCCCCCACCCTTGGCAATGATGTGAGCTGGTATAGAATCTCTGTGTTTTAGAAGCCATGCCCCCTCCCAGCTACTGCAGAAAAATTAACCCTGTCCTGGTTGGAACCTAGGACATTCCCTTTCTCCTGAATGTCCTAAGCTGTACAGGGGATAAGATGGAGGAAACACAGAAGTACCTGAAATAGTAATCAGGCACACTGTGTGTGACCAGGTCTCTTTCATGAGTGCTTGCCTAACATATGCTTTGAGGAACCACTGTAATGTAGTCAGCTTATAGTCCCTTGACATGTAAATGGTCAGACTCAATGACCAGAAACCTCTGAGGAGATATTTGGCAGGTTCTACAAAACCACAGATTAAGAGTAGGGAAATCAGTTTATTGTCTCATATAATAACATGTGCATGGATCCTTCCTCTTCTAGTGAAGAGCTGTGAAGTCTAGTGATCTCTCCACTTATTATATTATCAGCTGTGTATTTCACACTTTTAGTCATACAGGAGTTGTACTCTAATCCTTTTACAGTAGTATCATTCTTTGTAGAAGTATTGTAGGAATAGCTTATCTCCTGAAGGACAAGCTAAGAGCGAATTTCTTTTAAACTCTAATGATAAGTATTTACATTTCTGACATTGTAGTGTTAAACCTAAAATGGCAAATGTGATGATGGACTGCTTTCATCTGAAGTTCTCTCTGGTTTTGACTTCACAGTTGAGCCCTCCAAGATGATCAGTTCACAGTAATTTCTTTTTTACAGATTGGTGCACACTTTTTCAAAGCTTAAAGCCAGTTTCATAGTTTTGGGGTTAAAAAGAATGTGTGCTGGATATTTCTATATTTGTGCCCTTGTGGGGTTCCTTGGTAGCAGGAAACAAGTGTCATGGCAACTGAAAGAAAAACCTGTTTTGAAGCTGCCAACCCAGCATGGTTCTCTGTGCATGGCTCTTGCCACTCTGAACTGTCACTAATAAAAGTGCTCCTTAGGGGTTACTTTGGCTTGATTTTTGTTTTCCCCCTGCCTTGAAGCAGTCCTCGCAACTTTCTGCAATTCCTGCTACTCACTCTCAAACTGAAGAAAAATCTTAAAGGTAAAAAATGGTGATGAAATAAGAGATGTAAGCAAGTCTTAAATGCTTTGGTTTTGACCTTGTAGAAAAAACAAACAAAAAAAACCCCACAAAACAAACAAAAAACAAACAAACCAAGATTTTTCTGGAAGACAGTAGGAAATACTAAAAATTTATTTACAAATGAACTTTTTCCATTTTGCACGGGCAGAAATTGAACCAGCATGATTTTTTTTTCAATTTCTTAAACCTTTTCTTTAATGTGAGTCCTTGGCATATGCTTCAGTGTCAACCCATTCGTCTGTGTTTCTTTAGCAATTGTCTAAGAAAATATTCAACCACCAGAGTGGAAAGCAAGACTCTGTAGAGCAAGTCAACAAACACAATCTTAAGTATTACTTGCTCTGGTACAAAAATAATACTATACAAGTATGTCAACCCTTTCTGTGGCTCCTTGGGTTAGTCTATATTATGATGTGTGAGTTCCCTGTAAAATAACTGAGTTTCAGAGCAGAAGGGGATTTGAATGCAGTTTTTACATATCATAAATATAATCTGAAAAAGTATCACCTCCACAGCAACCTTGCTAATTTACTGATAGTTCAAAGAGTTAAGAGGAAAGCATATCTGAAAAACCCCTAATGTTAACCTAAGTGCAGTGAATTCTGAGTTGAATGACTAAATGATCTAGCGGGCTAGAAGCACAATGAAAAGTTGCTGCTTGATCATGCAGTTCTGTTGAATTTAAAGACATGTTAGAGTGTTATTTGCAGTCACAGAAGACTGATGGAAAATTTGATTTGTTCAGCATGGTTGGAAGCAGCTGTGAACACTTCACAGAATTGACTGCTGAATTGAAGGGCTTTTGTCTTGTCAGCAAAATTTTTGGATGCTTCTACAACTTCAAGATCTGCCTGCTGTAAGACTTTGCAAATCTGCTCACTTTTGGTCAAATGCTTTTGCAAGGGTGAGCAGCAGGTAAGGATGAATTGAGCTTCTGTTTTGATGTTCAGCTATCGGATGTCTGCAGACTATCCTGACTGCCCATCTCATGATTCTTCCCAGAATGAATTATAGAATCACTGAAGTGGGAACATGCTTCTGGAAATCATCTGGTCCTTGGTCCACTCCTATGGTCCTATCTGGTCCATAGGTCACTGGCTCAGAGAGGAGTGTTAATCTACAAGAGGTATCTCAGGTTTGTGTCCAACTTGATTTTGAATATCTTCAAGGATGAACAGTCCACAACTTGTTCCTATGTTTAATTGTCCTCAGAGTAAAACAGTGTTTTCTGAGGTTTATACAAGTTTTTCTGTATCTCAGTTTGTGCCAGTTGCCTCTTCTCCTGTCACTGGGAACTACAGAGAAGAATCTTGCTCTGTTTGCCTACTACCCACTCAGGTATTTATTACACATTTATCATAACCCCCTGAACCTTCTCTTTTCCAGACTGAACAGTCCTAACTCTCCCAGCATCTTTTCATCATATATAGAATAGAATGGAATTAACTGTTTGTTTATTCAGTGACCTTCTAATCAAACTGCCTGACCATTTCGGGACTGACCAAAAGTTGAAGTATGTTATCGAGATCATTTGTCCAAATGCCTCTTAAACACTCCCTACTTAAAAAAGTAGGCAAGGCCAAAGTCCTTAGTTGCTCCTCACAGAACATTCCTTCCAGCCCTGTCACAAGCTTTGTTGCCTTACTCTGAACTTTCAAACCCTTCTTAAGCTGTGGGGCCCAGTGCTGCACACAGTATTCAGGGTGGGACCTTACCAGTGCTGAATACAGCAGGATAATCACCTCTTTGGACTGACTGGTTAAGCTGTGTTTAAAATGCTCCAGGATGTGGGTTGGCCTCCTGGCTCCCAGGGCACACTGCTGACTCATACTGAGCCTGCTGTCAAGAAGGACCCTCAGATCACCTTCTGCAGGGCTGTTTGCCAGTCGCTCCTCTCACAAATTATATTTCAGGCACAAATTATATTTGTGCCTGAAACTACTCTGTCCTAGGTGCAGAATCTGGCATTTATGCTTGTTAAATTTCATCCCATTAATCATAACCCAAGAGCTTCAGTCTATCTGGATCCCTCTGCAAAGCCTCCTGTCCCTAAGCAGAGTCAGTAGCACCTTCTCATTGGATATCCTCAGCAAACTTACTAATGGTGCGTTCAACTCTTGCATCCCAATAATTGATAAATATATTGAACAGACTTAACCCTAGAACTCAACTCTGAGGAACACCACTGTTGACCAGTTGCCATCTGTAAGTAATCACATTGACAAGACTTTGAGCTCTGCCTGTTAACAAGTTCTTCACCTAGTACACTGTAAACCTGCAATTTGTCCAGAATGATACTGCAAGGGACAGTATCATATATCTTACTAAAATCCAGAAAAACTACATTCACCATCTTTTCTTAATCCACTAGAGAGGTGACCTTATCATAGAAAAATATAAAATTAATTCAACATGACTTTTGTGAACCCATGTTGACTGTGCCTTATGATTGCATTATTCTTTAAATGCCTTTAAATAATACCAAATATAATCTTTTCCATTTTCTTTCAACAAACTAAGGTTAGACTATCAGGTCTGTTGGTTACCTGGGTCTTTTCTCACAATCTTTATGTGAACTGGAAGAACAGTGGAGAGCTTCCAGTCAGCAGCGACGTCCCTAGACCTTTGCCACCTTTGGTGGATGAACAAGAGGGGTCCTACCCTATCATTTGATAGCTCCTGCATTTCTCTAGACTGAACTCCATCAGGACCTATGGGCTTGCATTCATCTGATAGATCTAGTCCTTGACAATTTCAGTGTCTGGGAGTGCAAAGTCACTGTTCCCACACTCGTGGCCCTCTGACTCAGAAGACTGGGCAACCCAAGGTCTAGCAGTATTAAAGACTGAACCACAAACCACATTGAATGCCTCTCCTTTTCCTTCATCCCTCTAAGTCAGATGACCCTCTTCAACAGGTATTGATCCAATGTTTTTTTTATACCTCCTCTTACTATTGACATACTTTAAAAAAACTTTTTTTTATTTTTGGAAACACTGTCCAGCTTCAACTCTGATTGAACCTTGGCATTTTGTGATTTCCCGCTACATAAACAAACCACAGCTCTGTACTGTTCCTGTGAAGTCTGACCATGATTCCAGAGATTATAGTTTCTTTCTCCTTTTGAACTATGTGAGAAGTTCCCAGTTCACAGAAGCTCATATGCTCTCCTGCTTATTTGGCTTTCAAAGTGGAATTTCCTGCTCCTGTGCCTCTGAAAGATAGTTCTTAAACACTGATGAGCACTCATTAACTAAGACCTCAAAAAATTCCCAGGATACTCTGCTAAGTAGCTCTCTGAATAGCTTATAGGTTGGTGTCCTGAAGTCCAGGCTGGAAATTTCTGTCCTTTTTTTTTTTTTTTGATTATGCTGAAAGTTTTGAACTCAATCATTTCATGATCATTGTGAACAAGGCAACAACCTACCAGTCCCATCTATCCTTTAGTTGCAAACAGCAAGTCTAGAAGGCTTTCTTAGTTTGCTTACTGACTACCTGTGACAAGACACTATGCCCCACAAACTTCAAAAATTCACAACAGCTGCTTGTCACAGCAGGATGATGTTTCTAGTTATGTCTTGGAAATTGAAATCACCAGGACAAGGGCTACTGATCTGAAATTTCTCCTAATTTCCTGTAGAATATGTTGCCTATAACATGATCCAAGCTTTTAACCATCTTCACAGCTATTCACTAGACTTATTGAAGTACGTTCAGCTCTCTCTTGTACTGGGGAGTCTAGACTCAGACCCAATACTCCAAACTTCACTCAGCAATGCCAAGTAGAGAGGAAGGACAACCTCCCTTGAGCTGCTGTTAATGTTTCCCTAATGCAGCTTAAGATACTGTAGACATTCTTTACTGAAGAGGAACATTGTTGTTATGTGTCCTGCTTGTCCTTCATTACATCTAGGTCCTACACGTAAAGCTAATTTTTGGCTGGTCAGACCCCTGCATGTGCTGGTGAAGGGGGTTGTTCCTCTGTAGGTGTGGGATTTTTTATTTTCATTTGTTGAACTGAATGAGGATCCTTTAGGCCTTTTCCTCCAGTCTGTTGATTTCCTTCTGCATGTCAGTACAACAGCCTGATGTATCAATGACTTCTCTTAATTCAGTATAATCTGGAAACGTGCTGAATTTACACCCTTTCTTATCATTAATGGGACTTGTCATGAAGGGATGTTCAATTGTATTGGTTTCAATACAAATCTCTAGGGAACACCAAGTAACTCCCTTCAAATGGACTTTGCTGCCGCTTATGAAAATCTTGTGAGCCCAGCTGTTCAGCCAGTTTTCAGTCGATTTCTCTGTCCCTTTACCCATAATTCATCCATTTGTCTAAGATATTATGGGAGATTATGTTAAAGCCTTACTAAATTTGATATAAGTAACATCCATTTATTCTCCCTGCCTCCTTATCCAGCAAGCAAGTCACCTTGTTTGTAGGTTGTTAGGGTGGTTAAGCATGGGCTTTTTCCTTTTGTAAATCCTTGCTGTCTACTCCTCATCACTTTCATGTTGTTGGAAATTGTTTGCCAGAGGATCTGCTCCATTACCTTCTCAGGACTAAGGTGAAGCTGACTGGCCTGTAGTTCCCTTCTTGCTTATAGGGGTGGCATTTACTTTCTTTCACTCCTTAGTAACCTTTCCCGTGACCTTGCAAAGCTAATTGGAGTTAATCTCACAATGATGTTGGCCCACTCCATCAGCGCTTTCGGGTGCATCCCTTCAAATCAACTTGTGCATGTTCAGCTTGCTTAGACATTCACAAACTTGATCTTTGTACATCAAAGATATGTCTTCTCTGTCCTCATAAATTTGATGATAAGGCTGGCGTTTCACTAATATGTAGTATCCATTTCTGATGTCCATATTCTGATGTCCATAAGCTATGAGACTCTTTCCACTTGGGTCAGGTGAATGCTTGGGTCAGCTGAATGCTCTGCAATTTCAGAAATGTATTTCAATGATAGAAATAATGAATGCATTTAGACTTATTCCCTACCCCACTCCCCAGAAAACTCCAGACCAATGATTTTCAGGTTCACTCCATTCAATTTAGATTAGCTTTTTTTGGTACTTGTGGTGGTGGTGAGTTGGATTGAAGGTTGAATGAGTCTAAATAAAGCTAAACTAAGGCAGTAGAAGAATGAGATTGGGGAGAAAAAGTATTAAATGTGGGGGATACGTGAAATGTAAGTACTACCAGTTAGAAAAAGGTGGAGAGAGTGCTCTGACTCAATTGGTAGAAAAAGAAATTAAATTTACTGTTAACTGCCTCAGGCTGGACAGGAAGGTCATCTACATCTTAGAATGTTCTTTTGCTTATTTTTCCTTTGTCATTCCTGTTCAGTTAAGGAGAAAAGAGTTAACTTAAATATATGAGCTGGGAAGTCCAATAAAGCTCTGTCTGCAGAATTAACAAAGTGTAATTCCATTAAATCTGCAGTTTACTGGGAGAAGTGGCACTTCTACGCATTAAACTCTAAATCCAGATTAGAAGGTGCTCATGAATAGTGAACGAATCCTTCTAGAATCATCGTACCCTATTTTAATTGTCTTACATTTTTACTTGAATGGGTAAATTAATCTCAAAATCTAGCATCACTTCTGTGAATAAAGGGCAGCTTGAATGGTAAACCATTGCAATTGCTTTTTTTTAATGTGTTATTTTGGTACTGTTTGCATACCTTTATTCATTTACTATGATATTGAGCTTGTTGCTGCCAGTATTTTATATATTAACACAGTTTGGTTCTGTGTGGAATAGTAGATCTCTACCAATTTTCTGAGTGTTTTTGTGTGAAGTAATACTTATCAAAACCATCTCAGGGTATCATGAGGGGAATATTTTTGGGGCTTTGATTTAGATTTTTTTTTTTTAGTCATAGTAATAATGATAATAGTAATATGTTTCCTACTAATGATATTACTAGTAAATTGCATCTACCAGCTGGTCTATTTGACTATATGGGTCTCTACACTTTTCTTGTTAAATGTGCTATATATTGTCTGGGTATGGAAAACCTGTTTGAGCTGTTGTTAAATTATTGAAAAAACTGAGTGTAATGCAGCAGCAATAACAAGCTCTATGGTAATTCAGCAAGTCACAAGCTCTCTGTCCACATCTCCTGTGTATAATTAGTTTCTTCACTCCTTTTTACTTTATTTTTTGGTCTGGCTGTATCACAAATATTTTAGACTTCTGACTGGAGTATGGGCATGGAAGAAGTGGATACAAACTCCTGACACTGCTGTGATCTTCCTGGTGTGGCCTTCAGTCTACCCTTTGACTAGGATTTTCCACTTTAAATGACAATAATATTTTTTTTTTTTCCTAAGTATTTTAGATGTCTGCTTAGCATATAATAGCTACTGTATCTCAGGTTCAGCTTGTCTCAGAGGGAACCTTATCCACCTTTACAATTACCTGAAAGGAGCTTGTAGAAAGGTGGGGATCAATCTCTTCTCCCAGGTAACCAGTCACAAGACCAAAGGAAACAGCCTCAAGTTGTACTATGGGAGGTTTAGATTTGATATTAGGAAAACTTTGTTCACTGAAATGATGTTCTGGCATTGAAACAAGCTGCCCAGGAAAGAGGTGGAATCACTATTCCTGAAAGTGTTCAAAAGGCATCCACAATGTGACATTTGAGGGATAAGATTTAGAAGTGAACATATGAACTGCTGGGGTAGCAGTTGGACCTGGTGTTCTTAGAGGTCTTTTCCAGTCTTATTGATCTTATGATTCTACTACAGTCATGCTATTCTTTAAGAAATACCACACTGAAATCTTTCTGGGGCAAATTTCATTTAAGATGAGGGGTGATTAGTGGTCTATTCTTCAGGTAGACTTATGTAGAGATATGCTTCCCTTCCTCACCTTCAGGAGGCCAGTGAGGCGAGACTGAGTATATCTCATTAAGCTAAAGGCTGCCATCTGTAATCAGTTAGCCACAGAGCTGCACGTGAGGCACTGACTGTCCACTGGGACCCACGGACAAAGATGAGCATTTTTTTTTCTTCTCTACTAGGCTGCTAAACTTGTCTTCATCTCTAGAGTTAGCTGGTGCCCTTTTCCTTCTCCCCTGCAGCTTTCCAAAGTCCTTCTCAGCCTCTTTTTAACAATGTATTTTTAACCAGTTCAAGGATATTGTTCATAATCCACAGCTTTCTACCTAAAATGATCTTCTTTGAAACAACTGAGGATAAGAGCATTTTGATTTATAATTTACAGGAAGTCTGTATTTGTAGGTGTGCTGATGAATAGCTCTTTTGAGAGGATAGAAAAGTATTAACTTCCAGACTGAGTGTTGTCTTTGCTAATATAGGAACAAATACACAGCTTCAGAAAGTATGCCTTTGTATTTATTCATTAATGAAAACTGGGGAAAAAATCCCTTAGGGAGAGAGAAACTTAGGTAGATCCAGCTAAGAGAGTTTCTTCACTTAGAGCACATCTAAATTATTCTTAGGTACCAAAGTGAAGTCTGAATTTTACTTAATTTCTTATAATACGTATGAATTTATAATAAGTACAGAGCTAGAGCATGGCAAATGCAGCAGATATTATAAAGCAGAGAACATAAAAATAACAAAATATCTTTAAAAATAAAGTACTACATTCTCATGGACCCCATGAAATACTGTGTTCAGCTGTGGTATTCCTCCATTTCAAAGTCTGTGTGAGGAAACATGCATAATTATTGTTCAAAAATTCTTAATGCTTCAGTTGAGATACATTTCATGTAGGCATATGGAGATGGGGCAAGGCAAGGAACTGTGATGAGAAAGAGGGGCAAAATCTGTTGCTCCATCATTTGGCTCAAGTGAGAGCTACTTCACTTTGCTGGTGCCAATCTGGGATGCTACTACCCCCCGTAGTTTTGTCTGCTATATTCCTTTTCTTCTGATAATCTGCAATGCTGCTGGGCTGGGGCAAAAGAGCAGTCTCAAATTTCTATCCCTTCCTTTTGTGCCTCAGTGAGAAAATCCTTTTTCCATGGCTGACAATGGAAATATGCAGCAGTTTAAGCAACGCGGTTTTGCTCTGCCAGTGTCTTTCTTTTTCTGTCAAGTAGTTGTTATTTGTAACAGAGTTGCAGTCAACATAAAGTGCTCTGTATTGTGAACAATTAAAACCATGTTATATTTGAGCCACAAATCCTGACTGTGAAATTGTCCATGACAGGTTGCAATGGTTGTAAACCTCTTGTGCTGTAGTAACTAATTAGGCTTCCTTTCCTTTTTCTTTCTTTTTTTTTTTTTTTTTCCTTTCATTTCACAGTGACAGGAATAGGATTCTCTGAAAGTCAGAGATGCTGCTGTGCAGTGCTGCACTTTGCTCTCATAATCCATGTCATCCTCTAATAAGAGAGCTTTATACCTAATGAGAACTCTTGACTGCAAGTCTCATTAACCCCCTCTCTGCCTCGGATGCTTGTTAAGTATTCTCCTCATGTATGTTTGCCTGTTGAGATGCAGACATGAGAGAGGGCATTACAAGGGAGTGCATAATATTGTAAAAGTGCTGTAGTGAACTTTTTTTAAAAGTTCTGACTGGGGGAAAAAAATAACAGATGTCCTATCTTGTTGCATCTTTCAAAACAGAGGAGTTGTCAGTGCTGTGATTTATTTTAAAAGGGAGAAAATTACCTGAGCCAGAGAAATGTGCTGCTGACACAAGCTACCCTCAGAATAAACTACCGAGGAATGAATTAATGAAAATAATGTTATTGGACAACTTACAGTACAGCCCTTGATCTGAAAAATTAAATTAGGCAAGGAAAAATATGTTCAGGATGGAACTGGAATACAAACAACTTTGTGACTGGAGAACAATCTTAAACAACATGTCCCATGGTGAGAGTGTGGATATGGGAGTAGTGGAACAGGGCAATAAAAAAAAAGAAACAAACTCTTGATTCCTGTGAAGGCTGGATATCAATATTCCTCATGCTTAATGTGTTATTAGTATTTGCCATGCTTGTATTCTTACTTTTGTCACCTTTACCAAGGTACTGTGTAGTTATGGTCGATCATTCACAGCATCATACATTATGTGTCAGGCTCTACTAAATGGGAAGTTGGGATATTACATGATGCTACGAACATTTGAGGCCTGGAATTTGATATACTACAGAATGTTTCATCAGTTTTCTTTAGTTTCCAAGGACATATTGTCTGCTATATAGGTCTCTTTGGTCATCTACCAAGTGCTTTCTCATTAGCCCTATCAAATTTTCATCCTGTATGAGAGAAAATCAAAGTTGAACTCTGTTAAATCTGTGTGGGACAAATATCTGAACTTGAAAGATGAAAAGCAAAATCCCTGAAGTAATAGAGTTAAAAGGTAAAGTGTCTGACTTTATAATACCATCCTTCTTGTTCAATATTGATCCTTTATTTCCCTCTTCTTATTGAAATCTGTGGTATTCTGTATTATTAATATCGCAGTTGAAGTCTATGCTATGTTGGGGTCTATGTCTTGTCTGGCCTCTGAGGAGACAGACTGGTCCTGTGTCAAGCGCTTTTGTTTCCAGATGTGGTGCAGATGTATCACACAAGCAATCACTTCTGAAGTGATTAATCAGTCTGTGTTTGGGCATGCTCACCTGTGAAATAGGTACAATACTTAAGAGCTCTTTGGAAGTAAATGACTATCATGTAGTATCCTGGTAAGAAGATAGCAATTATGAGTGCTGTAATGAGGTACTTACGAAAATATTTTCTTAGTTCTGTAGCCATCCTTAACTGTTTCACAATATTTCCTTGATCAACCTCTATTTTTTTTTTGATTATGTCATTTCTAATTTATTTATAAGCATTTCTTCTTGTTCATCACCATTAATTAGATAGCAACTCATTGTAGCCAAGAATCAATTTATCCAGCAGCAATTTAGCCTGACTAAAGCAGAAAAAAATTAGGAGTGGAAGTTGTACTTCAAGCACCAGATGATGTAGTTTCAGAGGTCTTGATCAAATTAAATGGAGGATCAAATTAAGTGCCAACTGGTGACTAAATTACACTGAAGACACTGTACTTGCAACAACTAGTTTTCCCCATGCAAATGCTTATGAGGTGAAAATGGGTAGTTATTCAGAGCTGTAGCAGCTGTCTGATATTTTTTACTCTCTTTCATTCGTCAGACTCTCAGTCACTTTTGAGAAAATATTGCTTCTCCAGGATACACATTCAAACTGCCCTAATGCAGCAGTTCAGTTTCTTTCCAAGAAATGCCATGCAAGTAGTTCAGTCACTGATTCCTAACTGTGAGGCAGTAACTAAAGCAAACAAGCACATCAGAACTTCCTGTATATGAGCTATACAACTGGTAGGTTACAAAACACACATCAGCAGAAGCATTGTATAGCTTTCCCTATGAAATATTGCAAGAATCTTTTGTTCACGTTCTTAATATGCATAGTTTTAAAGAAATGCAAATTTTGCCAAATAATGCAACATTCTTCATTCAAAAGTGTAATAGATTTAAGTGTAGGATGGAGTTCTGTATCTTTTCTGAGAGAAGGAATAAGCAGAAGAAAATGAAGTGTGGTCTCATAATGTGAGACATTAAAACAAAAGCTGCAAATGAAGAATAAAATATTTAATTGAGAAATTCATCAGTGTTCACACTGTTGTTATTCTGCTCTAGTTGCACATGAGGCACCTCAGGCCAAATGCCATCCATGGTGTGCTTTCCTTTCTTTTGTGAAGTCATATGGGGTCAGGCACAGTCAGTAATTAACAGTAAGTCCTGACAGCCATTTTGCACTGCTCACTTTAGACAACTCTATGCTCTATAAAACCTCATTGAAGAGAACAACTGAACCTACTCTAAATTCTCTCCTGTTTGGTGGGCTTTCAATAGCACTTCTCTCTGAGTCTAGTGGCAGATTTGTATCTCCACAGATGCAGGGAATGTGAAAGCTTCTTTCTACTCTCCCATGACTTCTAATTTTTCTGGGCAAGCAACGAATCTTTCTAGTAATCCTATGAATCACTGGGATCAGTGTTTTCAGGCTCCAACAGTGACTTCTGTGCCCTGATTTGCTGATTACTTGGGGAAGAGTATGTTTCTTGTAAAATGGCTGAGATGGAAATTTCACTGCAGTGTTGGTGTTCTCGCTTTTTACTGTCTCTTAGAAAGTCAAAGATAACACATTTATGGAGAAAGCATGACATTTCTACGAATTTTGAGTAACTCAATGGGTCTGAAGGCTAAGCATAACATGTGCTAGAGTGTGATGGACCCAGAAGTTTGCCCACAAGATGAGAATCCAATAGCCAGTAGACACTCTCTGGTAATCCTGTGAGATTTGAGATTTGGGTTTAGCTTTGCTAAGAGGTTCATTCTCCACACAGGAGGTTCATCCAGTGGTCATGAAATTCTCTTCCCCTTTGTCCACCCTTTCTTGACTGCCTTGGGGTGCTGACAGTGCTATTAGAACAGTCAGCCAGCACGCATGAGATTGTCTGTGTTTGATCAAGCAGGTTTCAGATAAGAGCCACTGTTCCCTTCTGGCATAATATGTGCGCTATTTGGACCCTACATATGGTGTTTAAAAAGAGTTCAGGGGAGAATGGCTATTAAGATAAATAGAGAGCAAGGCTGAATCACTCTGGATTTGCAGCTGATTGTGTATTGATTTAAGGAAAAGAATGTTGAATTTATTGCAAGAGATGACAGCATAAAAGCAGGATGGAAAATGAATGTTAGCAAAACTAATGGGATGTGTAATGGCTTAGGAGAGAGAACGGTGAGAAGAGAGAAGTGGTAATTTTTCAGGTACAAGGTATCTTGCTTACATTCTCCCTCAGCTTCCTGTGATAGTTAATTATAGTTTGGGATGTTTTTGTGATTCATCTTTGTGATGAATCTTACAGTAAATGCTAATGAAAATTGTAAAATATAAAAGGAGAGACATTTTTAAAAAGTACATGGCAAGTCTTCTATTGTTATATCCTTCTGGATTTTGGATCCTAGTTTTTGTCCTATTCATTAAGAGAATATGTACAGTGGCCAGTAGAGTTATTTAAAGGACAAGTTTTTCTTTACTAAAGTGTTCTAATTATTTGCTTAGCTCTATTATGGAAGTTATAGCATGTATTGCTGATACCTGCAGTGTGTTGCATAAATTTACTTTCTTAAGAAAGCAAGTAGCAAGAGGCAGCAAGAGGACACCGTGTTTCACCGGTGAACAGACGCTGTTTACTAGTAGCTTTCACTGGTCTGTGCAGTACAGCAGTGAGAAGATTTTAGTCCTTTTACTAGGAGGAGAGATCAAATTATTACCAAAACAAAATTATTACCCTCACCAAAACCTGAATATAACTGTAAAAGGACAGTCAAATTTCACTCTTGTACTGTGTCACTCTGTTGCTGACTTAACCGAAAACGTCACTTTTTCCAGGCACCTGGGATAGACAGGGGGTTAAATCCTAGCAAAGGCATTTTCCCCCCTGATTTCTTTGATTTTTGGCATTGCTTCTGAAATGTTGGCAAGAGATAGCCTATGGTTTTTCAAATTGCCCACTCTCAGAAGACATCCTGATTCAAGGTGGCCAGCTGTTAATCATTACTCAGGGCCCTCATTAAAGCCAAAATCTGCTGGACTCATCATTACACTCAAGCTACTGTAATGCAAATTGGAGTTCAAGCAAAAGCTTAAACTTTTGTTGAAGCTCTTAAATTTTAATGGGGCTTCTTTACAGCTGAAATAACATGAAATAATGTGTTATGATTTATAAAAAGAAAGCAATTATTTATTATTATTTTACCAAGATTAACAATGAATTAACTCTTCGTTAACAGTCATAGTTGTTTTAACATAGTTATTCAATTACAGTGACTTAAGAGCTAATAGTGAAATGACTGTGTATTATACTGCATGTATCACTGATTATAGATTTTTTTTTAAAAATCAGCAAAATCTTGTTTAATATCACTATATTAAGAGAGACATTATGGAAGTGTCATTGTTATATCTGTGATGTTATTTGTAAAGTTAGTGATTATTTGTCATGCAATTACCAAAAGAACAAACTGTCTGCTAGGATTGCAGTAGTGGGACAAGGAAGTCAGCAACTTCTTAGTGCTCTAGGGAGATCAGAGTATTTTGATTAATGCTGGACAGCACAGAGAACAGTGGGTATGAATTAGTCTCACTATATACCAGGATGGTACACATTTGTTGAGTGGGGTGTTTTTGTTTTGGTTTGGGCTTTTTAAATATTCACTCTGTGGAAACTATCAATAGGAAAGGGAATAGCAGTAGGAGCAGTATAATATTTAAGCTTTCTGATTTCTGTGCTCTTTAAGTTAACTCCAGTTATCTTCATTGTTCCCTAAATACATCTCTTATTCTAGTTTGAACATAGCCAGACAAACTTTTAAGGTGCTGTGAATCTTATAATTTCTTTGACTGCTAGACTGAAATGCCTTCTATCAAATTTCTATTTTGTGTATATGTCAGAATACAGTAGAAACAAACTTCTGTATTCTGGCAGTTAAATACCCTGAACTCCTTTGACTGTTCATTAAAAAGCAGGTGTTCCAAGCCTTTATTCATTCTTCAAGCTATTCTTTAAAACATATTTTGCCGCATCCTTTTTTGGTAAATGCATGTCAGATTTGAACTCTTCTATAATGTTTATTACACCAGCACATGGGACTTGGATCGTTCCTTTGAATTTTGGAATTGATTCGGTAAAGTGTCTCCTTTCACAGCAAGTTTCATGGAAACATTTCCTGGGATGCTTAGATGTCTTGAACTCTGCAGCCAAGGACTCTGGGAATAGAGGCTGTGTGGCAACATCTAACACTTGGCCCAGAAGTCTGTATTTTTACAAGATAATCTTATACTTGAAGATAGGAGAATGTTTAGAATCTGTTCAGGATGATCCAAATGGGTTACTGTCTGTCCTTTCTTTTTGGAGGAACATAAACTGTAAATTTATTGCTTAGAATCTGGTATGCTTCTCCCTTCGAGTGGTCGATTTAATATCGAGGAATTATGTTAAGCCTCAGAACACATCTCCAGTAATGCTGCTGTTCAACTGTGGCTCCATATTTAAAACAACATTTTAAGGTCTATTACTTTGGGAGGTTTGAATTTCTGTATTGCATGCCATGCTGATCTTGCATAATTATAATTCATTAATTAAGGTCAAATCTAATACTTTACAGAAATCTATTACGTTAACAAGTTTACCCTCCTACCAGCAAAAGCTCATTTGAAAGCAAGATTTAGATTTCATAAGCCCATGTTCATTGTCTTTGATTACATTGCATTCCTTTTAATGCCTAACAGTGCCATAAATTAGTCATTTCATTATTTTGTTGGGATTGGTGCCAAGTCTACTGATTGCTGATGTTAAACTAGTCAGCCCATTTGCCTTTGTGAAATATCGTTCCATCACTGTTTTATTTGCTTGTATTGCTAAACTTTTTTAGCCCTTCAGAAGCTATTGAAAATCTACTTTAGTCGCTCATGGTAATTCTCAGCCAGCTACTTTTTGTATGATTGCAGAGTTTTTTAGGCTTTTTTTGTTTTACTTTCCTGAGAACTTTATTTTTGAAATGTTAAACTGGTATTTACATTTCAACAGTAACTGAAGATGATGCAGAAGTATTTTATCTTTAAAGTATGCAAATTCTTTTCACTTTTCCTTCACAAAATTCAGGAGAAAAATATTTAATACACCTGTCCTTTTTTGTATTATCATACATAACTTGTTAGTAATCCGTATGTACTATTACTGAGAAAATTTTTGTTCCTGTGCTTAAAAACCTTTGAGTGCTAGTCAGAGAGTTACTTTTATGTCTATTATTTGCTGCATAAAATTTCTGTTCTTTCTAGCTTTTAATGCACATTCAATATTATCTTCTGTTATCTCTGTGTGAGTGTGTGTATTGACAGATTCTGCTTGTCTCTCTAAAACAGACTTTTCTTAGTTCACATGATTTTCATTCAGAACAGATGGGTTCTGACTTTTGGGGACATCTACTAGTTGTTTTAAATGATCCTTAACTATTTTAATTATAAATTACATTTTTTTCCCTTCTCTCTGATGACTAGAATCTGATGTTTTAGACTTGTGTCTAAAAGGATGTGTACCATTACAATTAAATTAGTACTTAAATTACACCTTTATGCAACAGTATAGTGACATCTGACTCTAGACAGTGGTTTTTCTCTGTTTTTGGGAATGTTTCCTCTGTCCAGGTGACGGCTGCTGTAGAATGAACACGTGTTGGATGTGGAATATTTGTGAATCAGATGCATTTTATGTAAAACAAATACGAATTGCAGAATATTAATTGACAGGGTTTTGACGGTGGGACCTCTGTACTGGGCGGTGCTGGAAAAACCCTGTGCTGAAGATGGTACAGATACACATGGGGCCTCTGAGGCTCGGGGGTGAAGAGAGAAGCCTTTATTCAAACTAACAGCGAGTTATATAGACCTCAGAGGGTGGGGGTGGCTAGGGAACCTGCTTAGCCAATGGGGGAAGGGAAGGGTCACAGGCAGGCAGGCCCCCAGGAGTGGGAGATAAGGTAGGTGATACATCCAATGGAGATAGAACAGGGGCTGGGCTGGCTGGGCAGTCCAGCTCAGGTAACTTATAACAGTTTCACTTGATGGGTGTACAAATAGCTCAATTTCTAAAGGTTTCTAATTCAACAAGGTTCAGGCTTCTATTGTCCTGTTCTTCATTTGTTTCTTTCAATCCTCATAGCTTGGCTGTTCTCCCACAATTACTAATATTCTGAGACCCCTAGTTTGTGTCTCTCTGCATCAACTAACTTACAGGAGAAGTTTATGCTGTACTCCAGTGCATAGTGGTGGTCTGTAGCAGATGCCACCTACTGTCTTAGATGATGACCATTAGTCTGCAAAAGTTTGGGAGCTATTGCTTCAGAGGTGAGATGGACTTGGAGAGGAGCAGTATTCCCTACTGTCCTTTAACCAGCTGATTCCTACTGATTGCCTTTAAATAATTATATTTTAAAACATTCTGGTTTTAATTCAGTGATTTTTAATGCTAAGTAGTCTGGATTGATGTGCATGAGGAACTCTTCTTTCTGCAATTGGGTGCTTCACTGGCAGTGTAGCCATTATTTCCTCAATTTCAGGCCATATCATCAGTACAGCGTTCTACTGTGGGCAATTTCCAAAACATCTTGTGACACTTATTTTTCTTTCAAGAAGTTCCCTGAAGTGCATATCTCTATTTTTTGAGTAGTGCAGAGTAACATGGATTCAGAGAGGAAAGAAAGATAATCCCAAGGGCAAAACCCCACTAATATAGTGGAGAGAGTGGGTTTATGAGCCCTTGGTATGCTTTTGGCCTTGCAGGTTTCCTGTGTGCAAACAATAAGAGGAAATTCAGGAGATTATATTTGTTCAAGTATTTGCTGATTCAGACAAGTACTTAAGTGTGTGCCTCATCCTCAGAATGCAAGAAGGCTCATCTCTATTCAACAAAGCTTTTATGTCACTTCTTAGAGATAGGCACATGCTCAAGTGCTTCACAGAAATAGAAATGTAATTATTTTCTACGCGTTGAGTTTAACGCTGCTTAGACTGGCACTTGTCGAATCTTCAGTAATCTATTCCTGATTACTAAACAAACTCTGTCCTTTTCAATGAAAGGCTTAAAGCTGAGTTTTACAAAACACATACCTGTGTCTCTGTGTTTGCAATAGTGAACTTCAATGGAAGATGGAGGGCTTGGATGGGTGAATTGCTTGCTTTCCTTTTACCTGTTTCATCAAATATAATATCAGGCCCGATCAATTTCTACATCAGTTCTAGAAAATAGCTTTATTAACATATTAAGAGTGCTGCCTTTGGAAAATATTTTTTGTCTTTTTTTCTTCCCCGTTGTTTTTCTGTTTGTTGTTTGTTTTTTGCTTGGTTGGATTGTGTTTGGTTTGTTTGCTGCTTTTTTTTTTTTTTTTTTTTCTCCCTCCCCCCAGTAGGGTTTCATGTAATGTTCATGTAGTTGCCCTCAGTTGGATTATTCTGGTACTAACACAGTAGGGACACTTTTCTTGGTTGCTCAGGCTTGTATATTACAGGGAAGCACTTCTGTTCATTCTCATGGTATATTTTAAAAGAAAGATGGTATTTTTCAAAACCACCTAAGATGATCTGAGCAGCTTCCCCGCCCCCCCCAAAAGTATCCAAATAAATTGAATTCTAGAAACAGTCCTTGTAATTTAATTTTTTGTTTTTGCTTTTAATGTGTGGATTTGTCAAAAGTCACATCAATGTCAAAACTTTTCTGGACTGCATCAGGGGTAGAGTCTCCTTGGACAAGGTTCTGCTGCTGGCATAACACCCATACATTTATATATGTGACAAATTCTTTTAGTGTAGAAACAGAGAGTGTGAAAGACAGTTCTGTTCCTACAAGAGTCTTTAAAGAAAACTATGTATTTTTGTGAAATATTTTCCCCAAGGACAATTTCAAATCTGATGTTCATATGATATTTAGAGAGCTAATGTGTCCTCTCCTCTCCTCTGTATGTTATCTGGACACTTTTATTTATTTAGTTTTGTTGTTTTTCAGCATGTAATCCTTACTATGTACATACTCCCATTACTGTTAGGATGAGTTCATGTGCCTGATTGCTTGTGCTTGGCATGTTCTTCCCCTCCTTCACATTTTCAAACAGACAGGTTAACTTGTTCTTTATTCACATATTCTGCTCTCAGTACCTGTGATTCCTATGTGTACCTGTGGTTCCTCAAAGCTAAAAGTACTATGAGTGCTTTCCTGATTGAGTGGTAGCACACATGACCTTTACCCACATTAAGGTACAGGTTCACCTAAAGCCAAGTCCATCGACTGCTATTTGGTATGAGCCTGTACCATGAACTGAAGTGTATGTCTATATCATCTCAAGCTACTTTACAAAAATATTCACATGTTGTTGAATTTCTACTAATATTTGCATGTATTCTTGTAATATGTGGGCTTGCCTGTGCTAATACCACCACTTTGTGCAGGCAGCAGAAACATCCAAATTTGAGAGACTCAGCCATGGGGCTAGCCTGGGAGGGGGGAAGCAACAACAGTAAATCCATGAAATACTATTGAGGATGTGGGCTGGATTGCGTCTTATCTTTACCTTCCTTGTGTTATTTAAGTCTAGCAAGGAAAGATGAGTAGAACTGTGATACTTTTAGAGATGACAGTACAGCTACTGTAGATATCTAACCCAATTTTCCATTTATAGGATACTGCCAGACTTTGAAAACCCCAGAACCTGAGTAGGAAAATGAGACACAGACTATAAAATATTATTTTGATTAGCAGCAGTGTCAATATGATATCACTTTTGAGGTTCTAAGCCCATGTATTTGCCTACTGCTTCAGAATGTTCCCCTATCCCCCTGCAAGAATTCTGTGCTTGATTTTTTAATGTCTAATGATTAATTTTTGATGTGTGCAAAGAACCATCTGGGAAGATTCTGTCTTTTTGGGACAGAAACCCTTCTGGCTATGAGGAGAGACGATGCATGATCCATTGGCTACCCTTTACCAGTGATCCATTGGCTACCCTTTACCAGTGAAAGGACAAGGTGGTTTAGGGTCTTTGTGTGGGCCTTCAGCCTCCTTAGGTTGAAGAGGCTTCCATCAGTACGATACCGGATGTAGATGCCATTTTCTTCATCGAGATCTGCTGTGGCCCTTTGGAATATCATGCTGAGGAAGATTGTGAATAGGGTTGGTGAGAAAAGACAACCTTGTTTCACACCATTGGTTATTGGAAAGGGCTCAGAGAGAGCATTTCCATATCTGACTTGACCGCGCTGATCCTCATGTAACAAGATGATCATTTTGAGGAATTTGGGAGGACATCCTAAGTGTTCCAAAATCTGACACAGGCCTTTTCTGCTCACAGTGTCAAAAGCTTTGGTGAGGTCAACAAAAGTTACATAGAGTCCTTTGTTCTGTTCCCTGCACTTCTCTTGCAATTGTCTGACAACAAATACTATGTCTGCAGTACTCCTATTTGCTGTGAAACTACATTGGCTTTTGGGTATAAGTTCTTCTGTGATAGCGGGTACTAATCTGTTCCAAAGTATTCTTGGAAGGATTTTACCAGCAATGGAGAGCAAAGTAATCCCTTGGTAATTTGAGCAGTCTGATTTTAATCCTTTCTTCTTGCTCACACAGAAACAGCTCTGCAGCTCTTAACATCCTGCTTTGCAGTGCCTGCTGAGCT
This sequence comes from Formicarius rufipectus, assembly GCA_013399695.1. NCBI lineage: Eukaryota > Metazoa > Chordata > Aves > Passeriformes > Formicariidae > Formicarius > Formicarius rufipectus. Next base: position 2,446,089 of record VXAU01000081.1, on the reverse strand, counting down.
TTTTTGGGCTGGAAGTCAGTCTGAAGAAGACAAAAGTTCTCTATCAACCTACACCTCAGGAATTTTTCCATCACCCCCACATCACCATAGGTGAATCAGAGCTTAAGTCAGTCCAGCAGTTCACTTATCTGGGAAGCATCATTTCCTCAGATGGTTAAGATTGACAAAGAGATTGACGACAGGTTAGCAAAGGCATACAGAGCTTTTGGAAAACTCCATTAAAGAGTCTGGCACAATAAACACCTGAAGAAAAGTACAGAGATCAGCATCCACAGAGCCATTGTACTGTCTACTCTTCTCTATGGGTCTGAATCTTGGGTTATCTACCGCCACCACCTGCGACTCCTCGAACTCTTCCACCAGCGCTGCCTCCGTACAGTCCTAAACACCCACTGGTCTGATTACGTGACTAATGTGTCTGTTCTGGAACAGGCAGAGATCACCAGTATTGAGGCCATGCTGCTGAGAAGGCAACTGCGCTGGGCAGGGCACGTCTCCAGGATGGAGGATCACCACCTCCCTAAGATTGTGTTCTATGGTGAACTCGCCAGCAGCTGCCGCAAGAGAGGAGCCCCAAAGAGCACACACACAAGGAATGGAGTACTTAGCTCATTAGTCAGGTTTTCTGCTCCACATCACAGCAGGTGAGGCTTGGACCCAGACTTTTGTTTTTGTTTGAAACATTATTTTTGCCAGCCAAACCCTCATTCTGCACCAGTCAGCAAGAAAAAGAGCTTGAATTTGTTGAGAAAAAAAAAAATCTTTATTTTCTAATCAAATCATGAGGAATACACCAATTTTCACTGTATTTGGTTATAGCAAGATTTTAATTTGGCCATGAACATTAAAAATAATTTCTCAAGCATGAAAGGCTTGAAAACAGCATGTGTTACACAGTACATTCCCTTTAACTCCATATAATAAGATTGTAGCTCTTTCTGACTATGCAGAACTCCTCTCCTGAGATCTCTGATGTACAGAAAGATTGAAGAGAAGGCATTCGACCATTTCCTTGTGAAATGTCATCATTGCAGCAGGTTGCAGCTCAAATCAGATTATTAGACTGGAGAGATAGTCAGTATGTGCATCGTTATTTCACAGTCATATCCCTGAGATATAGAATACAGTGTAGATTATAAATTAGTTGGGAGGGTGAATGTAGTGTCTACCCATGCCAAAGCCAGGCTTCCATGGTCCTGCTAACACAGCACTTCACAAACTACACAGTTCAGGACACAAGGCTGGATGGACCATAAACATTAAAGGCCCTCAGTAGGATATGTTTGTTTTAGACTCTTAATTATGGCAATTTTTTTCCTGATGATACAATAAGTTTAGAAATATAGATAGTTATGTGAGCTTGTTGTTCTGGATGGGAGCACACTCTGTAGCCATCTAAAATGAGAGCTGGTGGGATGTTGGAATTGGAAAATAACAGATTTTGCAGCCATCAGAGATGTTCCAAATGAGAATTGATTATTCTCAAGTAAGCATGGGCAGGGTTAGAGCAATAAACATCTACAAATATCTGGAGGGTGTTCATACCAAGCAGAAACAGAAGTGTTGTCTGGGGTGTCCAAGACATATAATGAAATAAAATTTGGCAAAGGAAAAAGCAAGCTGAATATTGCAGAGGATAGGCGAACAAAAATCCCCCCAAAAGCAACATTCTCTTAAAGAAACAGGCATCAGGTTTCACTGTATTTTGAGATATTTGGTATTTGACTGCTGGAATACCTAGTTTGTCAGAAATAATATTTTCTCCAGTTCTGGCTTGTTCAAGTCTAATTATTCTCACTGAAGGGTAACATTTTTCACTGAAGTTAATAAAAGTTTCTGAACAGCTATATGTTTAGCATGCTCTATGCCCTCAGATGCAACCCTTCTAAGTGGGGAATATATTCTTTCCCTTAATACAGGACAGCCTGGGTGAGTGGGGAATCTTTTGTTTGTGGAGATTTTTTAAACCCAGGTTCTGAAAGCTTTCACTGTTTCTCTATTTTTGTAGGTCTGTAGTTAGTAGATAAGTGCCTAGTTGCAGAAAAAAAACCTGCTGAGGAGTGAATGGGAGGATGCTGCCAGCCCTTTGCTGTTCCTCTCTGCAAGGTCCAGTGTGGCCCGAAGAGAGCTTTTCTTTAACATGTCAAGCCCATTCCTCCTCCCCTCCTTTCTGGTTCTCAGACTCTTGCCCAGATCTTCTGCCACAGACCTGAAGTCTGAAAACTTGTGCTGTGCTCAGAGAAAATACTGCTGCTGCTGCCCACTCCCTGCCTCTTGTAGTCCTGTATTCCCAAAGGGAGTTTGTATGTAAGTGATGCATAAATAAAACAACCTGGGCTGCAGGTTACCTGCTTGTTTTATATGTTCTGCTGGAATTGTGGAGCTCCTTCTTTTCACCCTCTGCTCTCTTGGGATGGGAATGTTAAGGCTTGAAGACATGAGGCTGCTGCTGCTAGTTGTTGCTAAAAACTAAAAGTGAGAAAATTACTTCTCCCCTCTGTATTTATCATCTCACTGATCCTTTACTGTTCCTGCTGCTGGAGTTGGTGCTGAGTACTCTGCTGACAGACGTGTATGCTGTCTCATACGCTTATTTGAGGGATATGTCCTTGATAGGCACCAGATCCTTAAGTTAGAGCCAAACACATAGATCTTGTTACATTGTAGTCAGAGTTCCTCTGTGAAAGGAATTTGTAATAGATCTTATTTTTTTCTGTTCATGGGACAAAAATGAGATATATGCAATCAGCTGTGTTTATATCCTTGTGGTGGTTTGATTTTAGACTTTCCTGGGAGACAGATCACATGGTTTGCTGTATCCAAGTGAAGTATTCCATCCTATTTTACATCAGCTTAGATATAAGAAGGGATAGACGGAAGTTTTGAGTCAGTCCTTTTCCAGTGGTGAAGGGCATCGGTTGTGGGCCTGCGGTCTCTTCAGCCAGGGATAAACTACCACAATCCCAAATTGTCTGAAAAAGCTAAGGTCATTCTGGCTGTTCTTAAAGGCCAAGCAAGGTAACATGGGTAAGTATGAAGTGTTCAGCCTGATTTCAGTCTTGGACAAAACAAAGAAACAACTGAAATTTTCTCACTTTAATGAAGAATTAAATGTTGGAACAGGTATTCTGTGAGCTGGGAATACACATAGAGGTAATTTCTGCTTTTCTAGAAGCAGGAGTCCCAAAGAGGGTGAAGAGGAGCTGCACACATCAGGCAACAGCAGACTTATGAAAACAAATTTATTAAATTTGACTGCTATTGCTAAGAATAGGAAATAGTGGGAGATATGCAGAGGGACTTGGTACCAGGTGGCAAATTATATAGGACCATAGAAGTGCAGCTATATATGATACATGAATTGGTAAACTGACAGTTATCAAAATGCTCAACAAGAAACACCATCACTGAGCATATGCTTTTTGAAAAGAGGTTATGAAAGTGCCAGTAAGCAGTCCAGATCTGCCTGTTCAGCATTCTCATTGATGGTCTGGAAAGTAAACAATAAACTGCTACTGAACTGAAGAACAGTCAGAGATGCACACTGGGAGAGAGTGATAAAAGAGTTTGGTTTATCAGAAAACTGTGTAGGGAACATTGGCAGTGTAGTGCATAAATAGAGAGTAAAAAGTGGATTTCGAAATATTTTTAACCTAATGAGGGAAAAGGCCAAGACAGAGCTAATGGCTGAAAGTTAAAAAGACCAACAAATTTTAAAATGGAAAATCAGTGAACACAGAAATGCTAGTGAGAGAGACTGACCACTGAAACAAATTACTATGAGTGAAAAGAGTTCTCTAGCTCTGTCTTCACATCAAATCTGTCTGGAAGATATATATTCAGCCAAACAATTTATCTGTCTTTGGGGTATATGGATAGACTGTATTGTTGTTAGATATAAAGGTGGACAGAGTGCATAATTTTAATAGTTTTCTTCTGGTTTTAACACCTTTGAAACTCAACTGTGAAATTATAAACCACCGCCTACAGTGGTTTAAATTCAATGTAAGTCTTTGCTACTTGTTTTGTTCCTTCCCACAGGAGGTTGAAGTGGTTATGCATCTCAGTAGAATCCCATCGTTTCAATAGCACAGCAGTACTGCTCACAAAGCAGGAGTAACACTTAATGCAGAGCTTTCTTACCCTTGCTCTAGTGTCTGCATTTATACCTGCAGTTACAAGGGATGCTTTCATGTCAAAAGTTCACAGTTTCTGGGGTCAGATTTTCTAGCTCCAAGGACTTTGATGTGTCTTTGGGAGTCTGAAGAGGTTCTTGCAGAAGGTTTTTAGCTTTCCACAGGAAGAAGTGAAGCTGTAATGACATGACATTAATGTAAGGAACTTTGTATTCTTTTTCCCTTCTGTTATCGTTAGCAGAATAGTCTCCTATAAGGCAATCACTCTAATTAAAATGAAGCATCAAGAACTTTTTGAATAGATCACAGAATGCTTCCTTACAATGACAATTACCTGTTCTTCAAACAGGAAGGAGCTACAATATCTTTTTTTCCTACACAGAACTGTCTTTAGGCTGGATGTTGTAGGAAGTAGAATATACTTAGTATGAAACGATGTTTTCCCTACAAACAAGCAAGTCTCCCTAACTTTTTTTTTTGCTATGGTTGTATTTGAAAAATAATTAAGCTTACAGCATGCTATTGCTTGTAAAATATAGTAGTTTGTATCAATGTCTACAAGAGAAGACAAACCTATGGCCTCTGTTTAGAGACCTGTCTTGACTTTTGCAAGCCAGAGAATTTATCTGGTGAGTTCAAAATACCATGACAAAATCAGGCTGCCTTCTGAGATTTAAAAAACATGAAATTCCAGGAATGACTGGAAGGAGAGTCCTGGATTTTCCCTCTAAAATCTTCTCACAGCCTTGGGAAAAAAGAAAATTACATGGGAACATATGCGCTCACATGTCTGTCTTTCTGCTGTCATAAGGGCTTTGACAGAATTAACTGAACCATAGTAGATGTATACTATGGAAGCATCTGGTCTGTGGTTTCAGCTGAATACCCTTCATTTCATTATCTGTTTGCTTGTGTGTGATGAATTTCATGGACTGGCTCAGGTTGTTCACACTGCCTTGCAGGCAAAGGATGTTTTCCTCAGCACAGCACTCAATGTCCTTCACAACAGATTGACTTCCCCGGAGAAACACAAGTGTCATTCAAGCACATATGATACAATGGAAACCTCATTCTCGTGGTTTTGTGAATTGAAACAAATTGCCCCGTTGCTAGTACAAGTGAGCATTCCAAATAAAAATATGGCATGGAGAGACTCAGTCAAGAATAGATTATGTTCCTGAATTATATGCAACTTATAAGCAAGTGAAAGGAAGCTGGCTGGAAATCTTTGCGTAGTCCTTGCAAGAATGAAAGCAAAACTTTGTCTCTGTTCTCTCTCTAATTAGCATATTAGCTTTGATATTTGAATACCAAGAGGAAAAAAATACCCACCATAAAACTTAACAGAAAGGAGCAATGAAAAAAGCTACCAAAAAAATGAAGATAAAATTAGGACTTCTCCAAAATCTTAAATGTGAGTAGCACTAAGCTTTCAGCCCCAATTTGTGTGTGGTCAGTTCTCCAATTGAATTAAAAGCCTCTGTGAAGCTCTTCTTATTTTAAACATGTCTTTGATTGGATCTTCTGTGAAAAAGAGGATCATGAGCAGAACAATGATGAACCTAGAGGAAATAGTACCATTATGTCTCTGTAAGAAATGGTTTTGATGGCAGGTCTCCTGAGTTTGTCTGGTTGCCTCTCTCTCTTCCTATCAATTAAGGACAAAAATGCGTGTGCCTTGGCAAAGGAAACACCGCCCATTCTATTTTGTGAAAATAGTACGGATAATGAAAACATTGGAGGGCAGTGAAGGAGCAGTTGGAAAGCTGTCATTAGTCCCTGGCAAAGTTATTTGTACCCTGGTGAACCACTTATTAAGGTAAACCAATTTACTGTAGAAGAGAAAGCCTATGTGGAATGTGAGAGCTGCAAATAGAGGAAGGTAAATTTGTGTATGCAAGTGGTTTCAGTCAAAGCAATTAGACAGGAGGCATCTGTGACTGTGACAGAGGGTTATAAACATTTAAACAAAGATAAAGAATCTGTGAGATTTTGTGGCTATTTTATGTGTAACTAAGCAAACATGTTTTATCTATAAGGTCTACTCATGTAAGACATATTCAAGGAAGGGTTTTATTCCTTATATTCCTCTGTTCTTTATAAGCCAAAGCAGTTCCCTGCCTCAAAATAAAAAAAGTGGGTACTAAAAAGCTCTATTGCATGTGTGTAGATTATAAAGAACACAAGTATTTTTAACCTCAAAAGAAAAAGGAAGATTAAAAAGTGTTTGTATATTGTGGTTCATTTTAACTCAGAATTATTCTCGAGATGCTGTTCTCACACAAGTTGTTCAGGGACAATCAAGACAGCTATACAGAAAGTTGGGTGTGGAAGACCTGAAATATCAGAGAGATGGCAGCTGAAAGGAGCAGGTAATAGTAATAATAATAATAATATATAATTTTTTTTTTTTTTAAAAGGCCAAAGAAACACATGATTTGTACTTCTATTTAGGTAATCCCCAATTCATTTTTTTCCTGCCTTTGCAGACCAAGTTAAAAACCAAACCAAACAAACTAACAAAAACAACAAAAGTACAAAACTCAAAAAAATAAACCCCAAACAATTCCTTATACTGCATAATCAGTTTGGTAGCTTGACACTTAGGAAATTTGCAGGCTGAAGAATCTGACCACTCAGCAATTTACATTCTTAGGTTGCTCTGAAAGCAGGATATTCAGTTTGTTTTTTTCGCCATTTTAATAGTTGTGGTATCCAGTTAAGCTTAGACTTCACTGAATCAACAGCTTCAAGTAGACACTTGCCATTAATGAATCTGAACTAAGGGTATTTGTTCCTATGAGGCAGGAAGATCCAATATGGAATGCAAGTAGGTATTCATCCGTGTTTGAATACAATTCATATACTATTGCTGAATAATTGGCCTGGTAGTCTCTTGTATACACTAAATATAGAAGGATGGAGCATAACACAAGGATTAAAAACGTTTTTTCCTTTCTGGCTTAGAGTTTCTTTCCTGCTAGTTAGTGGAAGCAAGAGGAATGGTAGTCATTGTTGAACTCAGGAAGAAGGTAAGACCAATTGATTGGGTGCTTGGTAATTAAGGTGATTGGAATGTCATGATTTACAGGGAAGTCTGTAAGTGAAGTGTGTCCTTAATTGCATGTTCTATGTGTGCAGGGGCATGTACGTTCATGAGCATGACTATGAAAATATACCTACTTTTAATGCCTAGTTTAGATTAGATTTCCCTGTAAAGAGAACTGGATTTCAGGAATCCATTCAGATCCTTTCTTCACCTTTACAAAATCAATTTCATTTTCATGTGGACAGCAAGATGCTTCTTTCTCAACCATGGGTATTCTCCATTTTGCAGTCTGGGATGCATCCTTTCTTGTTATGTGAAACTTTATTCCAAGTTTTAGACTAAATATTTTTTGAAGGATTCTTGATGCTTACATGGTCAGTTATCTTCCCCCTCCTCTCCACAGATACCTTTTTTTT